>OX578139.1:75143183-75728183 GCA_951213105.1 Amaurobius ferox
ATCGGGAATGAAAATTTTCTGGAAATTTTTACCTTTCCTGTATAGATAGAGAAAATAAAAAATCTGATGTGGGCAGCACATGACTTTCTTTATATAATGCAATGAATTTACTACTTTTACAATTAAAAAATGTTATTCTTATAGTAGATACTTATATTCTTTCCAAGATATTGAATTTTCTCCAATTAGTCGTCATTTTCATTGATTTAGCGCCATTTTGTCCATTTGGCGAGATTTTCTTTAATTTGGCAACATTTAAAAAATTCGCTAAGTTGGCGACATTCCGCCAAATTCGTCGCCAAAATCTCGCCAAGCGTTATGGAAGGAGAAATAAGTTATTCTTATAGCAGATAAATGACTGTTGGCGTTCAAATACAAAAGTATTACTCAAAGTATCTTTTCTCGTGAATGGAACGAGTTAGATCCACGAGAATGGTATCACCAAATTTATCGCATGATATTACATATGAAAGTGAACGTGTTTCTTAACAGTTAATATTTGTTTTTAATTTATGGGATGTTTTGATAAATTTATTTGAAAAACGTGCAATATCTCGAGAACGGTTCATGCAAGTTTTGAAGTTTATGTCAATCGTTTTCTAAGGAAAAATTGCATAAGAAATGTCTATTTGCGTAACTTTATTAAAGGTTTTGATTTTTTGATGATTTTTTCAAAATTTCATTCGAAAATTTAGGGGGGGGGGTTTCTGAACATTCGATTGTGTTTTAAAACAATAGGCTTCCAGTTTTCACAGATTGCGATTTTTGCACCAAATTTCATTCGAATCGCTCAATTCGTTCGTGAGATATCGTCTCCACAGGCTCACTGGCACACACACACACACACACACACACAGATATTACTTCAAAAATGTTCGATTCGTGATCAGGGATGCTTGAAACGTGCTCTCCCGTCGAAAACTCGATTCAAATTTTCGACCCCGTCACAATACTTTTCTTATACATTATGTATATAAGGAAAGTAAAAAGGTAATATTTTACAAGCAAAAAATATATATTTATCTTACTTTCCTAATCACTTGACACTTTTAGATAATTTTGGACAATTACTATTATATCAACAAGCAGTACTATTATACAGCAAACAATACTATTTGGACAATTACTATTTAAACAATACTATTATATCAGCAAACACATTCTTGCAAAATTCATAATAAAGTGAAAATAATAGACCGCTAATCTTTTCGCTAACAATTAGGACAAAGCACGTCACACGTTAAAAAACATTGGACATAAGATGATAGTTTTAATCAGGCCAGGTACAAGTAAATTCTAGGCCCCATAAAGTTTTTTTTACTTTCCTTATACATTATGTATATAAGGAAATTGTGACAATTCGAGTTTTCGACGGGAGAGCACGTTTCAAGCATCCCTAATCACGAATCAAACATTTTTGAAGTGATGTCTGTGTGTGTGTGAGTGAGTCTGTGGAGACCATAACTGACGAACGAATGGACCGATTCGAATCAAATTTGGTACAAAAATCACAATCCGTAAACACTGGAAGCCTATTGTTTTTATACGCAATCGAATGTTCAGAACCCCCCTTAATTTTCGAATGAAATTTTGAAAAAATCATCAAAAAATTGAAACCGCTAATAAAGTTACGCAAATAGACATTTCTTATGTAATTTTTCATTAGAAAACGATTGACATAAATTTTAGAGCGCTAACATGAACTGTTTTTGAGATATTGCACATTTTTCAAAAAAATTATCAAAAAGTCATATAAAATTTAAAAAAATGTTTCCTATTGAGAAATATGTTTACTTTTCATATGTAATACAATGCGATAAATTGGGTGACATCATTCTCGTTAATTTAGCTCGTTCCATTCATGAAAAAAGATACTTTGAGTAATACTTTTGCATTTGAACGCCAATAGCCATTTATCTGCTGTAAGAATAACTTATTTCTTCTTCCATAACGCTTGGAGAGATTTTGGCGACGAATTTGGCGGAATGTCGCCAACTTGGCGACTTTTTGAAATGTTGCCAAATTAACGAAAATCTCGCCAAATGTATAAAAATTACACTAAATCAATGAAAATGACGACCAATTGTCTAAAATTCAATATCTTGGAAAGAATATCAATATCTACTATAAGAAAAATCTATTTTTTTTAATGTAAAAGTAGTAAATTCATTACATTATATAAGGAAAGTCATGTGTTGCCCACATCAGATTTTTTTTTTTTTTTGTAAAAGGTACATTGAAAACGGAAATTGGTCTGCCTGCGTGGGCTTTAGCATTTGCCTACTTTGACTATGGTCAAAATGGCTCTGGTTTCGACTTTTGAAAGACGTCTAATATATGTATTTAAAAATTTCTCTCTTTATTAAAATGAATCACAACATTTACATTGTTTCATTTCTCTTTCAGGCTTTTATTGCTTGTTCATGGGGTGTTCATCATGTCGGTTTTGTAACCATCTGCTTTGGTGTATGCGGGGCCCTGATGGCCATTCTGGTCGGTCCTCTGGTCAAGTGCGTCTCTCAGATGTCTGTCATCATCCTGGCAGCCTTGCTGAATGTGGTCACATGTGGGCTCCTGTTCGTGTGGCATCCGTCACCGGATGTCCCTAGTGCTTACTTCATTTTCGCTGGTGTATGGGGCATGACGGACGCCATCTGGTGGTCACAAGTGGCAGGTAAAATACCTTTCCCTGATTTCGTTCGATTTGATCAACGATGATTTGGTATCACTTTTTGATAATGTACCACTTCATGTTGGTACATTACCAATAATATTCATGTTATTGGTAATGTACTTTACTTAAACCTCTATGCGCACTGTTACGAACGTGAAAAATGCTTTCACCCAGGGGGATTACATCCCGTGGCATGACTGAATTATTTTTACCTGTGGTTCTGCGCTTATGACGATATGGGAGTTAAGAACGCGCGCATTTTGTTCTCGGGCTCTCAAGAGGGACCGAGTTTGTTAACTGCGACTCTCATCTAATTCCAACGATGTCAAAATTTCCTTGGACGTCGCTGGATCCTCTGTGCACAGCACAATTTTAAAATATTTGCGCAAGTTGTTTACGCCGGATATTGCCACTTCAAAATTAACAAACTATTCTTAACTGTAATAATGCATGCGGTTTGGCAACACCTCTCAAAGTTTGACATCACGAATGACGAATCTTAATTCCCATTTCGTCAAACTGACAACTTTTTCATGTTTTGCAGGGCTAAGTGTGTGCAACCTTATATTAATGAATTTCTGAAGAGAAAAATACTGAGTATTTTCAAACCGTAAAATTCAGATATTTTTCCAACAAAATAAATGAAAGGGCATTAAAATGGCTATTTTTGCAAATAAGTCAAATGTTAAAAATGTTTGTAATATTCGACCCCCTACAAACCTATGTCAAAAAATAAATAAATAAAAGAAAAATATAACATTTTGAAGTTTATACGAATTTATCTACGATATTCAGTATGTATTAGTTATATAATAGATAATTTTATTACATTGTTTAATTACATGCTGTCCTGAGGTATCTACCTCTTTTAGGCCAAGCCCGGCAAGAGAGCGAAAAGATTAAGGCCGTATCAATTTTAACAAAAAACCCCCATAACATTTATTTACACAATATATTTACACAAAAATTATTTAAAACAATACTTTTCCATATTAAAAAAAATCTGATGCGGGCAACACATGACTTTCCTTATATAATGTAATGAATTTACTACTTTTACAGTAAAAAAATAGGTTTTTCCTATAGTAGATACTAATATTCTTTCCAAGTTATTGAATTTTCGACAAAGAGTCGTCGGTTTCATTGATTTAGCGTCATTTTTATCTATTTGGCGAGATTTTCGTTAATTTGGCAACATTTCAAAAAGTCGCCAAGTTGGCGACATTCCGCCAAATTTGTCGCCAAAATTTCGCCAAGCGTTATGGACGAAGAAATAAGTTGTTCTTACAACAGAAAAATGACTATTGGCGTTCAAATACAAAAGTATTACTCAAAGTATCTTTTTTCATGAATGGAACGAGCTAGATCCACGAGAGTGATGTCACCCAATTGATCGCATGGTATTACATATGAAAAGTGAACATGTTTCTCAATAGGAAATATTTTTTTTTTCATTTTATATGACTTTTTAATAATTTTTTTGAAAAATGTGCAATATCTCGAGAACGGTTCATGTTAGCGTTCTGAAATTTATGTCAATCGTTTTCTAATGAAAAATTACATAAGAAATGTCTATTTGCGTAACTTTACTAATGGTTTTGATTTTTTGACGATTTTTTAAAAATTTTATTCGAAAATTTAGGGGGGTTCTGAACATTCGATTGCATTTAAAAACAATAGGCTTCCAGTGTTTACGGATTGTGATTTTTGTACCAAATTTGGTTCGAATCGGTCCATTCGCTCGTCAGTTATCGTCTCCACAGACTCACTGACACACACACACACACACACGCACAGAGACATCACTTCAAAAATGTTTGATTCGTGATCAGGGATGCTTGAAACGTGCTCTCCCGTCGAAAACTCGATTTCGAATTTTCGACCCCGTCACAATACTTTCCTTATACATTATGTATATAAGGAAAGTAATAATTGGATGGTTTACCAATTCAAAAACAATATTTTATAGAGTCTCACAGACTAAATTGGAACAGATGGTAACCACAAATTAAGATTAACTAGCGTAACGTTTTTTTAATTAATCATAAATCGGAGAGAGAGAGAGATAAAAGTGTACATATTAGGAAAAGGTCCCAACTGGGTAATCCACCAAACATCACTATTCGTGGTCGGTATTGCACCCTTTGGTTAGGACCCGGTCGTCAAAACACGTCTTTTCTGCATCGTGTCGAGTTCCTTCTTCTATCCTTTTTTTAAATTTCTCAAACTCTCTCTCTCTCTCTCCAAAATTTTAAAACACTCCTGAGACGCCGAAAACCCTCTCATTGGTTTCTGGGGCGTAACCCCTTGACCCAAAAGCAACATCATTGGCTGTTTTAGACCCCCGAGGCCAAAACCTATTTCAAGCCCCTTTGAACCGATATCCTTTCGGCCGCTAATTCAAAAGGCCCGCCAGCCCTATGATCCCGTGCGGCTCGGACAAGGTTGCATATTTCGGTAAAATGCTATCTTCATAAGGTTCAACGCGTTTCCTGTTTTCGACTGCAGCTAGCCATCCAAAAGCCGACCCCCAAAATAAATACGCTATCTCTAGATCGCACCCCCAAAATATTGGATCATGGGTTTACCATGTGACACATACAATAATCATTGTATTTTTTAGGATCATAGATTTGGGTCACCCATACAAATTGTGGGCCTCACTATCAACATTTATGAATTGTTTATCTACTTTTTCACGTCCTCCCCTCCAGAGCTCAGTAGCCCAGTGGTTAGCGCGCGGGAATTGCACTCGGTAGGCTCGGGTTCGATTCTCTCCGCTGCCAAAACTGCCGCTGTGTTCACGCGGAGTACGATCACATTAAACATGTGGGTTTGTAAGTCTCTCCGAAAGGTTGGTGGTAGGAGAAAGAGGGTACGGTCCCTGTGGATGCCTCCCCCACTGGATTCCGCTCTAAATTAGGTGGCTCTTCCCAGCCGTCCAAACAGTTACCTTACACCTTTCTGGTAGATCGGACGGTCTGGGTCTCAACAACAACGTCTTTCCCTTCCTCAAAAATGAAACAAGAATGATCAATCATGCATAAAACATTGATTATGAAACACTTTCCAAATGAAATGCAATTTTATTTAAACATCTCTAAAATGCGATACATTCAGCGGTGATGTTTTTTTATTTATCACCAAACTACAATAATTTATTTTACTGGAAAACTTTAAACTTCATAAAAGAATTAACTTTATTCAAATGACGTCATCGAAATATAAGTCGTCTGGCTCTCTATGTAAAAGCAATGAATATTTCATTAATACACTTTTTTCCAGATTCCAGAGTTAAATAATTTTACGTGAAAAAAATTCAGCATTTCATATATAACTCATCTTACAATCACTTGTTTACATTCTGCATCCATTAAAATTAGGTTTCGTTGTAGAAATAATCAAAGTTTGATGATCATTTAAACTCAAACACTGGGGAAAAAGAATTTTCATACTGGGGAAGAAAGATGGATGCCATATTTTATTTTGAAGTGGGTTACATGATCTTTTCATATTATATGGGTGTAATTGTTATTTTAATTTTTATTAAAAAAACTACCGAACATATTTTGCTGAAATTTTTTCTATATATTTTATGGAATAATTTGAATATTTCCTAAAATTTTCGAAGCAATTTGTGAATTTTAACTTCGCTTAAAAAATATTTGAAAAATTAAGTCCCATAGGGTTCAATGTATTTCATTCTTTCAACCCGGGTTCAATCCAAAACTAATCAGGTGATATTATTCATTTACATTCCCATAGGTCCCACAGACCGTCTCAATAACATATTAAAATTTCATTTTCATAAAGCCATTTTTACGGCTGTTATCTTGCGAACGGTCAGACAGGCAGACAGAATGAACAAAGTCATAAACACTTTTCAACTATGTTGTAAAGTGTTAAAAATTGGGAATCCGCCCCCACTTTCACTTCTGGGACTTTCGAGTAATTTCTGCCCAACATCACCTCCAAAGAGCGCCCTGCGTGATGAAAAAACAGTGGGATGTGTGCTGTATATGAATTCCATTCCAACTGATATGACATATTTAAAATTGTACTGCAACTAAATTGATGTAATGAACAGCATAAGAGAGTAGATTTTAAATGATGGAGTAGATAAACCATCGATTTTATCTGATAATCTGAAGAAAAAAAAGAAAAAAGTCAGTAAATCAAGTAAGTACAACCCTGACACAAAAGATAGAAATTAGGACACACATGTTTATCTCTTGTAAAACTGAATCAATGTTGTCGATCGGCAATTCAAGGACTGTTTAGTAATATTTTAAACGAAATTCTACTAGAGATTAAAGTGAATGGGGGAATGAAGTGCGTCTTGGATTAAAGTTTACGCCTTAATTCTGAAACAACATAGTACAAAGAAGTGGTAAGATGCACACTAAAAATGACGCACTATGACGCACACTAAAAATATTTTTGTTCTTCATTTGCAATGAATCGAAATGAAGCAGAAAATTACTTTTATGTACAAAAGAAATCGTTAACTGTTTATGAAATTACAAACACGTTTGCCGGAAATATTAATCACTTAAAAACTAAAATACCGAATCTCTTCAATCTTATACTTTTTAAAAATTTTCCAGCTACAACTTATAGATCTACATGGCAAAGGAAAGCAAAAAACAGGGCGTGTTTTGACCGAATGTGGGGGGCAGGGGGGTTACTGTGCTGCATATTATTTTCCTATATGGACTCTATGAATAATTAATGAAAAAATCCTTCCCTTGTCTGGGCTATTGACTAATATATATATATATATATATATATATATATATATATATATGTGTATGTCATAGAACGAGAATATACAAGTGTACTAAGTGTACCAAAAAAGTAACTAGACATAAAAGCGCGATGCAGCTTGTAAATGTCGAGAAATACAGCTAAGCAAAAGCTACGAGAATATTATCAGAAATGTGAGGAAAAAGGACCAACTGGGAATACATAAAAGGCCTAGGGGGATGGTGACCCTTAGTTCCCGGTTAATAGTCGACTTTTACACCAATGGTAACACTCCCGGAGGGACCTGTGGTCAAATTTCAGAACAACGTCAAAACAGAAGACGAACGCTCAACTAGAACATGGAACTGATAGAGATATATCCAATAATATAAAATATTCGAAATCGAAAAGATGACCTTTTTGAAAAAACACATCGATTCCTCTTTCATCACACCTCTTACAACACCGCTCAATAAATGATTTGCGTGAAATGAAAATTCAGGTATCTGTAACGTTGCCATTTATAACTTGAATCGAAGATGTTGCCAAAATCCCTTTTAAAAGTATTGTCAAATTTATTATACAGAGTATTGTAACAATGACGTAGGAATTCAAGAGGATAGAGCTGTACTATAGCCTCCTTGATAAAAACAGTATCACTTTTGATACGATCCTCAGTATAGGTAGCATTACGTGCATTACGTATGAAATGATTCAGTACAATATTACGAAAAATCATGTGACTCAAATTAGAATTCCAATTTATTATATAATGTATATTGATCTTGAATTGGCGTCTTTTATCGTATATCTTCGTATATGTAGTATTTCCTTTTGAAAAATGAATACTTATATCCAGATAATTTATTTCTTTTGTCGTATTATTAGGAGTTTCCAACAAAGTTAAATTCGTAGGATAGAAAGTGAAATCAAGTTGATATTGGTTTGTTGCTGTGCAATAAGGATGTCATTGACAAATCTAAAGTATGGTAACTCATTTAATATGTGAGTACCTTTTTCGTAATGATGGAGGTAAAGATTTGCTAATAATGATAAGCATCCACCTCCCATAGGTACACCTTTAATTTGTCTGAAGAAATTTATACCATTAAATAAGATATTTTCATACAATACTATATCCAATACATTTTTAAACTTTTGTAATGACACAATTTTTTGCATTTGATATAGACTATGCAAGCCGGTAATAATATCGCAAAGATCCGCCAAATTGATAGTATTAAATAGATCTTGGAAATCGTAACTTTTATATATCAAGTTTGTCGGTTGTTTGTTTAAGTTCCTTATCACATCTCCACTATTTTTTTTATCATGACTGAACCATTTTTCATTATGTGAGTCAGAATAGGTTGTAGATAAGAAATAAGCAGCGTATTGGCTGTAGTTGTATAAGCCTTAAATGAAACCGTGACTGGGCGGAACTTCACAGGATTTTTGTGAAGTTTGGGAATCATGACTAAATAAGGGTAACGTATATGTTGTAGATTGATTCCTATACGTTTATGTAGAGCCCTGATACGATTTTCCATTTCTTGTTGTTGTACATTCAGCTTTTGATATATGTCTTCATCTTTATAACATTTTTACATCTTTATAACATATCAAATGCAAAAAATTGTGCCATTACAAAAGTTTAAAAATGTATTGGATATAGTATTGTATGAAAATATCTTATTTAATGGCATAAATTTCTTCAGACAAATTAAAGGTGTACCTATGGGAGGTGGATGCTCATCATTATTAGCAAATCTTTACCTCCATCATTACGAAAAAGGTATTCACATATTAAATGAGTTACCATACTTTAGATTTGTCGATGACATCCTTATTGCACAGCAACAAACCAATATCAACTTTGATTTCACTTTCTATCCTACGAATTTAACTTTGTTGGAAACTCCTAATAATACGACAAAAGAAATAAATTGTCTGGATATAAGTATTCATTTTTCAAAAGGAAATACTACGTATACGAAGATATACGATAAAAGACGCCAATTCAAGATCAATATACATTATAAAATAAATTGGAATTCTAATTTGAGTCACATGATTTTTCGTAATATTGTACTGAATCATTTCATACGTAATGCACGAATGCATACCTATACTGAGGATCGTATCAAAAGTGATACTGTTTTTATCAAGGAGGCTATAGTACAGCTCTATACTCTTGAATTCTACGTCATTGTTACAATAGTCTGTATAATAAATTTGACAATGCTTTTAAAAGGGATTTTGGCAACATCTTCGATTCAAGTTATAAATGGCAACGTTACAGATAACTGAATTTTCATTTCACGCGAATCATTTATTGAGCGGTGTTGTAAGAGGTGTGACGAAAGAGGAATCGGTGTGTTTTTTCAAAAAGGTCATCTATTTGATTTCGAATATTTTATATTATTGGATATATATCTATCAGTTCCATGTTCTAGTTGTGAGTTCGTCTTCTGTTTTGACGTTGTTCTGAAATTTGACCACAGGTAATATATGGCTCCGGGAGTGTTACCATTGGTGTAAAAGTCGACTATTAACCGGGAACTAGGGGTCACCATCCCCCTAGGCCTTTTATGTATTCCCAGTTGGTCCTTTTTCCTCACCGTTCTAATAATTGTCTCGTAGCTTTTGCTTAGCTATATATATATATATATATATATATATATATATATAATATATATATATATATATATATATATATATATATATATATATATATATATATATATATATATATATATATATATAAATAACTAAACCAAAATTTGAGACTTTTTTTGGCCCGGACCCACAGTAAAAGTATCCCACAGGCGCACAAGGAAAATTTTGATTCGATTGGTCATAGTCTTGCGAATCTAATTTCATCAAACAATTTGCATAGGGGTGGAGCAGCCCAGTGGTTAGCGCGCGGGGATTGTACTCGGATGATCCGAGTTCGATTCCCAGCTCTGCCCAAACTGTCCCGTGTTCAAGCGGAGTACGGACACGTTAAATATGTTGGTTCGTAAGTCCCTCGGAGAGGTTGATGGTAGGAAAAGGAGGGTACGGTTTCTGTGGATGCGCCCCCTCCCACCCACTGGGTTCTGACCTAAATTGTGTGGCACTGCTCCGACCGTCTAAACAGATACTTTACACCTTCGGGTAGGCCGATGGTCTGATTCGAAGAAGAAGCAATTTGCATTTATGACGTAAGTTTATCTCATCTGAAAAAGTTTTAAATCTATCTGAAAATCTATTACACCTGGGACTCCTCCCTTCTCATGAATGGCGTAGCAACCTCAAGGTGTATCCTCTGTAAACTGTTGAAATAAAATTATAAAGAACAACATTATTTTATTAGAAATGGTTAATAAAATTATACTGAGTAACAATTGTTTTCCACATTTTTTCCAGCTGCCAAATTTCGTACAATTAATATTTTTTAAAATTTCTCTTTCAGCCCTCTACGGTCTGATGTTTCCCAATGACCGAGAAGCAGCTTTCTCCAACTTTTTCTTCTGGAGCTTTCTGGGCTATTTCCTCAGCTATTCCTACGCTAACTACTTCACAGTGGTTGTCAAATTAAATATAATGCTCGTCATCCTCATCTGTGGCATTACGCTCTATGTGATTGGACAGGTCAAACTAAAATGTTCCTCCAGAAGTCTTTATGTTGCCATCGGTGAATCTGAATGAAGTGCGGTCACGTGCACTGTTGCCACTCGCCCGAACAAAATTCCTTTTATTTCGCGGACATGCATTTCTGTGACGAAGTTAGAGGATTTTTTTTTTAAGAGTATGAATGAGTATTTTAGCAAAGAACGTTTCAGAATTTAGACTAAAAATATGTACAGATATTTTCTGCACTGTTTCAATTTTTTTTTACACTGTATGTGATTGGGCAGATCAAACTAAAATGTTCCTCCAGAAGTTTTTATGTTGCCATCGGTGAATCTGAATGAAGTGCGGTCACGTGCACTGTTAGCACTCGCCCGGACAAAATTCCTTTTATTTCGCGGATATGCATTTCTGTAACGAAGTAAACATTTTTAGAGGATTTTTTTAAGAGTATGAATGAGTATTTTAGCAAAGAACGTTTCAGAATTTAGACCGAAAATATGTACAGATATTTTTTTGAACTGTTTCAATCTTTTACGCTGTATGTGATTAAACAGATCAAACTAAAATGTTCCTCCAGAAGTCTTTTTGCTACCACCGGTGAGTCTGAATAAAGTGCGGTAACGTGCATCGTTGCCACTCGCCGATCAAAATTCCTTTTATTTCGTGGCATGCATTTCTGCGACGAAGTAGAAATTTTTAGAGGATTTCTATTTTAAGAACATGAATTCTTCACAATTTAGATCTAAAGTAAAGACACTTTTTTCCACTGTTTCAATAATTTAAAAAATTCTAAATTTTTGTAGATCATGGAATATTTGGAAGCAATAATCTAGGATGAATTCTCATAAGTATATATGTAATATGAATGTCCACAAAATGTGTATATCGATCAAACGAATTTATACAGTGTTCCTGGTAAAGTTCTTAAGCAACCGCAATAAGTTTTAAGGAAAAAGTCCATGAAAGTACATGCTAGTTCTATACTGTAAAGTGACCATACCTGATCGAATAAAAGTGATTGCAAATGAACCTAGAGGAGAATTTAAAAAGTTAGGATAAGGAACTCGGCAACAAACAGAGATGGACGAAGAGAGCTATTTACAAAGTTGTAGAACAATACCTAATGAGTAGGAATTGGCACCTATAAAGAACGAAATGCGTATACGGAAGGCAGAAACTACTTGTTAAAAAAGTTGTTTCGCCAGGGCCAATAACACTGTGACACCTGTAATGTTTGTCAAAGTATGTAATAATAGTTTCTCTGGAATTCAATTGTGCATTGTCGCTTCTTTTTCGATCCAAATTGTCCGACATACCTGAAGGTGTAAGATATCTGATTGGACGGCAGGGAAGTGCCTCCAAATTTAGACCGGAACCCAGAAGGGTGGCATGCACATGGATCGTACCCTCCTTCTCCTACCCCCAACCTCTTGGAAGAGCTTGCGGGCCATCATAATTAACGTGTCCGTACTCCGCGTGAACATGGGGGTACCATATATGTCCATCATCACTGGCAATAACAAGGAATTGACAGACTTGAGTTTTTATACAATCAGAAATCGTGAATAGAAATTTGCGTAGAATAGAAAAATCGTGAATAGAAAAACAAATCGATACCAAAATTAATATGTATTACAAATAAGTATATAAATTTCAAGCAAAAATAATTCAATTCAATTCATTTCAAAACCCATGCACATAAATGAATCGGGCCAATTCATAAGAAAAATACTGGTGGTGAAGCATTAGATTTCCAGAAAATCGTGCAATGGTTTTAACACGTATAGACCCGTATACACACGCATTACAATACTTGTAGTCTTTGCTGAAAATATATACATACTGTTTGTTTGTATCTAGTAAGCCAGATGTCAAGCAAAAATGTTTGTAATTTTAATACAGTAATTAGCAAATAGAAAAGGGCAATAGATCCTGATTTAATATTTTATTCAAAAGTATGAGTTAATTATTATTTATGAACTCTACTGCGCTTTATACACTCTACTATTTAATAATTTAATCCCTTCGAACCTTGTGCATGCCAAGTAAGAGCTCCGCAAGATATTACGAAATACTTCAAGGTTTGCGCTAAGCAAAAATGGTCGGGAATCATTGCATTAGACATTGATATACATTGTTTTAATTGGTTTTTCTTTTATCTATCTTCCTTTGTTGCCGAGTTATTCTCAAACGTGTACATTCATGGACTTTTTCTTACAAATTCAATGAGGTGCAAAAGGACTTATCTAGGAACCTGTATATGATAGATCTTATATATATATATATATATATATATATATATATATATATATATATATATATATATATATATATATTATATATATATATATATATATTATATATATATATATATATTATATATATATATATATTATATATATATATATATTATATATATATATATATATTATATATATATATATATATATTATATATATATATATATATATATATATATATATATATATATATATATATATATATATATATATATATATATATATATATATATATATATATATATATATATATATATATATATATATATATATATATACATGTATATATATATATGATGGTTATAACGAAATAAATGTGAACTTTGGAAAATGCATGTAGTGAGATTTATATTTAACTGTACATTCCCAGTAACGCGTGCTTATTTATAAAAAGCTTGACCAGTGATCTGTAAATATTTTTCTCAGACAGAATGTGTTATGTATTATTTTATATCCATTGCTTTTAAATTGCATGTAGTTGTAAACTGGATCTTTCTTATAAGATCTTTGTCTGGAATAAAGCAACTTCAAAATAACGTGAGCGTTTTCATAAATTCAGATAACAAGACATTTAAGTTAAAAGAAGAAGTTTCTGATTCTGCAATTGTCGAAATTTCTTGGGACTCAAATCATGTTCATAATTTTTTCAAAGCTAAGATCGTTTTCATTCCTAATTGCATGTTTGAAATGGACTTCATTGACAGTTTCTCCATTGTTTATCATTTAAAATCCTTTAGTGATAATTATTCTTGATTCTCTTCTGCTTGGAAATATCTTGTTTCATTTTTCGATTTCGTTTGCTTCTTTACTACCCGATTTCAGTGATTTCCATCCTTTTCCTAAATTTTTACTTTATTTGCGATTTCATGAACAAGTGATTTGAATCTTTTGTTGGACATTCCTGTTTGGTATTTTATCGTTTATTCATTACGTCCCACTTCTGATTTCTGCCTCTTGTTGTTCGTTCGATCTAAACCCTCCAGCCTACAAGAAAGTGTAAGGTATCTGTTTTGACGGCCGGGACAGCGACACCCAATTTAGATCGGGACCAAGTAAGTTCAGTATACACAGGGACCGTACCCTCCTTCCCCTACCACCAATTTCTTGGAAGAATTTACGGATCCACATGTTTAACGTGCCCGTACTCCTCGTGAACACGGGCACAGTTCTGGCAGAGCCAGAAATAGAACTCGAGTCGTCTGAGTGCAATCCCCATTCCTTAACCACTGGGCTGTCCCACCCTGGTTTCTGTCTCTTGGATACTTTTACCCCCCTTTTCTTCTCTCGCTGTTGGAAACACCCTTTCCTTGCTTCTGCCACTTTTGCAGTTCTTGCAGTAGTCGCCGATCTTTCTCTGACGAGTGAATGTTCCGTTTCTTGTGTGACCTGACGAAGGTTGTTTTTGCCTTTGAAACGGGTCGATACTTTTGATTTTATTTTATTATATGCTGCTTTTGACGAAATTATTTGAATTTTATGCTTTAGCAGCAGTTTGAGCACGTAGGCATTTAAATTCTGTTAATCTACTGAATTCTGAATTATTAGTCATGTGACACAGCCATTCTAAACACATAGGCGCACTGAATAGAATGATGTGGATTTCACCGCTAGAGAGGTAATTTAACGTACTAGAATTTTACACAGATTCAGTTAGGGTCTATAGGCCAGCAAAGGACGTACGGAAAAAGACACACAGATTTGTAATCTCTCGTATATTTTCCGCCCTTCCGCCTTTAGGTCGTCCGCCCTTAGGTCGTCATTTTACTTTCCTTACAATACATGGTAATGTATGGGGAAAGTATTGGAATCGGGTCGAAAATCGAAACTCGAGTTTGCGACGGATCTACAAGTTTCGGGAAATCTAAAAAAAAAAAAATAAATTAAAAAAAAAACTTATTTTTAGCACGATGCCTGTATTTGCGTCCGTCTGTCTGTGCAGTGTATATATCCACTCTAGTCTCTAACTCAAAAACCATTCGATGAAAGCTCACAAAATGTGTTAGGCAAATAACTATAGTGGTTTACGCTGGAGCTGATTAGATAGATTTAAAAACGATTTGAAAAAAGAAAAGAAAAAATACAACTTGCTCTTTTTTTGCGAAATAGCGCACAAAAATTGTTAAAATATCGTAAATATACTTAACCCTCTGCTAACGGGTGGGACAGCGTACATCCCAAACGAAGAACTCCCAAAAAGACAGGTATTTGCCATACCCTATCCCAAACAGTTCGATCCTTCTTTGCAGGCATTGGTGTCCTTGGACGCCAATGTCTGCAAAGGGGGAATCGAATTGTTTGGGATAGGGTATGTCAAATACCTATGTTTTTGGAGGTTCTTCGTTTGGGATGTAAGTTGTCCCACCTGTAAGCAAAAGGGTAAATGCATTGATTAAATACCAGTTTTATATGTTATTTTTTTACAAAGAAAATAATAAGACCAGTCCATCACTCTAAAAGATTCACTCTTAAGATTTTCGGTATATTTCGTTCTTTCTTTGATTTAGGTGTTCATAAAAATCAAAACCGGAAAAGTACTTATAATGAAATGTATGTTTATGCATGTGTAAAGCGTTAAGAAATGAACCCACAGATTATGACAATGTTATATAATATATTATATTATATATTTCCTCTGTCGTTGTCATCTCAAGCCCTGTCTTTATTCAAAATTGATCATGGAGATAGGTGTTGTATATTCCTCGATGTTTAATGTTATCGCAATTTATGGATTTATATTTGGATTTATATTTTAACATTTTAAGTAAGCATAAACGCATAACTTTTCATACCTGTACCTTTAAGGTTTTGGTTAAAACATAAATCGGTCTTTTTATAATGCGACCAGCAGATAAGTCCGGGGCTAAATGTAACAACGGTGTAAATGTAACAAGCGTTCTAACCAAAATGTAAGAGCATAAAAAAAAAATTCTAATAAGTGTATCGTTAATATCTAAGGTCAGTAGTGCATCTTATATAATATTAATAAAGCTTAGCATTTTATGCATGAAATAATGTAAATTTTGCGTAAAATAAAAAGCTTAATGCATTTGTTATACAGAATCACCCGCAGATTTCATATCCTTGGCTTTAGTATACAATTTGTCAAACCGTTGTTCTTTGACTCCATCTTTGGTTAATTCCTGCAATCCAGTTCGTCTAGAATTCAAATTTGAGTTCATTTGTCGTATTTCAGAGCCAGCACATTATTTTAGGCAACATTTCATTTATCTCGTTGATGTTTAAAGCCAGAAATGTTTAAATGAGAATGTGCTGTTTTCCAATGCTTTTCTACGAAGCGCCGCTAGAAGGGCTAGCTAGAACTCCTCTACTACTGGCTGACTTATCAAGCATATTGAAGCCCATAGGGTTCCATACTACAGTTACAAAAATTATAAAAGTGTTTAAAATAAATACTTTATATAAAAAATGAAGTTTCAAGTATAATATTGTAGAACTTCGTGCTCGCACAAGTATGCTCCAATACCGGGTATCCAATTATTTATTAGCCATTGTTTTCTTCTTTCTTCGTTTCTAGAAAAGCGAAATAGCCCAAAACCCTTTCTAATATGATTAGAGCATTTCGGTGCAGAACAACCACCCATAATTATTTCAATTATACTTCCTAAAGTGAAAATACGAATAGAGCTAATGCTAATGGATTGCGCTTCCAGTTCAATATGCTTGATGAGTCAGCTCGTATATAGAGGAGCCTTAGGGCTAGCAGTGACGTCACAGCTCGTCCAGAAATGTTACCATGGGTACAGTGTCTAGAAGTAAGGCACTGTACGATGGGGGAATAGCAAACGAGGCGAGCTGTTAATATTCTATTAACCTTGGTGGACATTCAAGGTCACTAGAATATCTTATATACATTCTATTAACCTTGGTTAACATTGACTTATGCATGAATAAAAATATTGAATGTTACACTGTCGATTTATGGATAATAGTGTTATAATGTTATTTTTTTTTTTTTTTTTTTTTTTAGTAAAAATTTCTCCTGGCTTTATTTCATGTGTTCTCATATTTTTAGAAGTTAGAGTGACACATTTAATTTAATTACGGTCAACTTTTTTTATAACTTTTTCTCTTATTTACTGTGATATTTTTTTAAAAATACATAACAATATTGGCAGAACATATTTTTTCTTTATTTTTCACTATTTTTAATCTTTCACTATTTTTAAATGTCGAACGGGGCGAAAGTAACACGATGCATGGGGACGATTGTAACATGTTACAATTGTCCCTAAAGAAAATTCTTGTGTATTAGTCATACTATAGTACATTTCTATAGTACATACTATAGTACATAGCAGTTATATCACATTTCGATTGAGACCATGGCTTACATTATTTAAATTTGGAATATGCAAATAAAAAATATGCAATACAATAACTATATTTGTCTTGTTATTATTTAAAACCCCACCTGATACAATTGAACCCGACACGGGTTCGTTTATAATACGAGGTTCACTGTAGTATTATCTATAAAATCTATTTGGAATAGAGATATTTTGCTTTATATATATATATATATATATAAATACAAAAATAACGTTTTGGCAGACGATATTTAGCTGAATACTTCAGACATAAAGCTGTAATTTTCATGAACGCCTGTAATGGTGGCTTTTCCTATCAGTTTGCCGAAATTATTAACAAAATATCTGGAAAAGAATGAGCAAAGGTTGCACAATGTTTTTAAGTGCAGAATGCAACATAAAATATTTATTTTAATAGTATTATTGATTTTGTGTTGTACGCTGCTTTAAGTGAAGTAATTTTTGATGCAATAGTCTTTAAAGTGTGTCTAATATTTTCTACGAATATCTACATCGTTTGTTTTGTAAACTGTGATGTTATTTGTTAGATCAAAAGCGTCCTCCTCAGAGGTCAAGTTGTATTATTTCTGTTATATTTTGAAATGTATGTAATAAATATTTAACAAAATATATATGGCTTTATCGTTTTTGAAAATATTTTCCACACATCTAGCTGTCCGTTCGCACGATAATTGTCTTAAAAATGACTTTATCAAAAATGAAATTTTAGTATGTTATTCAGACAGTCTGTGGGACATATGGGTATAAAAAAAGAATAATACCACCTTATTAGTTTTGGATTTAACCCGGGTTGAAAAAATGAAATACATTGAACCTTATGTGACTTAATTTTTCAAATATTTTTTAAGCGAAGTTAAAAATAACAAATTGCTACAAAAATTTTAGGAAATATTCAAATTATCACATAAAATGTGTAAAACAAACAAAAAAAAAAATTCAGCAAATATGTTGGGTAGTTTTTTAAATAAAAATAAAAATAATAATTACACCCATGTTATATGAAGAGACCACGTGACTCATTGCAAAATAAAATATGGCTTCCATTTTTTTTTCGCTGTGCATAGCGTAGATGTTTAAAGATCCCTTAAATTTATATTTAGTGTTGCATCCGTCATAAAACAGCTTTATTTTTGCGTATTATCTGTGTATTTAAATTCTGAGCCAAAGCAATTACAATATTTTTTATTTATTAAACAATCATTAAACTTCTTTTATTCCTACAACAAAGCCTAACTTTAACACTAACTATAGCATACAGAAGATAAACAAATCAAGCGATTGTAAGGTGAGTTGTATAAGAATTGCAGATTTTATTTTCACGCAAAATTATTTAGCTCTAGAGTCTGGAATATAAGTGGTGATATGAATGAAATATTCACTGATTTTACGGAGAGAGGCAGACGATTTATGTTTCGATGGCGTTATTTGAATAAATTTCATTTTGTGTAGCTGGCATTGTCTTTCTCGACGAAAAGTACTGTTTTTCAGAGTTTGGATAATACTTTTTAAATCCATTTTTCAGGTCTAGAAAATATCATATCGAAAATTTACCTGACTAGGGTCGCTCATCATGGGCGCCCCTAGAGGAGGGCAAGAGGGGAAACTTGCCCTCTCCTGGACGTTCAAGTTCACGAAGGTGGGCATCAAGTTAGTCGATGTTGTATATCTTATTCTTGAGTTTACCTCATTGAGTCAACGGTTTACCCCATTGGTTTAGCTGTTTACCCCTCCTGGGAAATAATCCATGGACGCCCATGTCACCCATAAAACTTTTCGGCCCTCCTACAATCATTTATCATTGGTCACCTACAAACGCGTATAATTGGTCCCCATCCATTTTTTATTTCTCCCTTGTTGTGAATTTCTTATTTTTTTTCCATCATGAAAAAAAAAATATTGGAGGACCAGTATCCCGCCCTCCACTCTAATGTCCGTTCCCCGTTATGAGCGACTCTGCCTTGACCTTGAATAAATAGCCGTAGATGAAAAAGAACAAAAATGTTTTAAGAATTCTGGATTACAGACCTTGACCAGTAACGATCCACTGATAAAAACCGTCATTAGGTCAGACATTTAATCTTGGTGAAAACCCGTTTTCCACTTATTACTTCCTCTACATACATAATATGTATGGGGAAAATATTGTGACAGAAAATTTGAATTTTTGCTCGTCGTTTTAAGCATTCCAGAATTCAAATCGAATGTTTTTGAGGTAATGTGTGTGTGTGTGTGTGTGTCCATGGATACTATATCTCAGGGACGAATGGAGCATTTACAAAGATGGTTCAATTATTACAATCGGTGATGCTGGATCTTTTTGATTTTAAATCCGATTATTAGTTTGGAAAATCTCCAATTTTTGAATGAAATTTGAAAAAAAAAAAAAAAAAAATCATTGAAAAAATCAGATTTCTCAATGTTAATCACGCAACTTTTATTTGCACACAACTTTTATTAGAAAACGAATGACTAGAGCAGCTTTTCTCAAAGTGAGTTCCGTAATAATTTCATGTAAATTATCTTAAAAACTAAAAAACAAAACAAAAGCAAACAAGAAAGATTGATCATACATAAAGCATTGATTATGAAACACTTTCCAACTGCAATTTTATTTAAGCATCTCTAAAATGCAATACATTCAGTGCAGATATATGTTAAATTATCACAGTACTACAATAATTTACTATATTTGAAAACTTAAAATTTCAATTTGAAAACTTCAAACTTTATTCAAATGACGTCATCGAAATAAAACTCGTCTGGCTCTCTATGTAAAAGTAGTGAATATTTATCATTCATACACTTTTATTCCAGACTCTAGAGTTAAATAATTCAGCAATTCTTATGCAACTCATCTTACAATCACTTGTTTACATTCTGCATCCATTAAAATTAGGCTTCGTTGAAGAAATAATCAAAGTTTGAGGATCATTTAAACTCAAAAATATTGAAATTGTGTTAGCACAGAATATAGATCCACAGAAAATGTGCAAAAATAAAGAGGGTTTAGGACGGATGCAACACAAAATATAAATTTAAAAGAACTTTAAAATTCCATGATTTTAACACTAGGAAAAAAAGATGGACATCATAATTAATTTTGAAGTGGGTTACGTAATCTCTTCATATAATATGGGTGTAATTATTATTAATTTAATTTTTATTTAAAAAACTGCCGAACATATTTTGCTAAAATTTATTTTATATATTTTATGGGATAATTCAAATATTTTCTAAAATTTTCGAAGTAATTTGTAAATTTTAACTTCGCTTAAAAATGTTTGAAATATTAGGTCCCATAGGGTTCAATGTATTTTACTTTTTCAACCCGGGTTCAGTCCAAAACTAATTGGGCGATATTATTCATTTACATTCCCATATGTCCTACAGACCGTCTCAACAACGTATTAAAATTTCATTTCGATAAAGTCATTTTTACGGCAGATATCGTGCGGACGGACAGACAGACAGAGTCATAAACACTTTTCAACTATGTTATAAAATGTTTATGACTTATTCATCTTCCATCTTCTGAAGCCGATTGGTTTTCTTAATTTTCATTCACTAGTACCTTTACAATAATTGTCGTGCATGTTTATAGATAAGTTAGTTGATGATGATATACATGTCTATTTCGAAACCAGTTATTTTACCTATTTTTTTATAATAGGGCACCTTTTCACTTTAATATGAATACCTATACTGTTCCCCCCCCCCCTTCGATTAGATGTTTTTCCTTTGTTTTTGAATTTTCGCCTGTAATGATTGTCGTCCTGGATCATGCGATATAACTATATTTTGATAGGCGTGCTCCTGTTTTTAACACTTTACAACAAAGTTAAAAAGTGTTTATGACTTTGTTCATTCTGTCTGTCTGTCTGTCTGTCTGTCTGTCTGTCTGTCTGTCTGTCCGTTAGCACGATAACTGCCGTAAAAATGAGTTTATCAAAATGAAATTTTAGTATGTTGTTCAGACGGTCTGTAGGACCTATGGGAATATAAATAAATAATATCACCCAATTAGTTTTTTATTGAACCCGGGTTGAAAAAATGAAATATATTGAACCCTATGGGACCTAATTTTTCAAACATTTTTTAAGTAAATTTAAAATTCACGAATTGCTTCGAAATTTTTAGGAAATATTCACTTTATCCCATAGAATATATAAAAAAAAATTCAGTAAAATATGTTAAGTAGTTTTTTAATTAAAAAAATTATTTAATATAGGGAAAAAAACAAATTCAATTAAATTCTGACTTTGGGATATCTTCCAGAAAGAAAAGAGAGAGATATTATATAATAAATATCTCTCCATTTGTTTAAACGTTTTGCATATGGGAGTGGCTTCATATTTTAAAATAAATTTGGTAGATAACAATTTTTCATTTTTTTTAAATTTTATATAACTCTTCATGATAAATTTAATTGATGGCATTTTAAATGCACTTTCCTACGTCCTAGAGAGTTAAAATTTGGTACACAGCTTAAATTTGTTGAACATTTTATTCGACAAAAATTTGATAGATCTTTAAATATAGATCATACATTTTTTTCGAAATGGCCTGAAAATAATCCCCGTTCACTTCTATAAATCATTGGTGTAATATTGTTAAAAATTCTGATGTGGACAGCACATGTCTTTCTCTGCAGACTCATATTCGTTCTCTTTATTTATTCAATGATAATTTGAGTTTATCTGCACAACATAAGTATTTTAAATGACATTGAATTTACACGTTAAACTTAAATTTGGTTCTCATTTGATAGCTGGACTTATTGTCAAAGGTGGCGTAGCGAAAACGCGAAAAAACTAGAATATCTCAAGAACGGCTAGTCCTAGAGTAATGGGGTTAGTCTTATTCTTTTTGTTGTCAAAAATCACATATAAAATAGGAATTTAATTGATATAATTGAGCACACGTAGTCTTTTATTTTTATATATAACGATTTTTGCTGGCCATTTCGCAAAAATAGCCCGTTCCTTTTTCCCGAATCGTAGTAGAATAACCTACAAATGATTTATATACAAAAATTTTTTTAATTTGGTATATAAATCACTTGTAGGTTATTGAAATATTATACTCCAAATTTTGTTAAATTTGGTTCATTAGTTTTTAGCTAGAGTGGATAAAGGTAATTTCTGCGGCCATTTCGCAAAGAAGGCAGATTCTTTTATTACGAATCGTACTATAATCTAATGAACATCAGGATTTCCCACAAAAAACATACCTACCAAATTGTATGAAATTCGGTCCATTAGTTTTTCAATTAGAGTGGATGTAATATCCACACAGACACACAGAAACATACACAGATACACCCTTACACACACAGACGTCTTCCTAAAAGTAGTTTTTTCGTGTTCTAGAAGTCCCAAAACGTGTAGATCCTTTGAAAATTCGAGTTCCGATCTTCGGCACGATTCCAATACTTTGAGTACATACACATACACATATATATTATCTGTGTTTAATAAGTGTATCTAAATTCCGTGCCTATGCAATTACAATAGTTGTGATTTTAAATGATCCCTAAACTTTTATTATTTCTTCAAGGAAGCCTAATTTTAACATATGCAGAATGCAAATATCTCAAGCGATTGTAAGATGAATTACATAAGAATTGCTGAATTTTTTTCACACAAAATTATTTAGCTCTGGAGTCTGGAATACAAGTTATATGAATGAAATATTCATTGATTTTGCATAAAGAATCAGATGATTTATATTTCGATACAGTTTTAAATATTTAAGTATAATAAATTACTGTAGTACTGTGATAATGTAAAAGATATTACCACTGAATGAATCACATTTTAGAAATTTTTAAATGAAATTACATTTCAGTTGGAAAGTGTTTCATAATCAATGCTTATGCATGATTGATCTTTCTTGTTGTTACTTTCACGGGAATACATCGTAATGCATAAGGAAAGTATTGGAATTGTGTCGAAAATCGCAACTCGAGTTTTCGACGGATCTACACATTTTAGGACCTGTAAAACACGAAGAAACTATTTTTAGCGTGGCGCCTATGTGTGTGTCTGTGTGTGTGCGTGTCTGTGCAATGTATGTATCCATTCTAACTCAAAAACGGACTGCCCAAATTTCATAACATTTTATAAGTAAGTTACTTGTGGGTTACCCTAGTGCTGATTAGAATTTGTTAGGATTCGGGATAACAGAACTTGCCTGTTTTTGCAAAGTGACAAAAATTTACAGAAAATTAAAAAAAATTTTTAGTTCTACAAAATCTACACTAAAATACCACGTATGCTCCAATATATTAATTAAATGATTATTTTGTACTTAATTTTTGATGATAATAAGAATAAAACCAACCCCCATTACTCTAGTATTATCCGTTCTCGAGATATTTTAGTTTTTTTTCGCATTTTTGCTTCGCCGCCTTTGAAAATACGTCCAGTTACCAAATGAAAACAAAAAAATCTGATGTTGACAGCACATGACTTTCCCTGCATACTCATATTCACATGCTCTTTATTTCTTGAATAATTCATTAAATTGAGTTTAAATGCACAAAATGACAGTCATAATTATATTAATTACACTGAATTTGCACTTTTAATTCAATTTTCGTTTTCATTTGGTAACTGGATTTATTTTCAAAGATAGCGTAGCGAAAATGGGTAACCCACAAATGACTTATCTACTAAATTTTGTGAAATTTGGTCTATTAGTTTTCCATCTAGAGAGGATATAGGCAATTTTTGAGGGCCATTTCGCAGAAAAACACAGGTTTTTTAATCCCGAATTATACCAAAATCTAATCAGTACCAGGGTCACCCACAAGGGACTTACCTACCAAATTTTATGAAATTTGGTGCATTAGTTTTTGAGTTACAGTGGATACATATATTGGACAGACAGACACACAGACAGACAGATACACAGATAGACAGACACACAGACACGCAGACAGGCAGACACATACACAGACGTCACGCTAAATATAGTGTTTTCTTGTTCTAGAGGTCCCGAAACGTGTAGATTCATCGAAAATTCGTGTTGCGATTTTCGGTATGATTTTAATACTTTCCCTATACATTACCACGTATTGCAGGGAAAGTAAAATTGAATTTAATGTGCAAATTCAGTGTTATTTCAAATAGTATGCGTCCTATTTAGTGCAATAAAACTCAATTTAATGAATTATGAGAAAGAAAATGAATTTAAGTCTGTAGAGAAAGTGCAAATTTGGGGATTGGTGCTCTGTCTCATTTATTCTGAAGAAGAAAGCTCTTTTCTTTCCCTGCAATACATTGTAATGTATAGGGAAAGTATTGAAATCATGCCGAAAATCTCAACTCGAGTTTTTAACAGATCTACATGGTTTGGGAACTCTAGAATTCGAAGAAACTATTTTTTTTGCGTGACGTTTGTGTGTGTGTCTGTGTGTCTGTTTGTCTCTCTGTGTGTGTGTGTGTGTGTGTGTGTGTGTCTGTCTGCCTGTCTGTGTGTGTGTGTGTCTGTATGTCTCTAGATCTGTCTGTGTGTGTGTGTCTGTCTGGGCAATGTATGTATCCAATCTAACTCGAAAATTAAACTGGACCAAATTTCATAAAATCTGGTAGGTAAGTTACTTTGTGTGTGACCCTGGTGCTGATTAGTTTTTTAGTACGATTCGGGATAAAAAAAAAAAACGCCTTTTTTTGGGGGGGGGGAAATGGCCCGCAAATATTGATTGTATCCGCTCTAACAGAAATACCAGTAGATCAAATTTTACAAAATTTGGTAGATAAGACACTTGTGGGATACTCTGGTGCTGATTAGATTTTGGTATAATTCGGAAAAAAAAGAACCTGCCCTTTTTTTCAAATGGCCCGTAAAAAAATGTCTGTATCTACTCTAGCTAAAAAACTAATCTACCAAATTTCACAAAATTTGGCCGATAAGTCACGTGTCTGGATTTTTTTTTCGCATATCTGGCAGCCCCTTTTGAAAGTAGGTTCCGTTACCCAATGAAAACGAAAATGGAATCAAAAGTGTAAATTCAATGGAATATAAAATACTGTTGGGTGTTATTTTGTGTAATTAAACTCAATTTAGCGAATTAGTGAAGAAATGAAGAGAACGTGAATTTGAGTCTGCAGGGAAAGTCATGTGCTGCCCACATCAGATTTTTACCTACCCTGCAATACATGGTAATGTACAGGGAAAGTATTGGAATCATGCCGAAAATCGCAACTCGAGTTGTGTCTGTGTGTCTGTCTGTGTGTCTGTCTGTCTGTCTGTCTGTGGAATGTATATATTCACTCTCACTCAAAAACTAACGGACCGAATTTCATAATATTTGGTAGGTAAGTCACTTGGGTATAACCCTGGTGATCATTAGTTTCTAGTACGATTTGGGATAAAAGAACTCGCTTTTTTTGCTAAATGGCCCGCAAAAAATGCCTATATCCACTCTAGTTGAAAAACTAATGGACCGGATTTCACAAAATTCAGTAGATAAGTCGCTTGTTGGTTACCCTGGTGCTGATTAGATTTTAGTAAGATTCGGAAAAAAGTAACCTGCCTTTTTTTTGCAAAATGGCCCGAAAAAATCGTCAAAATCTAAACTAAAATACTACGTATGCTCAAATATATCCATTAAAGGCTTGTTTTATACGTAATTTTTAACGAAGAAAAGAATAAGACCGACCCCATTACACTAGGACTTGCCGTTGTCGGGATATTTTAGTTTTTCCGCATTTTCTCTACGCCATCTTTGAAAATAAGTCCAGTTGCCAAATGAGAACGAAAATTGAATTAAAAGTGAATTAAATTTAATTAAAATAAAGATAATGTGGATATAAGTCTGCAGAGAAAGTCATGTACTGTCCTCATCAGATTTCTACTTTCCTTGCAATATATGGTAATAAGGTATAGGGAAAGTATTGGAATCATACCGAAAATCGCAACTCGAGTTTTCGACGTATCTACATGTTTTGGGATATCTGGAACACGAAAAAACTATTTTTAGCGTGACGTCTATGTGTGTGTTTGTCTGCCTGTGTGTCTGTCCGTGCAGTGTATGTATTCAGTCTAACTCGGAAACTAATGGACCGAATTTTATAAAATTTGGTAGGTAAGTCCCTTGTGGGTGACCCTGGTGCGGATTTGATTTTGGTACAATTCCAGTTAAAAGAATCTGCCTTTTTTTATTAAATGGTTGGCAAAAATTGTCTGTATGCACACTAACTGAAAAACTAATTGATCAAATTTCTCAAAATTCCGTAGATAAGTCTCTTGTGAGTTACCTTGGTACTGATTAAATTTTGGTATGATTCGAAAAAAAAATAACGTGCCTTCTTCTTTGCTAAATGGCCCACAAAAATCGTCAAAATCTATAATAAAGGACTACTTATGCTCAAGTATATCAATTAAATTAATTTTTAAAGATGATAAGAATAAGACAAACCTTATTACACTAAGACTAGTCGTTCTCAAGATTAGTTTTTTCGCATTTTCGTTACGCCACTTTTGAAAATAAGTCCAGTTACCATATAAGAACGAAAATTGAATTAATAGTGCAAATTCAGTGCAGTTTTAAATAATTATGGGTGTTATTTTGTGCAATTATATTTGTTGAATGATTTATTGGTAATTAAAGAAAACTTGAGTATGAGTCTGCAGGAATAGTCATGTGCTGCCCACATCAGATTTCTTACTTTCCTTGTAAAGAACCCGCCTTCATTTAGCGAAATGGCTCACAAAAATTGCCTGCATCCATTCTATCTGAAAAACTAATACATCAAATTTTATAAAATTTGGTAGATAAGTCATTTGTGGGTAACCCTGGTGCTGATTAGATTTTGGTATGCTTCGAGAAAAATAACATACCTTTTTTTTTGCAAAATGGCCCACATGCCAGAATCTAAAATATAAAACTGTATGCTCAAATGTATCAATAATATGCTTATTTTATACATAACTTCTGACAACAAAATGAATAAGACCGATCCCATTACACTAGGACTAGCCGTTCTCCAGACATTTTAGCTTTTGTGTACTTTTGCTACCTTTGAAAATTAGTCCAGTTACCCAATGAGAACGAATATTGAATTAAAAATGCACATTTAACGTAATTTAAAATAATGTTGGGTATCGTTTTGTGCAATTAAACTCAACTGAATGAATAATTAAAGGAATAAAGAGAACGTGAATA
Organism: Amaurobius ferox; assembly: GCA_951213105.1. NCBI lineage: Eukaryota > Metazoa > Arthropoda > Arachnida > Araneae > Amaurobiidae > Amaurobius > Amaurobius ferox. The sequence goes on from OX578139.1 coordinate 75,171,042, forward strand.
TAAGTCTGTAAAGAAAGCCATATGCTGCCACATCAGATTTTTAGTTCCCCTGCAATACATGGTAATGTATAGGGAAGGTATTGGAATCAAAATTCGATCTACGTGTTTTGACACCTCTAGAATGCAAAAAAAATTTTTTTCGCCTGTGTGTGTCTTTGTGTTTGTCTGTCTGTCTGTGCAATGTATGCATCCACTCTAACAGAAAAATGTATTTATTGATTGAATTTCATAAAATTTCGTAGGTAGGTTACTTGTGGGTGACCCTGGTGCTGATTAGATTTTGTTACGGTCCGTTATAAAATAAAAAATCTGCTTTTTTTCGCGAAACGGCCCGCAAAAATCGTTAAATCTAAAAATAAAAGACTACATATGCTCAAATATATTAATTAAATGCTCATTGCATACGTAATTTTTGACGACAAAAATAATAAGACCAACCCCATTACTCTAGAACTAACCGTTTTCGAGATATTTTAGTTATTGTTGCATTTTCACTACGCCACCTTCGAAAATAAGCCCCGTTACCAAATGAAAACGAAAATTGAATTAAAAGTGCAAATTCACTGTAATTTAAAATAATTATGGCTGTTATTTTATGCCATTGAACAATTTAATGAATTATTGAAGAAATAAAGAGAACTTTGAATATGAGTCTGCAGGGAAAGTCGGGCAAATCGAATATTTTAGTGAGCGGCACCCCCTACAATAGCAGATGTTGGAAAACTGAAATTGCACACTTCCTTCTTTTCCAACTTTTTACTCGTACACCAAATTTGAAGTCTCTATCTCATCGCGAAGTATTCTTTTTCTATCATTTCACCTTTCGAATGCTTTTGTGTGGAGTACCTACCCCCTTAAATAACTGTATTCTTCTTGTATTTTCTATCAGATAATTCGCCCATATACCAAATATCAAGCCCCTATCACGTTTTAAATGGGGCGTTTCTACTTTATTCCGAAAGTCGAACATTTTGGTGTGCAACACCCCCTAAAGTAGAAAATATTGGTAAACTAAAATTGTACACTTTCTTCCAAGCTATCTACCCTTACACCAAATTTCATATCTCTATCTCATCTCGAAGCATGTTTTTTTATCAATTCGCCTTTCGAACGTTTTTCTCTGGAGCACCCCCATAAATGAACATTTTTGAAAAACTATATTCGTCTTGGGTGTTTTCTTTAAATGATTAGCCCTTATACCAAATTTCAAACCTCTATCAAATTTTAAAGGATCCTTTTCTCATTTATTCAGTAAATCGAACATTTTGATGTGCGACACCCCCTTAAGTAGAAAATATTGCAAATCTGAAATTGCACACTTTCTTCCTTTCGAATGATTTACCCATACACCAAATTTAAAGTCTCTATCTTATCGCAAAGCCCGATTTCCTATCATTTCACATTTCGAACGTTTTTGTATGGAGCACCCCCTTCTAGAGAACATTTTCGAAAAATTCGATTTTTTCCAGGGGTTTTTATCGAACGACTGACCCGTGTAGCAAATTGCAAGCCTCTGTCATATTCAGGAAGTGCCTAAAAAAGCGTGGCAGACAGACAGACAGACACTTGGCAATTAGTATATATAGTAGATAGATTATTTTCATTGAGTCGCGAGATATCGCATCCACACACACACAGAAATATACAAACACGAACATACAAACACACATAGATATCATCCTCAAAAACGTTCGATTCGAGTTCAGAGATGCTTGAAATATGTTTTTCCGAAGAAAACATGAATTCGAATTTTCGATCTAGTCGCAATATTTTCCCTATACATTATACCATGTATATTGGGAAAGTCATAATGATGGTTAAAGTAAAGCCAAAAGGGAGTTTTTTAAGGAGTGTTTAATAAAATATATATTTACCGATTAAGTTAGATTTTGTAAACAAATGTGACCTCAACCCCCAAATTTTTATGCGTGCACATTATAGAAAATGGAATAATGAGCCTAGTAAGCTGGGAAAGAAGTCTCCTAGAAAAGGGGGGACAAAGTCGAATATTTCAAGAAAATCTGAAGTATTTGTTATTTAAAACTATAATAAATATATGCCACACATATGTACACAAGTACTATGCAAGGTAACATATTTCCTCAAATACATTATTCATAATATTTGCTTAATAATTATTAGTCAATAACTTCAATATTTATAGAACCAACAAAACATTAGAATATACTAACAAAACATTAGAACATACCAACAAAACATTAGAACATACTAACAAAACATTAGAACATACCAACAAAACATTAGAACATATTTGAGAACTGTACCTCGTCTTGGTCACGACATGATATTGAATATTCATAACAAATATTAGAAGAGGAAAATAAATAATTCTAATAAGGATGAAAACATACGAATTTTAGCCTTTCCATTTTTAGAATTAATTAATTATTACTGATGTAGAAATTTGCGGCATTGTATCTGGATCCCAAATTAACTATACCACACGAAATTATTAACAAGAATGCACCCTGAAACGTTCTCGAAATGTGAGAAATTTCATGAATATTGCTTTCACATATAAATTTTTAATATATATAAATTTTTACTTTTTTTTTACTTAAATTTTTACTTTTTTATTTTTTTTTAATATATATAAATTTTCATATATAAATTTTTAATATAATTTCCAAGTTAATTTAAAATGTCTTGTATTATTTTTGCAAGTTGAAAACTATTTATTAATGTATTTTCTGTGATTACTGATGGCTTTTCCCATTTCGTTATTATAACATACGAGTATTATTAATATGATAAAGAATATTTGCAATATTATAAATTAGATATCAAGATGAAACATTTTATTTCTTTATCTTTTATAAATACATTATTTAAAAAAAAAAGAAATATTCTGATTCCACATTATACTTGTATATCAATTCTGACCTTTTTCATATTTTGGTGCTGCCATCTGTTGGGAGTTTTTCACACGAGTGATCATTTAAAATAGGTCTGATGATTTTACCAATTCTTTATTAGAACAAATGGAGTGTTTCGAATGAAATTTAGTATGATTATCAACATTTATGAATACTAGATGATCAACCGTTTGTAGGATGTCCAAATATTAAATGGTTTCTTTTTAATGAAAAAATCAGGAGATTCAATCATTTTACATACTAAAAGAAGATGTCCATGTGTGTGTGTGTGTGCATATGTGTGTGTGCGCATGTGTGTGCATGTGCGCGTGTGTGTATGTGTGTGCGTGTGTGTGTGTGTGTGTGCATGTGTGTGTGCAGTCTGTAGCGGGAAATCTGAGCGGTGCACGGTCATGAAATTTGGTACACAGGTATTTCAGAATCCGAATAGGTGCAGATTTTAGACGATATTCACATAGATCGATTCCTTAGTGACATAAAATATTATCACAGACATCTTGACATTATCGGGTAGATTGAAAAATTTTCTTTGAAGCAAAGTTTGAACAAAATCTATACGATTAATATACGAGTTTTTGTGAATTTAGAAAAAAAAGTATATACTTTTAGTGCGTTCCAAACCTTCTCGAATTTTATATAAAATAACTGACGCGTCACACAACGTTTATAATTTAATCGAAACTTCTTAAAATATTACAAACTGCTCCAGAATAAAAACATTTTCGTCAGCACATCTGTTGGTAAATTTTCTAATCGTTTCTATTTTCCGAGCGAACCCTTTCCGGAGTTTTTCTACCTACTCACGCCACGCTTACAGGACGGGGAATCGTGCTGTCTATTCGCTCATATGTACAATGTGAACGTCCTGATATGTGATCGAGATTTGAAATATGACATTATCTGTATCTGTATTATTTAAGTAGAGGGCACTTATTTATTAGGAGTGTAAAAATTATGTCGTTTGCGTAAGATATGGCCAATATATAAATTGGTCTGATTGTGCTGAGATTGTTGACATTAAGATTTAAATTGTGTCCATTGACGTAGAGCCTAGAGTCTCTGCAAATTTCGGTTTCGTGATTTGGTGGGGGGTGGGTGGGTGCATATCACGTCCTTTGTGCTTATGTACACGGATGAACTCAATTTTCCCTGTATATATCTCTCCTTATATACATAGTATAATGTATAAGGAAAGTATTGTGACTGGGTCGAAAATTCGAATTCGAGTTTTCGACGGGAGAGCCCGTTTCAAGCATCCCTAATCAAGAATCGAACATTTTTGAGGTAATGTCTGTGTGTGTGTGTGTGTCAGTGAGTCTTTGGAGACGGTACCTCACGAACGAATGGAGTGAATCGAATAAAATTTGGTACAAAAATTACAATCCGTGAATACTGGAAGCTTATTGTTTTTAAACACAATCGAATGTTCAGAACCCCCCTAAATTTTCGAGTGAAATTTTGAAAAAATCATCAAAAAAACAAATCCTTTAATAAAGTTAAGCAGATAGACATTTCTTATGTAATTTTTCCTTTGAAAAAGATTAACATAAACTTTAGAATGCTAGCATGAACCGTTCTCGCGATATTGCACATTTTTCAAATAAATTTATCAAAAAAATCCCATAAATTAAAAACAAATATTAACTGTTGAGAAATATGTTCACTTTTCCACATGTAATATCATGCGATACATTTGGTGACATCATTCTCGTGGATTTAGCTCGTTCCATTCATGAGAAAATATACTTTGTAATACTTTTGTATTTAAACGGCAATCTGCTAAAAGAATAACTTATTTCTGTTATACATGAAGTTAAGTTATACATGAAGTCATGTGATCCCCTCATCAGATTTTTACTTAATCATACTATGTAATACAGTATAGAGAAAGTATTTATTTTCACGAAAATTTTTGAATTCTGGATTTTGATGCGAATATATGTTTTAGGAGCTCTTGAACACGTTTCGACTAGTTTTGGAGTGATGTCCGTCTGTCTGGGGTCGATTTCTTGCGTACACTATAGCTGCCGCAAATATTAATGAATTTTAGCGAAACTTTATATCCGGCTTTATTATTAAAAATCTAGAACTCTATAGAATTTTCTGAAATTCGAGTGAAAACGGCGAAATTTATTCGAAACATTATATTTTTTTAACATGGCAGCATAGCACAAAATTTCACATAATCATGCTTAAAAGGGTTTATTTATGACTCTGTGGTCACGAGACTTAATAGTTTCAATCACTGTTGTGAAAAACAGTCGCGATACATTTCTTGTGTTCGTGACGTCATCAACCTCCTCGGCATAGGCGCCCATAAGAGAGGGAAAGGGTAGGGGACAAGTGCCCCCACCTGTACATTATATTCACAAAGGCAGGCATCATGCTTGTCGATGTTATACATCTTATCTTTAAGTTTTCCTTCTCCTAGAAAAATTCTACGGGCGCCCATGCTCCCGTGGTTTTCCCTGCGGCGGATTGCTATGTTTGATACAATTTTTTTTGTTCGTGACGTCATTATCCCCCATTGGGGGGGGGGGGGGGGCAAGTCACACCCGAGGGCACCTGTCAAGTATGGTATCAAGTTATGGTTGTCAAGCTATCATTGTCAAGTAGGGTTGAGTATGATACAAGATTTTTTTCAAGCCCCTTAAAGTGAAGGGTAACAAGGTACAGTTGTAATAATTTGGACCCACGATGACGATTTTTCAGATTTTCTCTTGTAAAATTTGAAAAAAATAAATAAATAAAAAAATAAAAAAATTCTGGTATGAGAAAGTCGAGTTAAACCACATTCCAGTTTTTTTTTTTTTTTTTTTTTTTTTTTTTTTTTTTTTTTTTTTTACTTACCATTCTTCAGAACTCCGCACCATCAGGTGTAGAATTTATTTCCGTTTGTCACGACTGCTGAAGTATTATTCTTCCAAAATACTAAATGTTATTTTTACCGTTTGCACATCGTTCAAAGGTAACATCCTGTGTAAAAAAAGTGGAATAAAACAGGAATAGAATAATCAAAACTAGCTGACCTAACGACTAGACTGGATGGTACAGGTAACATGACAAAGGGGGGTAAAATACGGCTTGCTATTGCTGTTGCATTCAGGGTTCAACATACGGATGATGTAAAGTGAAAATAAAACTGGCTTGGGAATCGAAATGGTGCTATAGAAGGCAACTGGCATTTTGAGGTTATTATTATTATTTCTATTATGTAACTTTGGAAGTTGTACAGCTAAGCATGGCGTTGCTCGGTATTCGGTGTAAGGCTAGGAAAGAGGTTTACATCATATAGACAGGAGGATCGAAATGTAGATAAAGGTGTATTGCACCTTTTCGCAATTTCTGTGCGCTTTTTGAAGTTTGTTGGTAAGTACAGATTATGATATTTTTAATGCTAACAGTATTAAATATCTGAATTCTGAGTTTACATTATACTTTCTCGTGTTCATATCCTTTCTCGTGCATTCATATATTCTCATGCATTTATTTCTCATGCATTTTAGTGTGAAGTAATACTTGTATCACACTCACTATCATAATGTGAAAAATATTTTTCAAACTTCGCGTAATTTTTTAAAATTTTTTTTAATATATTGTTTAGAGAAAATACTGGAATCATGTCGAAAATTGCAACTCGAGTTTTCGACCGCACTGTAATGTAACATATGTGGATGCTTTCGTTCTATCCGTGTTGTAATGCAAGTTATCAATTTCCTGCTTAGACTATATAGTATTCCCTATATTTTGAGAAATAATGAATTAGAGAAATTTTGGCGACGAATTTTGCGGAATATCGCCAACTTGGCCAGTTTTTTAAATGTTGCCAAATTGACGAAAATATCGCCAAATTGATAAAAGTGTCACTAAATTGATAAAAATGACTCTAAATCAATGAAAATGAAGTCTAATTGATGAAAATTAAATATCTTGGAAAAAATATAAGAATCTACTATAAGAAAATATACTTTGGGTAATAGTCTTGTATTTGTACGCCATTAGTCGTTTATCTACTATAAGAATAACCTATTTCTCGGACTATAATGATTGACGAAATTTTGCAACGAATTTGGTGGAATAACGGCGAGTTTTTAAATGTCGCCAAATTGATAAAAATGTGGCCAAATGAATAAAAATGTCGCCAAATTGATAAGAATATCACTAGATCAATGAAAATAACAACTAATTGAAGAAAATTCAATATTTTGGAAAGAATATAAGACTCTACTATAAGAACAACCTATTTCTCCGTCTGTAACGCTTGGCGAAATTCTGGCGTCGAATTTTGGCGGCATGTCGCCAACTTGGCGACTTTTTAAAATATTGCCAAATTGAGGAAACTGTTGACAAATTGTTAAAAATATCGCCAAATTGATAAAAATGAATCCAAATGGTATGCAAAGTTTTGCAAACTTTTAATTCCGTCATGTGATGGGCATACCTTTTATTATAAAGAAATGTTCTTCTAAAAATCGCCAACTTGGCGATATTTAGCCCTACATTGACAAAAATATCGTCAAAATTGCAAAAATGACTCCAAGTTAATGAAAATGAAGCCTAATTGATGAATTTATTATAAAAATATTTAAATATATGGACTATTTTGCTTATTGAGGATACCATCAATATTGATAATTGTTAATTTATAGTTGCATAAAAAATAAATTAATTAGGAACGAAATAATTTTACATGTTGTCATCCGGAAAAGTGACAAATGTACAATTTAACGTTATAAACGCTGTGCCGAGGATATTTTCATCACTTTTCACTGTTCAAGAAGTAAATGCATTGCATTATACAAGAGAATTCATGTGCTACACATATTAGATTTTTTTTTTTTATTTTGTAATGAGTCACGTGATCTTTTCATAGAATATGGGTGTAAATATTATTTTATTTTTTTTTATTTAAAAAACTACTTAACATATTTTGATGAAATTTTTTTTTACACATTTTACGTGATAATTGAATATTTCCTAAAATTTTCAAAGCAATTTGTGAATTTTAACTCCGCTTAAAAAATGTTTGAAAAATTGGATGTCATAGTGTTCAATGTGCTTCATTTTTTCAACCTGGATTAAATTCAAAACTAATTGGGTGATATTATTCTTTTACATACCCATATGTCCTACAGACCATATTAACAACATAATAGAATTTCTTTTGATAAAGTCATTTTTACGGTAGTTATCGTGCAAACAGACAGATAGAATGAATATAACTCAATAAAAAGACACAAGATATACACAAATAACACTTCAAAATACAAAATATTTATTAGCAAACCGAAGAAGATTAACGTATCAACAAATAGGTAAATCAATCTAGGTATACACAGTCGTTTAAAATCACACAGTAAAAAATTTATCCATCTCACTTCAGCAAATATTACACAATTCACAAAATTTAGTAACTGCAAAATTACTAGTCATATTTAACCGTCAATTTTTTTTCAAAGACTATCGATATATGTCTCATAAGATCTGAAAACAATCAATGGGATTGTTAATATAATTAAACTTAATTTTCTTCTTCATTTTACAGTTTACCAAACTGAACACTGCACTAGAAAGATCATTTGAACAACAGCAGTTGACGGAAAAAAATAAATATCTAAAAAATTTAGCTTGGAATTTTCTATTAAACTGACTATAAAAAGCGTAACCAGGATACTAGAATAATGAAGAGTATTCTAATTTAGGTCTCACTAAACAGTTAAAATAATTTATTGATTTAAAAAAATGAATCCGAGAATTTCTAATTAAAAACCAATCAATTCTCTTTATTAAAGAAAATTATTAAGGAACTTGTAAATCCATTTTAAAAATGAATTCGAAGTTTTGACTTCATTTATCAATTTTTTCGACACATTATAATATGTAGAGTATAAAGTGTAATGGAGCTAATTGTTTTATATAAAAATATTCCACCCACACCCAAATTCTTTAGAAATCCATTCCTACACCGAAAAGCCTGCAGCAGCCATTGCACAACATCTAGATTGATCTCCCCATCCGACTGGACGCTGACCTAGTGTATATATATATATATATATATATATATATATATATATACTAATTGGTATATATATATACCAATTAGTATATATATATATATATATATATATATGCATGCTATCCTTCTCCATATATATGAAATGATTGTAACTATTTTTAAAAATTGGTAGAGAAAACTGGTAGTAAGTTTAAATCCAGAAATTTTATAAATCTATATATATATATATATATATAAAGAAGAAAATTATGTATGTATGTATGTATGTATGGTTCAACATCACGGGAGAACGGCTGAACCGAATTTGATGAAATTTGGTGGGTAGTCTTAAAATAGCGTCATTTAAAATTTAGTCTATGTTTCGAGTTTCTACAACCAGGTGTTCTCGAGATATTAGCGAAAAACAAAAGTTTTTTTTGTCTCATCATCACGGGAGAACAGCTGCACCGAATTTAATGAAATTTTGTGGGTAGCTTTGAAATATCCCTCCATAAATGTAGTCCAAGTTTCGAGTTTCCAAGACCAGGGGTTGTCGAGATATTAATGGAAAACGAAACTTTTCCCTAGGAGTTCTACTCTCTAACTCCATGATTCCCAACGAGAAAGGTTGGACATCGCCGTTTTAAAACGTGAAAGTCAATTAAATCTCTGATTTTTGTGGGAGTTTATTGAACGTATTAGTCACTTTGAAAATCGCAGATTTGAAATATGAATTTAAATGGAAACTCTATCACCATGGTTTATTTTTCACAGGCTTACTCAACAACGAAAAGTATTAAGAAATCAAATTGGTTATTTAATTATCAGCATTTTGTGAGGATTAATGGTTATTTAATTATCAGCATTTTGAGAGGATTAATGGTTATTTAATTATCAGCATTTTATATCATGACAAGTCTTTTGACTCTGCAGTGGACACCGATGATGTCGTTAATTACCCGCTGGAATTTCTGAACTATCTTGAACCACCTGGAATGCCTTCTCATATCTTGAAGTTAAAGAAAGGATCCCCAATAATGCTTCTGCGGAATCTGAATCCACCAAAACTATGCAATGGAACACGGCTCTGTGTCAAAAATATTTTACCAACTGTCATAGAGCCACGGTATTAACGGGAAAGGCAAAAGGAGAGGACGTATTCATACCTCACATACCGTTGATACCAACCGACCTACCATTTGGCTTCAAACGAGTCCAGTTCCCAGTTAGACTACATTTACCATGACCATCAACAAAGCTCAAGGACAAACCCTTAAGTTTGCAGAAGGGAATTTAGAAAGTTCTGAATTCTCTCATGGCCAATTTTATGTGGCATGCTCAAGAGTTGGAACTTCACAAAACTTGTACGTTTTAGCTCCGGGAGGAAAATCAAAAATCTGATGTGGGCAGCATATGACTTTCCCTGCAGACTTATATTAACGTTCTCTTTATTTTAATTAAATTTATTTCACTTTTAATTCAATTTTTGTTCTCATTTGGTAACCGAGTTTATTTTCAAAGGTGGTGTAGGGAAAGTACGAAAAACTAAAATATCTCGAGAACGGCTAGTCCTAGTGTAACGGGGTTGGTCTTATTCTCTTCGTCGTTAAAAATTACGTATTAAATCTGCATTTAATGGATATATTTGAGTATACCCAGTTCTTTAGTTTAGATTTGGACGATTTTTGCGAGCCATTTTGCAAAAAAAGGCAGGTCATTTTTTCCGAATCGTACTAAAATCTAATCAGCACCAGGGTAACCCACAAGTGACTCATCTACCGAATTTTGTGAAATTCGGTCCATTAATTTTTTAGTTAGAGTGGATACAAGCTTTTGCGGGCCATTTCGCAAAAAAAAAGGCGGGTTCTTTTATCCCGAATCGTACCCAAAACAAATCAGCACCAGACTCGCTCACAAGTAACTTACCCACCAAATTTTGTGAAATTCGGTCCATTAGTTTTTTAGTTAGAGTGGATACAAAATCTGCACAGACAGACAGACAGACAGACACACAGACAGACAGACACACAGACAGACAGACACACTGACAGACACACAGACACACACACAGACGTCACGCTAAAAATAGTTTTTTCGTATTCTAGAGGTCTCGAAACGTGTTGATCCGTCGAAAACTCGAGTTGCGATTTTCGGCATGATTCCAATACTTTCCCTATACATTACCATGTATTGCAGGGAAAGTAAAAAATGTGGTTTGCAAGCAAGCATTGAGGTAAAACCTAACAAATTAGGATAATGTCATTTAATTTGCTAACATTTGCATTGCTGCCTAGCGTTTAAGAATCATTTTAGTTTTCCTTTCAAACTGCACATATTTCAAACTGTACATATTGACTGTCCATCAATTGTGGAACCTAATAATCACATTCCGAGACGCTGCCCGGAGGGCTTAGCTACGAAGGACGTGCCGGAAGCAGCTATGACTTATATAATGCAACGATTTTTTTTCTTACATAATGCAATGAATTTACTTCTTTCACAGTGAAAAAACAATGTATAAGATTCACGGCCCTATATGTTCCGGTGTAATTTTCATCAGAGTTTTGCATCGTAAATCCCGAGCACCGCCGGGTAATCACTGCTAGTTACATATAAAATATGCCAAAATATATGGTTAACTTAATTTAGATGGATATTAATTAGTAATAATTAAATCATATACAAAATGAAAATAATAATAAAATATACGAAGTATTAGTTTCCACTCTACGTTTTCGTACAATTGTATTATATAGTGTTTAGTTCAACTTGTTCCACAATCGTTATCAAGATGAAAATAACGTTGCATCGTTCACATTTGGTACGCAATATATTATTTTTAAATTGTTCATATACATTTTTTTAAAGTTCTTTTTCTCAAGATAGCAGCAACTTAATGACGCCAATGGATGCATTTGGCTCACGCGAATAATAATGACTGCTTTCATATCATAACGTCCATCCATAGCACAGTTCGCAATGTAAACATTAATACATGCACTTTTTCAGACGTATAGGCATTAGATGCTTCAGAATATTATGAAAGTAACGAATATAAAAGGCTTTAAAAATCTCAATAATTATTGAAAAAAATTCGCAATTAACGATTAACAATTACTTCCTACTTGCGCAATGAACAATTACTTTTAATTGCAACTACAAATAAATGCCAGACACTTTTACCCGCAATTAAATTTAAATAACATTATGTAAATTAATTAATTATTCAATTACATAATACTTTATTAATTTATAATTCTGTAGTTAAAGGAACTTTTTTATTAATGCCAAATTGGCGGATTTTACAAATGTTGCCAAATTGACGAAAATGTCACCAAATTGATTAAAATGCCGCCAAATTGACAAAAATAATGCTAAATCAATGAAAATGCTGAATAATCAATGAAATGATCTCTCTGAAAGCCATCTTTTCTAAATCAATGAAATTGATTTTCCTTCTCTCGTGGATGAAACGAGCTAGATCCATGAGAAAGATGATAATGAATTTATCGCATAATATTGCATATGAAAAGTGAACATATTTCACAATAGTTAATACTTTTTTTTATTTTATGTGATTTTTTGACGAATTTATTTGAAAAGTGCGCAATATCTCGGGAACGGTTCATTCAAGCGTTCTAAAGGTTATATCAATCGTTTTCTAATAAAAAAATTACACAAGGTATAATTATTTACGCAAATTTATTAATGATTGTTATGATTAATAATTATTAATTATTTATGAACTTTATTGTTTATTAATTATTTATGAACGTTATTAATGATTAGTTTTGATTTTTTGATGATTTTTTCAAAATTTCAATTCAAAGTTTATGGATGTTCTGAACATTCGATTGCGTTTAAAAACCGTATGCATCCAGTATTCATTGATTGCAATTTTTGCATCAAATTTAGTTCGAATCAATTCATTCGTTCGTGAGATATCGTCTCTAAAGTCTCACTGACACACACACACACACAGACGTCATCTCAAAAACGTCTGATTCGTGTTCAGGCATACTTGAAACGTGCTCTCTCGTCGGAAACTCGAATTAAAATTTTCGACCCATCACAATACGTAATAAAATTGTTCCTTTCATCTTTTTCTCTTTTCTTCCAATACTAGCGGAGCTACGCCCCCAGCTCGCTACACTCGCCAACCCCCGTAAATTGCTTTGCGAGTCTGGAGGTTTCGTCTTCCACTCGCTAACGCTCGCGAGCTAACGTCCCTTGCACCTGCAAAGAGAGTGCTGGTTCGTACCACTGGGCAACGGTATTAGGGCCAACTTGACCCATAGTTGGGCCCCAAATTTAGTATTTATTTAAATTTTTCGCGAGGTTCCAAATTACCTGGTGATCTGGGCGCGGGCCCACTTGGGCCCAATTAGCAAACCGATCCTGGATAAAAGGTTTGCACGGACTCGAACCTGGCTTTCACGGACTCACTCAGGCTTATTTTTTTAAAAATGCTAGTCTTTCCGCGACAAACTTATTCAGTGTTTGACAATTTTATAAATCAAACATTACAGAGTACATAAAATTTTTCTCTTTATTACTTTCCTTATATTCATAGTACAGGGGTTGTGAATATAAAGAGAAAGTATTGTAACGTGATCGAAAATTCGAATTCGAGTTTTCGACGGAAGAGTACGTTTCAAGCATCCATGAACTCGAATCTAATGTTTTTCAGAGCTATCTAATGCTTTTGTCTGTGCAGGTGTGTATGTGTGTGTCAGTGAGACTGTGGAGACGATATCTCACGATCGTATGAAGCGATTTGAACGAAATTTAGTGCAAAAACTATAATCAGTGAATACTGGAAGTCTATTGGTTTTAATCGCAATCGAATGTTCAGAACACCCCTAAATTTTGAACTGAAATTTTGAAAAAGTCAATATCTCCAATAAAGTTACGTAAGAAATTATTACACATGTAATTTTTTATTAGAAAATGATTGATACCAACTTTAGAACTCTAGCATTAACCATTCTCGAGATATTGCACATTTTTAAAATAAATTTATATAAAAAAAATAAAATAAAATAAATAAATAAAACCCACATAAAATAAAAAATATCTGATATGGGCAACACATGATTTTCCTTATATAAGGCAATAAATTTACTCCTTTTAAAGTCAAAAATGAATGTATAAGATTCACGGTACTGTGTTTTTAATGTTGAATTGTACATTTGGCGATTTTCCGGCTGACAACATGCAAAACTATTTCAAAGTTCCCAATTAACTTATATTTGACGCAACTTTAAATTAACAGTTATCCATATTGATAGCACCCTTAATAAGCGATATATTTCATATATTAAAATAGTTTAATAATTAATCCATCAATTAGAATTCATTTTCATTAATTTAGAGTCATTTTTACAATTTTGATGAAATTTTCGTCAATCTAGGGCGAAATATCTCCAAGTTGGCAATACTTTGCTAGTTATAACCCCAAGTTTGCCAAATACATCACCAAGTGTTACAGACAAGTGGAGAGGAGAGTATATATACTAGAATGTATGAAGGAAGTCAGAATGAAGGAAATTAGAATTTGTGAACATTATTTGGCTTCATTTTTATCAATTTAGCGACATTTTTCTCACTTTAATAACATTTAAAAAAAGTCTTGAATTTGGCGACGTCCCGCTAAATTTCTCGCCAAGCGTTACGGACGGAGAAATGAGTTATTTTTATAGTCTATTCTTATGTTCTTTCCAAGATATTAAACTTTTCTCAATTAGTCGCCATTTCATTGATTCGGCGACAGTTTCATCAATTTGGCGAATTTTTATCAATTAGGTGACATTTTCGTCAATTTGGTAACATTTAAAAAGTCACCAGGTTGGAGGTATTCCGGAAAATTCGTCACCGTCAATTAGTCGTCATTTTCATTAATTTAGCGTCATTTTTATAAATTTGGCGACATTTTCGTTAATTTGGAAATGTTGAAAAAACTTGCCAGGTTGGCGCCATTCCGCCAAATTCGTCGCCAAAATCTCGCCAAGCGTTATGGACGGAGAAATAAATTATTCTTATAGCAGATAAATGACTATTGGCGTCCAACTACAAAAGTATTATCCAAAGTATCTTTTTCCATGAATGGAACGAGCTAGATGCACGAGAATGATGTCACCAAATTTACTGCATGGTATTACTTATGAAAAGTGAACATATATTACAACAGTTAATATTTTTTTTATTTTATGCGATTTTTTAGTAAATTCATTCGAATATGTGCAATATGTCGAGAATGGTTCATGCTAGAGTTCTAAAGTTTGTATCAATTGCTTTCTAATGAAAAATTACATATGACTATTTGCGTGACTTTGTGAAAGGGTTTGCATTTTGGATGAACGTTTGTCACGACTGCTGAAGTATTATTCTTCCAAAATACTAAATGTTATTTTTACCGTTTGCACATCGTTCAAAGGTAACATCCTGTGTAAAAAAAGTGGAATAAAACAGGAATAGAATAATCAAAACTAGCTGACCTAACGACTAGACTGGATGGTACAGGTAACATGACAAAGGGGGGTAAAATACGGCTTGCTATTGCTGTTGCATTCAGGGTTCAACATACGGATGATGTAAAGTGAAAATAAAACTGGCTTGGGAATCGAAATGGTGCTATAGAAGGCAACTGGCATTTTGAGGTTATTATTATTATTTCTATTATGTAACTTTGGAAGTTGTACAGCTAAGCATGGCGTTGCTCGGTATTCGGTGTAAGGCTAGGAAAGAGGTTTACATCATATAGACAGGAGGATCGAAATGTAGATAAAGGTGTATTGCACCTTTTCGCAATTTCTGTGCGCTTTTTGAAGTTTGTTGGTAAGTACAGATTATGATATTTTTAATGCTAACAGTATTAAATATCTGAATTCTGAGTTTACATTATACTTTCTCGTGTTCATATCCTTTCTCGTGCATTCATATATTCTCATGCATTTATTTCTCATGCATTTTAGTGTGAAGTAATACTTGTATCACACTCACTATCATAATGTGAAAAATATTTTTCAAACTTCGCGTAATTTTTTAAAATTTTTTTTAATATATTGTTTAGAGAAAATACTGGAATCATGTCGAAAATTGCAACTCGAGTTTTCGACCGCACTGTAATGTAACATATGTGGATGCTTTCGTTCTATCCGTGTTGTAATGCAAGTTATCAATTTCCTGCTTAGACTATATAGTATTCCCTATATTTTGAGAAATAATGAATTAGAGAAATTTTGGCGACGAATTTTGCGGAATATCGCCAACTTGGCCAGTTTTTTAAATGTTGCCAAATTGACGAAAATATCGCCAAATTGATAAAAGTGTCACTAAATTGATAAAAATGACTCTAAATCAATGAAAATGAAGTCTAATTGATGAAAATTAAATATCTTGGAAAAAATATAAGAATCTACTATAAGAAAATATACTTTGGGTAATAGTCTTGTATTTGTACGCCATTAGTCGTTTATCTACTATAAGAATAACCTATTTCTCGGACTATAATGATTGACGAAATTTTGCAACGAATTTGGTGGAATAACGGCGAGTTTTTAAATGTCGCCAAATTGATAAAAATGTGGCCAAATGAATAAAAATGTCGCCAAATTGATAAGAATATCACTAGATCAATGAAAATAACAACTAATTGAAGAAAATTCAATATTTTGGAAAGAATATAAGACTCTACTATAAGAACAACCTATTTCTCCGTCTGTAACGCTTGGCGAAATTCTGGCGTCGAATTTTGGCGGCATGTCGCCAACTTGGCGACTTTTTAAAATATTGCCAAATTGAGGAAACTGTTGACAAATTGTTAAAAATATCGCCAAATTGATAAAAATGAATCCAAATGGTATGCAAAGTTTTGCAAACTTTTAATTCCGTCATGTGATGGGCATACCTTTTATTATAAAGAAATGTTCTTCTAAAAATCGCCAACTTGGCGATATTTAGCCCTACATTGACAAAAATATCGTCAAAATTGCAAAAATGACTCCAAGTTAATGAAAATGAAGCCTAATTGATGAATTTATTATAAAAATATTTAAATATATGGACTATTTTGCTTATTGAGGATACCATCAATATTGATAATTGTTAATTTATAGTTGCATAAAAAATAAATTAATTAGGAACGAAATAATTTTACATGTTGTCATCCGGAAAAGTGACAAATGTACAATTTAACGTTATAAACGCTGTGCCGAGGATATTTTCATCACTTTTCACTGTTCAAGAAGTAAATGCATTGCATTATACAAGAGAATTCATGTGCTACACATATTAGATTTTTTTTTTTTATTTTGTAATGAGTCACGTGATCTTTTCATAGAATATGGGTGTAAATATTATTTTATTTTTTTTTATTTAAAAAACTACTTAACATATTTTGATGAAATTTTTTTTTACACATTTTACGTGATAATTGAATATTTCCTAAAATTTTCAAAGCAATTTGTGAATTTTAACTCCGCTTAAAAAATGTTTGAAAAATTGGATGTCATAGTGTTCAATGTGCTTCATTTTTTCAACCTGGATTAAATTCAAAACTAATTGGGTGATATTATTCTTTTACATACCCATATGTCCTACAGACCATATTAACAACATAATAGAATTTCTTTTGATAAAGTCATTTTTACGGTAGTTATCGTGCAAACAGACAGATAGAATGAATATAACTCAATAAAAAGACACAAGATATACACAAATAACACTTCAAAATACAAAATATTTATTAGCAAACCGAAGAAGATTAACGTATCAACAAATAGGTAAATCAATCTAGGTATACACAGTCGTTTAAAATCACACAGTAAAAAATTTATCCATCTCACTTCAGCAAATATTACACAATTCACAAAATTTAGTAACTGCAAAATTACTAGTCATATTTAACCGTCAATTTTTTTTCAAAGACTATCGATATATGTCTCATAAGATCTGAAAACAATCAATGGGATTGTTAATATAATTAAACTTAATTTTCTTCTTCATTTTACAGTTTACCAAACTGAACACTGCACTAGAAAGATCATTTGAACAACAGCAGTTGACGGAAAAAAATAAATATCTAAAAAATTTAGCTTGGAATTTTCTATTAAACTGACTATAAAAAGCGTAACCAGGATACTAGAATAATGAAGAGTATTCTAATTTAGGTCTCACTAAACAGTTAAAATAATTTATTGATTTAAAAAAATGAATCCGAGAATTTCTAATTAAAAACCAATCAATTCTCTTTATTAAAGAAAATTATTAAGGAACTTGTAAATCCATTTTAAAAATGAATTCGAAGTTTTGACTTCATTTATCAATTTTTTCGACACATTATAATATGTAGAGTATAAAGTGTAATGGAGCTAATTGTTTTATATAAAAATATTCCACCCACACCCAAATTCTTTAGAAATCCATTCCTACACCGAAAAGCCTGCAGCAGCCATTGCACAACATCTAGATTGATCTCCCCATCCGACTGGACGCTGACCTAGTGTATATATATATATATATATATATATATATATATATATACTAATTGGTATATATATATACCAATTAGTATATATATATATATATATATATATATGCATGCTATCCTTCTCCATATATATGAAATGATTGTAACTATTTTTAAAAATTGGTAGAGAAAACTGGTAGTAAGTTTAAATCCAGAAATTTTATAAATCTATATATATATATATATATATAAAGAAGAAAATTATGTATGTATGTATGTATGTATGGTTCAACATCACGGGAGAACGGCTGAACCGAATTTGATGAAATTTGGTGGGTAGTCTTAAAATAGCGTCATTTAAAATTTAGTCTATGTTTCGAGTTTCTACAACCAGGTGTTCTCGAGATATTAGCGAAAAACAAAAGTTTTTTTTGTCTCATCATCACGGGAGAACAGCTGCACCGAATTTAATGAAATTTTGTGGGTAGCTTTGAAATATCCCTCCATAAATGTAGTCCAAGTTTCGAGTTTCCAAGACCAGGGGTTGTCGAGATATTAATGGAAAACGAAACTTTTCCCTAGGAGTTCTACTCTCTAACTCCATGATTCCCAACGAGAAAGGTTGGACATCGCCGTTTTAAAACGTGAAAGTCAATTAAATCTCTGATTTTTGTGGGAGTTTATTGAACGTATTAGTCACTTTGAAAATCGCAGATTTGAAATATGAATTTAAATGGAAACTCTATCACCATGGTTTATTTTTCACAGGCTTACTCAACAACGAAAAGTATTAAGAAATCAAATTGGTTATTTAATTATCAGCATTTTGTGAGGATTAATGGTTATTTAATTATCAGCATTTTGAGAGGATTAATGGTTATTTAATTATCAGCATTTTATATCATGACAAGTCTTTTGACTCTGCAGTGGACACCGATGATGTCGTTAATTACCCGCTGGAATTTCTGAACTATCTTGAACCACCTGGAATGCCTTCTCATATCTTGAAGTTAAAGAAAGGATCCCCAATAATGCTTCTGCGGAATCTGAATCCACCAAAACTATGCAATGGAACACGGCTCTGTGTCAAAAATATTTTACCAACTGTCATAGAGCCACGGTATTAACGGGAAAGGCAAAAGGAGAGGACGTATTCATACCTCACATACCGTTGATACCAACCGACCTACCATTTGGCTTCAAACGAGTCCAGTTCCCAGTTAGACTACATTTACCATGACCATCAACAAAGCTCAAGGACAAACCCTTAAGTTTGCAGAAGGGAATTTAGAAAGTTCTGAATTCTCTCATGGCCAATTTTATGTGGCATGCTCAAGAGTTGGAACTTCACAAAACTTGTACGTTTTAGCTCCGGGAGGAAAATCAAAAATCTGATGTGGGCAGCATATGACTTTCCCTGCAGACTTATATTAACGTTCTCTTTATTTTAATTAAATTTATTTCACTTTTAATTCAATTTTTGTTCTCATTTGGTAACCGAGTTTATTTTCAAAGGTGGTGTAGGGAAAGTACGAAAAACTAAAATATCTCGAGAACGGCTAGTCCTAGTGTAACGGGGTTGGTCTTATTCTCTTCGTCGTTAAAAATTACGTATTAAATCTGCATTTAATGGATATATTTGAGTATACCCAGTTCTTTAGTTTAGATTTGGACGATTTTTGCGAGCCATTTTGCAAAAAAAGGCAGGTCATTTTTTCCGAATCGTACTAAAATCTAATCAGCACCAGGGTAACCCACAAGTGACTCATCTACCGAATTTTGTGAAATTCGGTCCATTAATTTTTTAGTTAGAGTGGATACAAGCTTTTGCGGGCCATTTCGCAAAAAAAAAGGCGGGTTCTTTTATCCCGAATCGTACCCAAAACAAATCAGCACCAGACTCGCTCACAAGTAACTTACCCACCAAATTTTGTGAAATTCGGTCCATTAGTTTTTTAGTTAGAGTGGATACAAAATCTGCACAGACAGACAGACAGACAGACACACAGACAGACAGACACACAGACAGACAGACACACTGACAGACACACAGACACACACACAGACGTCACGCTAAAAATAGTTTTTTCGTATTCTAGAGGTCTCGAAACGTGTTGATCCGTCGAAAACTCGAGTTGCGATTTTCGGCATGATTCCAATACTTTCCCTATACATTACCATGTATTGCAGGGAAAGTAAAAAATGTGGTTTGCAAGCAAGCATTGAGGTAAAACCTAACAAATTAGGATAATGTCATTTAATTTGCTAACATTTGCATTGCTGCCTAGCGTTTAAGAATCATTTTAGTTTTCCTTTCAAACTGCACATATTTCAAACTGTACATATTGACTGTCCATCAATTGTGGAACCTAATAATCACATTCCGAGACGCTGCCCGGAGGGCTTAGCTACGAAGGACGTGCCGGAAGCAGCTATGACTTATATAATGCAACGATTTTTTTTCTTACATAATGCAATGAATTTACTTCTTTCACAGTGAAAAAACAATGTATAAGATTCACGGCCCTATATGTTCCGGTGTAATTTTCATCAGAGTTTTGCATCGTAAATCCCGAGCACCGCCGGGTAATCACTGCTAGTTACATATAAAATATGCCAAAATATATGGTTAACTTAATTTAGATGGATATTAATTAGTAATAATTAAATCATATACAAAATGAAAATAATAATAAAATATACGAAGTATTAGTTTCCACTCTACGTTTTCGTACAATTGTATTATATAGTGTTTAGTTCAACTTGTTCCACAATCGTTATCAAGATGAAAATAACGTTGCATCGTTCACATTTGGTACGCAATATATTATTTTTAAATTGTTCATATACATTTTTTTAAAGTTCTTTTTCTCAAGATAGCAGCAACTTAATGACGCCAATGGATGCATTTGGCTCACGCGAATAATAATGACTGCTTTCATATCATAACGTCCATCCATAGCACAGTTCGCAATGTAAACATTAATACATGCACTTTTTCAGACGTATAGGCATTAGATGCTTCAGAATATTATGAAAGTAACGAATATAAAAGGCTTTAAAAATCTCAATAATTATTGAAAAAAATTCGCAATTAACGATTAACAATTACTTCCTACTTGCGCAATGAACAATTACTTTTAATTGCAACTACAAATAAATGCCAGACACTTTTACCCGCAATTAAATTTAAATAACATTATGTAAATTAATTAATTATTCAATTACATAATACTTTATTAATTTATAATTCTGTAGTTAAAGGAACTTTTTTATTAATGCCAAATTGGCGGATTTTACAAATGTTGCCAAATTGACGAAAATGTCACCAAATTGATTAAAATGCCGCCAAATTGACAAAAATAATGCTAAATCAATGAAAATGCTGAATAATCAATGAAATGATCTCTCTGAAAGCCATCTTTTCTAAATCAATGAAATTGATTTTCCTTCTCTCGTGGATGAAACGAGCTAGATCCATGAGAAAGATGATAATGAATTTATCGCATAATATTGCATATGAAAAGTGAACATATTTCACAATAGTTAATACTTTTTTTTATTTTATGTGATTTTTTGACGAATTTATTTGAAAAGTGCGCAATATCTCGGGAACGGTTCATTCAAGCGTTCTAAAGGTTATATCAATCGTTTTCTAATAAAAAAATTACACAAGGTATAATTATTTACGCAAATTTATTAATGATTGTTATGATTAATAATTATTAATTATTTATGAACTTTATTGTTTATTAATTATTTATGAACGTTATTAATGATTAGTTTTGATTTTTTGATGATTTTTTCAAAATTTCAATTCAAAGTTTATGGATGTTCTGAACATTCGATTGCGTTTAAAAACCGTATGCATCCAGTATTCATTGATTGCAATTTTTGCATCAAATTTAGTTCGAATCAATTCATTCGTTCGTGAGATATCGTCTCTAAAGTCTCACTGACACACACACACACACAGACGTCATCTCAAAAACGTCTGATTCGTGTTCAGGCATACTTGAAACGTGCTCTCTCGTCGGAAACTCGAATTAAAATTTTCGACCCATCACAATACGTAATAAAATTGTTCCTTTCATCTTTTTCTCTTTTCTTCCAATACTAGCGGAGCTACGCCCCCAGCTCGCTACACTCGCCAACCCCCGTAAATTGCTTTGCGAGTCTGGAGGTTTCGTCTTCCACTCGCTAACGCTCGCGAGCTAACGTCCCTTGCACCTGCAAAGAGAGTGCTGGTTCGTACCACTGGGCAACGGTATTAGGGCCAACTTGACCCATAGTTGGGCCCCAAATTTAGTATTTATTTAAATTTTTCGCGAGGTTCCAAATTACCTGGTGATCTGGGCGCGGGCCCACTTGGGCCCAATTAGCAAACCGATCCTGGATAAAAGGTTTGCACGGACTCGAACCTGGCTTTCACGGACTCACTCAGGCTTATTTTTTTAAAAATGCTAGTCTTTCCGCGACAAACTTATTCAGTGTTTGACAATTTTATAAATCAAACATTACAGAGTACATAAAATTTTTCTCTTTATTACTTTCCTTATATTCATAGTACAGGGGTTGTGAATATAAAGAGAAAGTATTGTAACGTGATCGAAAATTCGAATTCGAGTTTTCGACGGAAGAGTACGTTTCAAGCATCCATGAACTCGAATCTAATGTTTTTCAGAGCTATCTAATGCTTTTGTCTGTGCAGGTGTGTATGTGTGTGTCAGTGAGACTGTGGAGACGATATCTCACGATCGTATGAAGCGATTTGAACGAAATTTAGTGCAAAAACTATAATCAGTGAATACTGGAAGTCTATTGGTTTTAATCGCAATCGAATGTTCAGAACACCCCTAAATTTTGAACTGAAATTTTGAAAAAGTCAATATCTCCAATAAAGTTACGTAAGAAATTATTACACATGTAATTTTTTATTAGAAAATGATTGATACCAACTTTAGAACTCTAGCATTAACCATTCTCGAGATATTGCACATTTTTAAAATAAATTTATATAAAAAAAATAAAATAAAATAAATAAATAAAACCCACATAAAATAAAAAATATCTGATATGGGCAACACATGATTTTCCTTATATAAGGCAATAAATTTACTCCTTTTAAAGTCAAAAATGAATGTATAAGATTCACGGTACTGTGTTTTTAATGTTGAATTGTACATTTGGCGATTTTCCGGCTGACAACATGCAAAACTATTTCAAAGTTCCCAATTAACTTATATTTGACGCAACTTTAAATTAACAGTTATCCATATTGATAGCACCCTTAATAAGCGATATATTTCATATATTAAAATAGTTTAATAATTAATCCATCAATTAGAATTCATTTTCATTAATTTAGAGTCATTTTTACAATTTTGATGAAATTTTCGTCAATCTAGGGCGAAATATCTCCAAGTTGGCAATACTTTGCTAGTTATAACCCCAAGTTTGCCAAATACATCACCAAGTGTTACAGACAAGTGGAGAGGAGAGTATATATACTAGAATGTATGAAGGAAGTCAGAATGAAGGAAATTAGAATTTGTGAACATTATTTGGCTTCATTTTTATCAATTTAGCGACATTTTTCTCACTTTAATAACATTTAAAAAAAGTCTTGAATTTGGCGACGTCCCGCTAAATTTCTCGCCAAGCGTTACGGACGGAGAAATGAGTTATTTTTATAGTCTATTCTTATGTTCTTTCCAAGATATTAAACTTTTCTCAATTAGTCGCCATTTCATTGATTCGGCGACAGTTTCATCAATTTGGCGAATTTTTATCAATTAGGTGACATTTTCGTCAATTTGGTAACATTTAAAAAGTCACCAGGTTGGAGGTATTCCGGAAAATTCGTCACCGTCAATTAGTCGTCATTTTCATTAATTTAGCGTCATTTTTATAAATTTGGCGACATTTTCGTTAATTTGGAAATGTTGAAAAAACTTGCCAGGTTGGCGCCATTCCGCCAAATTCGTCGCCAAAATCTCGCCAAGCGTTATGGACGGAGAAATAAATTATTCTTATAGCAGATAAATGACTATTGGCGTCCAACTACAAAAGTATTATCCAAAGTATCTTTTTCCATGAATGGAACGAGCTAGATGCACGAGAATGATGTCACCAAATTTACTGCATGGTATTACTTATGAAAAGTGAACATATATTACAACAGTTAATATTTTTTTTATTTTATGCGATTTTTTAGTAAATTCATTCGAATATGTGCAATATGTCGAGAATGGTTCATGCTAGAGTTCTAAAGTTTGTATCAATTGCTTTCTAATGAAAAATTACATATGACTATTTGCGTGACTTTGTGAAAGGGTTTGCATTTTGGATGAATTTTGCAAAATTTTACTAGAAAATTTAAGGGGTTCTGAACGTTCGATTGCGTTTAAAAACAATAGGTTTCCAGCATTCACGGATTGTAATCTTTGTACCAAATTTCATTCGAATCGCTCCATTCGTTCGTCATATATCGTCTCCACAAATTCGCCGACACACACACAAACATCACCTCAAAAACGTTTGATTCGTGTTCAGTGATGCTTGAAACATGCTCTCCCGTCGAAAACTCGCATTCGAAATTTCGACCCCGTCACAATACTTTCCTTATACATTATACTATGTATATAAGGAAAGCAAAAATATTAAATATTGTGAAACATGTTCACTTTCCATAAGTAATATTATGCAATAAATTTGTTAACATTATATTCGCTGATCTGGTTTGTTCCATTCACAAGAGAAGATATTTTCTGTAATAGTTTTGCATTTTGACGCCTAACAATTCGTCAACAGTCATTTATATACAGGGTCTTTCAAAAGTCCGTATAAACTTAAAATATTCATTAAAAATCGAAAAATCATCGCATTGAGGTACGGTTTGTACTATAAGTATTGTTAGGACGGGGCTTTTTTTTTTTTTTGACGTGAAAAAAAATTAGTTTAAAAAATCACCTATAGGTGGCGCTGAACGCATTGGAAAGATAAAGAAAATAACTTATTGTACGTGTCAAATCGTGTGACAAGCCTAAGTAACACTGAACAGGTGATATGACCTTTTTCCTTCTTTAGATTTTTCCTAAATCGAAATTTTCGCAAAATATCTGTTGCTGATTCTCCGCTCACGTAATACAGCTTCACTAACAAGGCTTTCTCGGTCATAGTTAACATTCTTTCAAAATCTTCTTCTTTGCACAGTTTACTAATGAATCAAATGAAGGATCTACAGAGCACTACACCTCTTTTATAACAGCTTCATTTGCATACTTCTGGAAGATGAATTCGGGTAAGCGCCACTTATAGGTGATTTTTTAAACTACAAAAATTTTTCACGTCAAAAAAAAACCCCGTCCTGGCTATATTTATGGTACAAACCGTACCTCAATGCGATGATTTTTTAAAATTTATACGTACTTTTGAAAGACCCTGTATAAGAAATGCTCTTCTCTCCGTTAGTTTGTAACGCTTGGCGATACATTTGGTGAACTTGGTAACTTATGTAGCGAAATATCGCAACCGTAGCAATATTTTGTCCCAGATTGATGAAAATATTGCCACAATTGCAAAACTGACGCTAAGTTAACGTAAAATGACATTAAATTCATGAATTAATTATTAAAATATTTTAATATATAGACTGTATTGCTTATTGCGAATGTTATCGATATTGATAATTATCAGTTTAAAGTTGCTTGAAACATGAGTTAATCGTGTACTTCAAGTGTTATATGCTATCATTCGAAAAAACGCCCAATGCACAATTCAGCATTGAAAACATTGTGCCGTAGATTATTGCAGATTCCACCTCGACGACAAAAGCTTGCAATTTCTTCCGAGTAGATATAAGGTGGAGCATATATAAGGTGGAGCAAAGGGTAGAGCGTCGGCTGGCCACTAACGAGATCCAAGGTTCGATTCATGGTTGGTGCAGCAAGGTTCTTTACAATGGCGCCCAACCCTGTAGATTAGTGCAAAAATGTCGGTGGTCTAAAAGTGATCCTGGTACCCTAATGCGACTAGTACGGATTCAGTGGACTCTGGAAGACTGAGGGCCAATTTCAAATTGAGAGGATAACGACCACGCAGGATACTAACCTAGATAAGAATAGTAGTAACAGGAAGTAAGCTGAGGTAAAAATAGCAGGAGGTGGTCAGTCAGATTGTCAGTTGCCCGTCCATCTGACATTAGAGGGTGGAGAATGCAGAGTCCTCTCCGACGATAAGAGCTTGCAATTTTGTCACTGGCTCAACGGTAGAGCGTAGGCTGGCCAGTTCGGAGATCCAGGGTTCGATTCCCAGTTGGGGCAGCTAGGTTCTTTACACCTTATATCTACATCCTTTTTTTTTGTTGTAAAAGAAGTCAATTCATTGCATTATATAGGGAAAGTCCTGTACTGCCTACATCAAATTTTATTTAAGTTATGTGGACATCAATGTAAAAATCTGATGTGGGCAACACATGACTTTCCTTATATAATGTTATGAATTTACTACTTTTACAGTTAAAAAAATGTTATTCTTATAGTAGATACTTATATTCTTTCCAAGATATTGAATTTTCTTCAGTTAGTCGTCATTTTCATTGATTTAGCGTCATTTTTATCCATTTGGCGAGATTTTTGTTAATTTGGCAACAATTAAAAATGTCGCCAAGTTGGCGACATTCCGCTAAATTCGTCGCCAAAATCTAGCCAAGCGTTATGGACGGAGAAATAAGTTATTCTTACAGCAGATAAATGACTATTGGTGTTCAAATACAAAAGTATTACTCAAAGTATCTTTTTTCATGAATGGAACGAGCTAGATCCACGAGAATGATGTCACCCAATTTATCGTATGGTATTACATATGAAAAGTGAACATGTTTCTCAATAGGAAATATTTTTCTTTTATTTTATATAACTTTTTGATATTTTTTTTGAAAAATGTTCAATATCTCGAGAACGGTTCATGTTAGCGCTCTAAAATTTATGTCAATCGTTTTCAAATGAAAAATTACATAAGGAATGTCTATTTACGTAACTTTATTAGCGGTTTTGATTTTTTGACGATTTTTTCAAAATTTCACTCGAAAATTTAGGGGGGGTTCCGAACATTCGATTGCGATAAAAACAATAGGCTTGCAGTGTTTACAGATTGTGATTTTTGTACCAAATTGCGTTCGAATCGGTCCATTCGTTCGTCAGTTATCGCCTCCACAGACTCACTGACACACACACACACGCACACACAGACATCACTTCAAAAATGTTCGATTCGTGATCAGGGATGCTTGAAACATGCTCTCCCGTCGAAAACTCGAATTCTAATTTTCGACCCTGTCACAATACTTTCCTTATACATTATTGTATACAAGGAAAGTAAAAAGAAAAAAACTTTAATTCTGAGCACAATAACTGAACAAATTCATGTCATTTGGCACATTTAGACTAATATTAATTTCCAACCTGACCGGGCCGAGCTTGGGTTCTACATTTGAAATATTGTCAAGTTCCGTCTGGGTTCGGCCACTGTCGGGCCTGGCAGGTCGAAAGTTCAAAATATCTGCATGTGACACCTGTATCCCACTCGTTCCTTATGGGTTTTTCACAAAATTTCAATGGCGCAGGTAATACTACGAAAAGGGGTTAAAATAGGTCATTACTGTCATTGCATTCCAGGTTCAACGTACGAAGTAATTACGCGATAATGAGGCTACCTCATGACGTGAGGCAGCGTTGTAATTGTAGGCAGAATGGGTATTCTTTGAAAGTTGCGTTTGTTGTGGGAAATTCGAAGTTTTGCATAAAAACATGGCGTTGTTTAGCACTTGATTCAGAAGAGTAAGTTAGGTAAAAGTGTTGCGGCACAAAATGGAGAGGTGAAGGCTGAGATGTGTTGCACTAGATTGCGCTTTTTCTGTGGGATTATACATAAGTGTTGGTTAGTAAGTAATTCTACATATTTTCGTTTGTCTTGATATCAAAAATAAGTTTATTACTATGCAAGAGAGCGAGAGAGAGACGATGTAAGAATGAGTGTTTATAACGCTGTGAAATTTTCTGTGGGGATACATTAAGCAAATAATCAAAACTACATTAAATATTTAGCAATTTTTATGACCAGAAATCGAATTGTTTGAAATTTAAGATTTTTATTGCATTGTTTCCTATGAAGAAATAGAATAATTTTTTAAATAAGGTGTTGCGAACTTGTAAAATAAAATTTTAAAGACCTTTTTAGAAACTCCAAAAATTTCGTTTTGAAAGAACGTCTTTTGAACTAAAGCTCATAAAATTACAGGTTTTTAACATTCTGACATTGTACATGATACTAGAGGGCCCAAACTAGGTATTCGTATCATTCAATATTAAGCTAGAGATATGTCAATTTTATAATAAAAAATCTGATGTGGGCAGCACATGACTTTCCTTATATAATGCAATGAATTTACTATTTTTACAGAAAAAAAAAAAGGTTATTTTTATAGTAGATACTTATATTCTTTCCAAGATATTGAATTTTCGTCAATTAGTCGTCATTTTTATCCATTTTGCGAGATTTTCGTTAATTTGCCAACATTTAAATAGTCGCTAAGTTGGCGACATTCCACCAAATTCGTTGCCAAAATCTCGTCAAAGGTTATGGACGGAGAAATAAGTTATTCTTATAGCAGATAAATGACTAATGGCGTTCAAATACAACAGTATTACTCAAAGTATCTTTTCTCATGAATGGAACGAGCTAGATCCACGAGAATGATGTCACCCAATTTATTGCATGATATTACATATGAAAAGTGAACATGTTTATCAACAGTTAATATATGTTTTTTTAATTCATGGGATTTTTTGATAAATTTATTTGAAAAATGTGCAATATCTCGAGAACAGTTCATGCTAGCGTTCTAAAATATATGTCATTCGTTTTCTAAGGAAAAATTACATAAGAAATGCTTATTTGCGTAACTTTATTAAAGGTTTTGATTTTTTGATGATTTTTTCAAAATTTCACTCGAAAATTTACGAGGGTTCTGAACATTCGATTGCGTCTAAAAAACAATAGGCTTCCAGTATTCACGGGTTGTGATTTTTGTATCAAATTTCATTCGAATCGTTTCATTAGTTCGTGAGACATCGTCTCCAGAGACTCACACACATACAGACTGACACAGAGACTGACACACACACACATACATACTTTCACACACACACACACACACACACACAGACATCACCTCAAAAATGTTTGATTCGTGATCAGGGATGCTTGAAATGTGCTCTCTCCCGTCGAAAACTTGAATTCGAATTTTTGACCCCGTCACAATACTTTCCTTATACATTATGTATATAAGGAAAGTATAAACTATTTTTCATGGAATAAATATAAATTGAATCTGCAATGCAAAATTTTGATACACAATATGTTCATCATGCAACTCAACCATATGCTGGCATTCTAGAACTAATACATTCACACAAAAATATGCAAAATAAATTAAATTTCTTTCAGCAGGTCATGAATTTGATTGCAGTTAGAAGAAAATCAAGTTATCAGGAAAACATTGCTTTTCAGAACATTATTTACCATAATAGCACGTTTTTTTTGGATTTTTCCCATATCAACTTTAACCCCTGGAACCTAGCATGGCCCGATCTGATAGCCGTTGAATTCTGATTTAATAAATCTATCATTAGTCCATGCTTTCTGAGAAAGAAAAGTTAAAGAGAGTAGCTTATCGGAATATTTATTGCATAATGTGATAAGACTGAGGGGACATGTCGTAAGAAACAGCACATTGTCGGTGAATGTTACTGTTTTTGATGCTGGTCGTTGTGTTGCTGTCAAAGAAATTTTCGGGATGGACGCAAGGGTGTGTTAAGAAGTTAAATACTGAATATATATGACTTGAGCTTCTGTAGTGATATAGCTTGATGAGCAACTAACTGGTATGTATATTATATTACTTTCGAAAATATTAAGTTTAGTTGGACTCGTTTATGATAAACAAGAAAGATCAGTCATGCATAAAGCATTGATTATGAAACACTTTCCAACTGAAATGCGATTTTATTTAAACATCTCTGAAATGCGATACATTCAGCGCTGATATATTTTAAATTATCACAGTACTACAATAATTTATTATATTTAAAAACTTAAAATTTCAAAAGAAAAAAGAACTTTATTCAAATGACGTCACCGAAATATAAATCGTCTGGTTTTATGTGTAAAAGCAATGAATATATCACTCATACACTTTTATTCCAGACTCCAGAGTTAAATAATTTTGCGTGAAAAAAATTCAGCAATTCTTATACAGCTCATCTTATAATCACTTGTTTACATTCTGCATCCATTAAAATTAGGCTTTGTTGTGGAAATAATCAAAGTTTGAGGATCATTTAAACTCAAAAATAGTGTAATTGCGTTGGCGCAGAATATAGATGCACAGAAAATACGCAAAAATAAAGCGGTTTTAGGACGAATGCAAAACTAAATTTAAATTTAAAAGAACTGTAAATATCACAATTTTTACACTGGGGAAAAAAATGGATACCCTTTTTACTTTCCTTATATACATAATGTATAAGGAAAGTATTGTGACGGGGTCGAAAATTCGAATTCGAGTTTTCGACGGGAGAGCACGTTTCAAGCATCCCTGATCACGAATAAAACATTTTTGAAGTGATGTCTGTGTGTCTGTGTGTGTGTGTGTGTGTGTGTGTGTGTGTGTGTGTGTGTGTGTGTGTGAAAGTATGTGTGTGTGTGTGTGTGTCAGTGACTCTGTGGAGACGATAACTGACGAACGAATGGACCGATTCGAACCAAATTTGGTACAAAAATCACAATCCGTAAACACTGGAAGCCTATTGCTTTTATATGCAATCGAATGTTAAGAACCCCCCTAAATTTTCGAATGAAATTTTGAAAAAATCGTCAAAAAATCAAAACCACTAATAAAATTACGCAAATAGACATTTCTTATGTAATTTTTCATTAGAACACGATTGACATAAATTTTAGAACGCTAACATGAACCGTTCTCGAGATATTGTTCATTTTTTAAAAAAAAATTATCAAAAAGTCATATAAAAAAAAATTCCTATTGAGAAACATGTTCACTTTTCATATGTAATACCATGTGATAAATTGGGTTACATCATTCTCGTGGAACTAGCTCATTCCATTCATGAAAAAATATACTTTTAGTAATACTTTTGTGTTTGAACGCCAATAGTCATTTATCTGCTGTAAGAATAACTTATTTCTTAGTGCATAACGCTTGGCGAGATTTTGGCGACGAATTTGGCGGAATGTCGCCAACTTGGCGACTTTTTGAAATGCTGCCAAATTAACGAAAATCTCGCCAAATGGATAAAAATGACGACTAATTGTCGAAAATTTAATATCTTGGAAAGAATATTAGTATCTACTATAAGAAAAACCTACTTTTTTTTACTGTAAAAGTAGTAAATTAATTACATTATATAAGGAAAGTCATGTGTTGCCCACATCAGATTTTTACTTTTGAAGTGGGCCACGTGATCTCTTCATATTATATGGGAGTAATTATTATTTTAATTTTTATGTAAAAAACTATCAAGCATATTTTGCTAAACATTTCACTATATATTTTGTGGGATAATTTGAATATTATCTAAAATTTTCGAAGCAATTTGTGAATTTTAACTTCACTTGAAAAATGTTTGAAAAATTAGATCCTATACGGTTCAATGTATTTTTCTTTTGTGGCCCGGGTTCAACCCAAAACTAATTGGGTAATGTTATTCATTTACATTTCCATATGTCCCACAGACCGTCTCAACAACATACTAAAATTTCAATTTTGATAAAGTCATTTTTACTTTCCTTATATACATAATGTATAAGGAAAGTATTGTGACGGGGTCGAAAATTCGAATTCGAGTTTTCGACGGGAGAGCACGTTTCAAGCATCCCTGATCACGAATCAAACATTTTTGAAGTGATGTCTGTGTGTGGGTATATATGTGTGTGTGTGTGTGTGTGTGTGTGTGTGTGTGTGTGTGTGAAAGTATGTGTGTGTGTGTGTGTGTCAGTGAGTCTGTGGAGACGATAACTGACGAACGAATGGACCGATTCGAACCAAATTTGGTACAAAATTCACAATCCGTAAACACTGGAAGCCTATTGTTTTTATACGTAATCGAATGTTCAGAACCCCCCTAAATTTTCGAATAAAATTTTGAAAAAATCGTCAAAAAATCAAAACCGCTAATAAAGTTACGCAAATAGACATTTTTTATTTAATTTTTCATTAGAAAACGATTGGCATAAATTTTAGAACGCTAACATGAACCGTTCTCGAGATATTGTACATTTTTCAAAAAAATTATGAAAAAGTCATGCGATACCATGCGATAGATTGAGTGACATCATTCTCGTGGATCTAGCTCGTTCCATTCATGAAAAAATATACTTTGAATAATACTTTTGTATTTAAACTCCAATAGTCATTTATCTGCTGTAAGAGTTACTTTTTTCTTAGTGCATAACGCTTGGCGAGATTTTGGCGACGAATTTGGCGGAATGTCGCCAACTTGGCGACTTTTTTGAAATGTTGCCAAATTGATGAAAATCTCGCCAAATGGATAAAAATGATGCTAAATCAATGAAAATGACGACTAATTGTAGAAAATTCAATATCTTGGAAAGAATATTAGTATCTACTATAAGAAAAACCTATTTTTTTACTGTAAAAGTAGTAAATTCATTACATTATATAAGGAAAGTCATGTGTTGCCCACATCAGATTTTTACTGTAGTTATCGTGCGAACGGACAGACAGAATGAACAAAGTCATATACACTTTACAACTATGTTGGAAAGTGTTAAAAATAGTGTAGTAAAACACATATTGTCATTGCAGATGCCCAAATTATTCTTTACTTTTTAAAGAAAACATTGTGTATTTTTACTTTCCTTATATACATAATGTATAAGGAAAGTATTGTGACGGTGTCGAAAATTCGAATTCGAGTTTTCGACAGGAGAGCACATTTCAAGCATCCCTGATCACGAATAAAACATTTTTGAGGTAATGTCTCTATGTGTGTGTGTGTGTGTGTGAAAGTATGTGTGTGTGTGTGTGTGTGAAAGTATGTGTGTGTGTGTGTGAAAGTATGTGTGTGTATATGTGTGTGTGTGAAAGTATGTGTGTGTGTGTGTGTGTTTGTCAGTGAGACTGCGGAGACGATAACTGACGAACAAATGAACCGATTCGAACGAAATTTGGTACAAAAATCACAATCCGTGAATACTGGAAGCTTATTGTTTTTAAACGTAATCGAATGTTCAGAACTTCCCTAAATTGTCGAGTGAAATTTTGAAAAAATCATCAAAAAATCAAAACATCTAATAAAGTTACGCAAATAGACATTTCTAATGAAATTTTTCCTTAGAAAACGATTGACATAAATTTTAGAACGCTAGCATGAACCGTTCTCGAGATATTGCACATTTTTAAAATAAATTTATCAAAAAATCCCATAAATTATAAAAAATATATTAATTGTTGAGAAACATGTTCACTTTTCATATGTAATATCATGCGATAAATTGGGTGACATCATTCTCGTGGATTTAGCTCGTCCCATTCAGGAGAAAAGATACTTTGAATAATACTTTTGTATTTAAACGCCAATAGATATTTATCTGCTATAAGAATAACGTAGTTCTCCGTCCATAACGCTTGGCGAGATTTTAGCCAAATTTAGCGAAATGTCGTCAACTTGGCGACTTTTTTAAATGTCGCCAAATTAACGGAAATCTCGCCAAATGGGTAAAAATGACACTAAATCAGTGAAAGTGACGACTAATTGACGAAAATTCAATTTCTTGGAAAGAATATAAATAGCTTCTATAACAAAAACATATTTTTTTATTGTAAAAATAGTAAATTCATTGCATTATGTAAAGAAAGTCATATGTTGCCCACGTCAGATTTTTTTTATTACGGATGATAAGGAAACGAAAATGAAGGCAACAGGACAGTTTATTGTCAACTGAAAATGTCATTTTTGAGTTCAAATATGTGATAAAACCTATTGTCTCAGATAGTCTTCGTTGGAAATTCTGATGATACCATCTTTGTGTGTGTGTGTCGTTTGTAGTATCTTATGAGGAATGCACACTGACATTTGATAGTTAGACTCATGGTGTAAGACATTGGACTTTCGCTGTCAGTTATAGGCAAGTAGTAATATTTTTTTTATTTTAAAAACTTTATTAGTATTATTTTCTTTTTATATGTATACCTTCTACGATGAAATTGGTACAACGTAAATGTTATCACAGCTGATCATCAAATGACGCTGTTTAACTCTGCATTTGTTATTTCGCAGAGAGATCTATTTATCTGGATATAAGTACTCGCACTCAGTGCACTCTATTACGTTCTGTACCATCTCCATTATTGGGATTACAAATGGTGTATTCCTTGCTTAAGTGGTACATCTGTTAACCAGTTGAGGAGTTGCATTGTAAAAATTGTAGAAACGAAGTATATTGTTTTTGCGTAATGTATTTCGTACCTATTAGGAACAGAAGTTTGGATCCTCGAATGCTAGTTTGTCTCAAGATATCTTCAGTTACATCGCAAATACTTTATTAATTGAAATAATTTTTGTTCTAAAATGCATAGTTCAAGAATTTAAAAGAACTGGCGAAATAAAAAAAAATCTAACTATTTTTTTTAATCCGATTTTTGTTAGTTAGTAGTAACAGGAGCAAGTAGTAAAAAGAGCAAGTAGGGTACGG
Source organism: Amaurobius ferox (assembly GCA_951213105.1). Taxonomy (NCBI): domain Eukaryota; kingdom Metazoa; phylum Arthropoda; class Arachnida; order Araneae; family Amaurobiidae; genus Amaurobius; species Amaurobius ferox. The sequence continues at coordinate 75,206,200 of OX578139.1, forward strand.
TTTTTATACATAAAAAACCCTCAAAATATGTCATGTAATATACATGAAAGCATTAAAAATGTGCACATACAGACTCTGTTTACACATTTACGCAACGAATTTAACGCAATATAATTAAGGGTTGAAGTAACAATATTTATTTCTTAGATGCTCTACCCCATGGCACTTTCTCTGGACTATCATGCTACATCTTGATTTTCAAGATAAAAGAGCATTTTTTAAAATTATGAGTGGCATTTTATTCCACTCCTCTTTCACAGTTTCCCCATAGTTAAGGCTTAATTTAAGGTTAAGGATTAAAGGTTAAGGATTAAAGGTTAAGGATTAAGTTAAGGTTAAGGATTAATGTGTGTTAAGTGTTAAGGTGCAGTGTCCGACAGAAGCACTAACACATAGTCGTGTAGCACTTTTTTGGCACAAAAGTAACATGCTGTCATTAGCAGTGGTGTGCCGTCATGGCGCGGAACGGAGCGATAGCTCTACGGCGCCAAACGAAAACGAGCGCCTTTTGCGATGAACATGAAGAAGATCATGTGCATTATGGAAAAAGGGTGCTTGAAATTATTTGGTCCAGAGCGCCCAAAGTCTAGTTATGCTTCTAGTATATGGTTATTAGCCTCACGTCGTCCTTCAGCGTGTCTACCTCATTTCGGCGATTGAAATTGAAATTTAATTTTCACCGAATTGAAACTTAACTGGGCACATTTGTTTCATTAAAGATTTTTGATAATAAATTTAAACATGATTTTATAAATTTTTTATTGTTGATTCGTCTTCATCTTCCGTTACGAGTAAAAAAAGTATAAATATACAATTTTTTTTGCTATAAATTCAATCTATTCAGTTATATGCAGTAAATCCAGAAATATGCAAAACTATGTTATATAAAAACAGCGTTATTCTGATTAGATCGCTTTTAAATGTCAACATTTCTTGACATGGTTTTACCTCGGGAGAAAAATAGGCAAAAACATAAAAATCCAACCCTCTAGTTATAACATATAAAAATGAAATTCTTTCCCAGAATCTTAATTTACGCAGTTTTAATCCCTCAAATATAAAATTTCACTGAAATATGAAATTTATATATATATTTTTTATTTATAAATTTTGTATTGCGAAAACTTGTAACGGATTTTTACATTTAGCTGCTTGAAATGCGTAAATTCAGATTTTGTGAAAAATTGCATGCTAAAATTCTTTCGACTACTCAATGGATGCACAGAATCAGCATATATAATTATAGCATGTCCCATTTGTTGCCCAATAATGGTGAGGCGACAGAGTGAGACAAATGAATACCAGCCTCTGAATACTGCAACGTTCAGTAGTTCCAGTACATTACAGCATTTTTCTCAGGCATTTAGTAGTTACCGCATTGTATTGTATTTTCCCCAACTACTTAGAAGTTTCAACATGTAACAACATTTTTCTCAGGAATTTAGAAGTTACAATATCTTACAGTAATTTTCTCTCATTTAGTAGTTATAACTTGTTACAGTATTTTTTCAGGCATTTAGTAGTTACCGCATCTTACAACATTTCCCCCAGACATTTAGAAGTTACAACATATTACAGTATTTTTCTCAGCTATCTAGTAGTTACTGCATCTTACAGTACTTTTCCCAGGTATTTAGATGTTACAACAACTTACAATATTTTCTCAGGCATTTAGTAGTTACAGAATCTTACAGTATTTGTCTCAGACATTTCGTAGGTATTTCGTTAATATTGCAGTATTTTCCTCAGGTATTTAGTAATTACCGCATCTTACAGAACTTTCCCAGGCATTTAGATGTTACAACAACTTAAATATTTTTCTCAGGCATTTAGCAGTTATAGCTTGTTTATTTTTCTCAAGCATTCAGTAGTTACATTATGTTACATAATTGTTTTCCGTCTTAGCACTGGATGCCTAATTAATATGCGACAGTCTGTGACGACATTTTTTTATTTAAATACTTCATAGAAATAACTCAATCAACTAAAATTAAATATAGCACAGAAATAGTTTGTTGCAGACAGGCGGATAAAACATGTTATAGTTATACTGTAAAATAATTATAGAGTACGGGGTTGGAGTAATAGGTAAGATGATGTGCAGTACGCTCACGCATATAAGCAAACTCAAAATAATATTTTATGAAAAACTTATTTTCATCTTGCGGCATAATTTACTTTTAGTGCGATCAACGGTATACATATTTGAGTTCAGAAAAATCACAGGAAAAACAATAATGCGTAAACCTCATCTATTGTATCAACTGAATATCATTTAGATGTCTGGAATTCGAATAGATAGATATCCAACGAATGCAGTTACTTTTTGGAGCAAAGCTCTCTTCTTGAGTTATTTCAATTTCAAAATGTTTAAAACCGCATCCCTTTAGAACGGCCTGTCTGATTTTGATGAAATTTAATTTCTAATTAGTAGTAAATGTGTAGAGGGACTTCCTAAAAAAAAAAACTTTAAATAAAACTATGTCCTCTGGATTTAGCGCTATTCGGCGAAGTTCAAAGGTCTTTATATTGAATTTAGTCGGGTGAGGGGGGGGGGAAGGGGATGAAAAATAAATCGAATCTCCCCTTCTCGATACAGTTGTATAGTAAGACAGGAGTGGTAAATATAAAACTATAATCTCTTATTATCAGGTGCATTTGGAAGCAAATCTTCTGTCAGTTGGAGTGTTTTTAACTTTTCAAACGAATTCTCTGCCGAACTGCCTCTTTTCCCCTATAAATGTCTTGTGAACTGTGAATACAACTGAGAAGATATTAGTTTTGCTAATAAACTTAATTAACCTAATAAACTTAAAACTGAGCATGTAATAGTTACGTGTGATAATTACCTGCGGGTGACTGTTACTGTAATCATGTGAGGTGCAGGGCGGAGTTTGTACTTAGTTTAAAAGCACACACAGGTCTGCAGGATTTGAGTTAAAATGTTTATTTGCATCAAGTGTACTGTCTTGGGGGTTCTAAGCGACCACCTATCATCACCTCAGCTTAGTCCTCCTACCGTAATCTTACATGTGAGGTTTCTGGCCGGGTCGGGTTCTTACTAAGTGTCATAAAATTCGTGTCCCATATTTCTTTTGAAAAATATCGTAAATCCTAATGGGACGTGTCCTACAGGGCCACTTTCGTACTTAGTTTAAAAAAAGAATTGGTCTTCGAGTTGCTGCTAGATTGTGTCCCACCATCGTATTTACTGCCCTGGGGACTATAAGCAATCCGACCAATCCGATTATCGTAAATTCGCATGATATTTTTGGCTGGATTAAATTTGCATTTGTTGAAAAAATTCGTGTCCTCGGATTTTTGGTTAAATGGTTTCTTAGCATCGGGTCATTTAGTCCACCTACCGTAAATCTACATGTGAGGTTTCGGGTTAGCTCGGTTACTTACTTAGTTTAAAAAAAATCGTGTCCACTGGATTGCTGCTGAGAAGTTGTGGGTCATATCAGCTCTTGCCTAATAAAATATCCGTCAATCGTCCAAGTTAAATTTAATCATAAATAAGTAAAATTTTACAAAATATGTGTTTGTAATTTTGTCGATATGAATATACTATTTCAAACGTCAGGGAATGAAATATTTTAGAGTAGAAGGGACCAATCTAGGGAAGCGTTTGAAGCCCTTAAATGGTGTAAATACTAACATTTATTCTTATTCTGTTTTTATATATTATAAACACTCTCACATTTCATATTTTATATTTTTTTAAGGTTAAAAATTGAACAAACAAGATGACTGTAACAAAATGTGACCCGATCAAAATAGAGATGAATCGAATCAAGGCAACCGGCGGAGGAGATAGTCCCGACTCTCAAAAAGTCGTGAGCAAGGCCCGAATTCTAAAGAACTTGATTGTTGTGTGCCTTGTATTTCTTTTCCTCTTCAGTGCTTACCAAAGTCTGGCGAATCTTCAAAGCACCCTAAACATCGAAGGCAATCTCGGAGTCGTCTCCCAAAGTGTCATCTACGCTGCACTTATTATGTCTTCCTTGTTCTTGCCAAAGTTGGTAATTAAAAAACTTGGTTGCAAGCTGACACTGCTGTTATCCATACTGACATATGCTCCTTATGTCGCTGCTAACTTTTACCCGCATATGGGAACCTTTGTGCCTTCAGCAATTTTTCTGGGGTTGGGAGCTGCGCCTCTATGGTCAGCCAAATGTACTTACATTAATGAAATCAGTGTTATGTATTCCAGTTACAGTTCAGACTCTGCAGATGTCATAACGTCTAAATTCTTTGGAATATTCTTCATGATCTTCCAGAATACGCAGATATGGGGCAATTTGGTGTCTTTCTTTGTCTTAAAGCCTTCTCAAAATGCAACTTTAAGACATTCGAACATAAGTGGGGTGACTGCAACCGATCATTTCCAGAAGGTTTGGCAAACTGCTAATGAAGTTGCCAACGAAACTTGTGGAATAAACTTTTCTAATCATTCCAGCAAAAACTTAGAACCACCTCCTGAAGACAAAAGATATATGTTGATTGGGATTTATTTGGGATGCGTTATTCTGGCCTCTGTTATTGTTGCCCTTTTTCTAGATCCTCTAAAGAGGAAAGAAGATATGAATAATGATAGTGTATTTTCCAACGTCGTTGCAACACTAAAACACATGAAGAAGTCGCAGCAAATGCTTTTAATTCCTTTGACTGTCTTCAGTGGTATTGAACAAGCTTTTATTCTTGGAGATTATACAAAAGTAAGTTATGAGATAAATATATATAAGTGATAAGGTAATATATATATATATATATACTATATATATATATATATTATATGTATATATATATATATATATATATATAATATATATATATATGTATATAATATATATATATATATATATATATATATATATATATGTATATAATATATATATATATATATATATATATATATATATATATGTATATAATATATATATATATATATATATATATATATATATATATATATATATATATATATATATATATATATATATATATATATGTGACGGATTTATAATGAAGCTAATGAATTCTTAAGCTTCGATCCCGGTTAAACGAGGGGCTTCTAAAGGCAGTATTTTATATTTATTATATTTATAATTGACATTTCTTTTGTTATATGAGAAGTTTTCATTTTAATTTAACAAACTTGCTCTCTGCTAATTCCAAAACTATATTCATATTTACATTTAAATGCTTCATGATTTTTATTAAAATATTCTTACTTGTAAAGGAGTAGAAACACAGAAAGACGTGGTTTAATAGAAAAAGACTACTAAACTACGCTATGGAACGATGTCTTTTATGTAGAATTTTCTAAAGGAAGCCGTACCATATTTATGGCACACATTTTGAAAATCATTAACAGGCAAAAAGCACTGGCGTATCAAGAATAAAAAATAGTCATGTTAAAAAAATACCTCTATTTGAATAATAATAATCTCCTGCTGATGTCAATGAAGTAGTTAAAATTTTTGTGCTAATTTCAATATTTATGATGCTGTATTCAATAATGCATTTTGCACGGATTATTAATATTTTAGAAATATTTACATCTCTTGCATCTGTTCAGAGAAATTTCTAAAATATTTTCTATAATCAATTATCATTTAATTATAGAAAATCGAACAGTAGCTCGGTATGCGTTCAGTTACGCATCGTGTAATGGACGAGCATCCATGCATGTGTCTGTGTTATACATTTTATAATTTTTTGTGGCTTCTTATGCGATTTTTTAGATATTTATTGTGTCTAAATAACACGATATTTTTGTGTCAAGTATGCGTTTAAAATTTACGGATCATGCAATCGAGCCAAATTCTTGAGTTGATAGTTGCAAATGCCAAACTAAAATAAATCAATAAAGCATTCCCTTACGTTTATCATCTATAAAAAATAAAATATTTACTTTTACCTTGCAAACAATCGAGCGTCGTTCCCTGGGAACTTTAATATTTAAGTTTTTCTTCAACTGATCATCTATTTTTTTCTACCCAAACTGTTCGATATACCTGAAAGTGTAAGGTAGCTATTTGGATTGAGTTTTGGGAGGCTTCGAGGATTGAACACAGGTCTACCGTGTGCGATCCCTAAGCTTTAACCTCTGGGATATCTCTTCTCAACCGGTTATCTTGTTGGAAAATATATCTTTGTAGAACTGTCATGAAAGGTAATACGGGAGGACATTGAGTTCCTTGAACATACCGCTGTGTTGTCAACGTGTCTGGTATCACTACCAGTGGCGACAGACTATCGTAGGAGATGGCTCCCCAGATCCACACGACTGCAGTGGTAGCAGTGTGTCTTTCAAAACTCAAGTTGGGATTGAAGTATTTGTGGTCCTTTATAATCCCTGTAATCCTTGAGTCACCTATGGTCCTTTATATTCTAACACGATAATCATTCGTTCCCAAACAGAAGCGAATTTTGTCATTAAAGACCATATGCTGCTAGTCTGTAGCAGTCCATGTTTCTTTGTCACGCAGCCGACTATCTGGATACCAATATCCACGGACCGATTTCGCACTGATTATGCGCTCGTCAGTTCGTCGCCGTGACCAACGTATACATTGATACTGGTATCTGCAATGGGAGTGTCATCCGAATTCTGAGCTAAATTGTAAATGAATTTTATTCTGGTCGCGTGGAAGGTTCGCCAGATTTGTGGCTTATAGTATGTTTCTTGCTGTCATTGCAGATATTGGTTATTCCATGCTGACGAGTGAATGATAAGCATAAAACTGGTCCATGGATATTAGTATCGGAAATGGGAATGTCCTCCAAATTTTGGAAACGTCCCTTATAGTCTGTTTATGAAGCTAGCGATGTTGGGGTGTTATTGGCAGAAAGCATAAGGGATGCTGTGAATGAAAATTTGTCTGTACTTGTGTATAATTACAATGGTACGGAAAGAGACAGGGTTCAATAGTTACATGTCTCTGGATAGTGGATAAAGACGCCGTTTCAGATGTTCGTATTTGGTTTACGATCAAATGACGATGTCTTTTGGTTGTTTTTCTGAGTCGTTCAAAGCTCGTCCGATGTACTTGATGCGTGCCATCGTGAATTCACTGCTCCCAACATCTCCACACAGCGTGAAGTCAGAACTTCCCAATTAATTGGCAATTCAACAAGCTGATCACCCTGCCTCTCACAGCCCAAAGATACGACGTTTCTCAAATTTCGTCATTTCTTCTTATCATGCTTTTTACTCACCGACATTCACTTAATACTTAAAGTAAATGCACGACAAGCATAGACTGTCTGAAAACCTTTCTTTTACGTTACAGTGATTGCAATTCCAGTGCCTTTGTGCTACTTACATTCACGTGCAAAGTGAATCATTCGCATATCTGCCCCAGATATAGTTGTTTACCAACTATCTAGGTTATGGGATAGTTCTATCTAATGTTCTCTAATATAAAGTTAAGTACTCAGCCCGGCAACCAATGACAAAGTTGTCAGCTTGACGTCATGGGAATTAAGTCTGTGTCATTCGTGATGCCACAGTCTAGAGTAAATTTTGAGAGGTGTTGCCAAAACACACACAAATAAAATTCGCATTATTACAGTTAAAAATAGTTTGTTTATTTTGAAAGTGGCAATATCCAGGCTTAAGCAACTTGCGTAAAGATTTTAAATTGTGCCGTAGACACAGAATTCAGTGATGTCCAAGGAAATTTAGTGACGTTGGTGGAGTAAGATGATAGTCGCAGTTAACAAGTTTAATTCTTCTTGAGAGCCCGGGAACAAAATGCGCGCGTTCTTAATTCCCATACCGTCATATGTGCAGAGCCAAATAAAAATAATGAAGTTAGTTATGGCCGGGATAAGCACTCCCCTGGTCCTGTTTGGGTGAGCAATTTTTTTTGTCAATGAGTGTATAAGAAACTTCAGTCATTTGATACACATATACATTGAAATAAATTTTATTTTCTTCCTTCACTTTCCCTTTCAGGCATACGTAGCTTGTGCTTGGGGACTGCACAGCGTAGGGTTGGTTTTCATCTGCTTTGGAGTCGTCAATGCCGTTATGTCGTTTCTGGCAGGGCGTATCGTTAAATACGTTTCTCGATCATTCCTCATGTTGGTAGGAGCAGCTGGAAACACAGGTGTTTGCATCGCACTATATCTGTGGAAACCTACTGAGGTAGAATTTATTTACGCCTTCATCATCGTGGGTGTCTGGGGTCTGAGTGATGCCATCTGGCAGACACAAATAAATGGTTAGTAAGGATCTTGATTTTCTTATGCACTCACTAAACAAATATTTTTGTATTAGTACCATGCACTAGTATCACCAGTACACTATTTTGTACTAGTATCACTAGTAAAGACGTACTGGTTTTGTACAGTATATCTTTAAACATTTTAATTAAGGTTTTCAATTGTAAAGTAATTTTGTAGTTTAATAAATTCTGAAAATTTTGATACCTATTACTGTATTACACTGTGAGATATCAAAAATATGAAACACTAATTGGTGAGCTACCGCTAAGCAAATATTTATTTATTTATTTAAATGAATACAAGCAATGGGATCAAGTCCCAGTAACAACCCGCAAGAGAAAATGTATTACAAAATATTTACAACAAAAGATGTTAATAGCGCTAGTAGACGAATGAAAAACATAAATATCATTATTTATTAAGAAATATGTTGTAAAGCTTATAAAAGTTATTAATGGCACAATAACTTTCAATATTAGTACCAAAATTCCCTTCAAATAAACTCATAGTCTTTGTGTCCATAGTCCTAATATAATCCGTGTATAAAGCGCTTTTAATAAACAAAAACTAAAATTTACCTGTATAAGATCAATTGCCTGATTTTCAGTCAATCAATTAGTATATGAAAGGCGTAAAATAGTATCAAAATTACATGGGATATGAAATTACATGAAAGTTTTTGTTCTCTTTCAGCTTTGTATGGTGTCCTCTTTAGGTCTGAAGAAGAAGCTGCTTTTGCAAATTACAGGCTGTGGGAATCGCTTGGATTCTCGATAGCTTTCGCTTATAGTTCTTTCCTAAATGTGGCTCAAAAGATCTACATTCTGCTGGCCTTTCTCATTGTAGGAATGGTTGGATATTTGGCTGTTGAAAAAAGAACTGCAAGGAGTGATACTTATGTTCTCAGTGACTCGAAATGAGCTTTCTGATGACATCATGGCACAAACTTTTGTCCTATGTTGTCTATTTTATTTTATTACATTCAAATTAACAGGTATTTTGTATGTATATAATAAAAATAATTATTTTTTTAATTCATTTTATGTGTTTTTTATTGTTAACACTATTAATTTCATAGTTCATATATCTTTATTTCGACATTTAGTTCTCGTTTTTTGTTCTTGCAAGGAAATTATTCAATAGTTTTATATCTGCGCTTACTTGTTTCATAATTATGTTATATGTTTTTACTTTTTATTCATGTTTTCATTTTTTAATCCTAGTGTATCTTATTGTTGTTGCTATACTTTTATATTTTTATTTTCTATGTCTTCCACATTGTGTTGTTATAATAATCTATTCTTTGCTTTTGCCTCCTTTCTTTGTATATTCTTCGTTATACTTTTTCAATTTTAGTTTTCTGTTCCGTCTCCTATTGTGTTTATTGTATTCTTATATTGTTTCTTGTAATTTTATTTTTATTTATTTATTTTTATACGTGTTTTGTTTATTAGTAAAGTTAATTTTAGAATAATTTTGCAGTTTGCAATACTTTTGTTTGAAATAATTTCGTGTTACCTGTTTGCCATTTTAATGTAATTGTCATGTTTATGCATTCTACGGTATCAGTGTCTTTTTCTTTTAATTATGTATATTATACTATTATCGTATTTTGATCTATTTCTACTATTTTTTTTTCTAATAAACTTTCTTATTCTCTCCACTCAGTGAATTCCCATTATTTTATCCACCATTGGTCCTTTTTTTGAAGAAAACGTTTGACAGGACGGTGACCCTCTAATCATTCTTAAATTCAAGTCTAGGAAAACATAGTTGTTGTTGTTGTTGAGACCCAGACCGTCCGACCTACCAGAAAGGTGTAAGGTAACTGTATGGACGGCCGGGAAGTGCCACCCAATTTAGACCGGAACCCAGTGGGGGAGGCATCCACAGGGACCGTACCCTCCTTCCCCTACCACCAACCTCTCGGAAGGAATTACGGACCCACATGTTTAACGTGATCGTACTCCGCATGAACACGGCGGCATTTGTGGTAGCGTGCAAATAGGAAAACATAGTGTAGAAATTCACGAGTAGTGATTATTTCAATGAATAAATGTGAAATATATGTTTTATTTCGAAGTGTGCTATATCTATACAGCAGTTTTAAAACTTTCTATATTTGTACCTTCCTACATATTCGGACCTTCCCTATAAGTAAGTTTCATATACCGTAGAATTCCGTTGATCCGCCCCCCTAAATGCGATAGAAAATCGTGGACAATATGGGGAGGGGGGGGGTTTACTGGGAATTTTCTCTTTGTAAAGAAAGAAGTAGAATTCCGTTCACACGCCCTCCTAAATGTTATATAAAATCAGGGAAAATGTAGGGGGGGGCTTACTGGGAAATTTCTATTGTAAAGAAATAAGTAGAATTCCGTCGATCCGTTCCTCCCTAAATGAGATAGAAAATTCTGGAACTCCAGGGTGGGGGGCTTACTGGGAAATTTCTGTTGTAAAGAAAGAAGTAGAATTCCGTTCATACGCCCCTCCCCCTAAATATTATATAAAATCGTGGAAAATGCAGGGAGAGGGCTTACTGGGAATTTTCTGTTGCAAAGAAAGAAGTAGAATTTCGTTGAGGCGCCTCTCCCTCCTCCCCCTAAATGCGATAGAAAATCGTGGAAAATGTAGGGAGGGGGCTTACTGGGAATTTTCTATTGTAAAGAAAGAAGTAGAATTCCGTTGATCCGCCCCACCCCCTAAGTGCTATAGAAAATCGTGGAAAATGTAGGGAGGGGAGGGGGCCTTACTGGGAATTTTCTGTGGTACAGAAAAAAGTAGAATTCCGTTGATCCGCCCTCTCAAATGCGACGTGAAATTTATGTATGTGGAAAGAAGGCTTACTCGGAATTTTCTTTCGTATTTATATTTTTATAATGAATTTTATATACGTATTTATATTTCGTATGATAAATTTTATATATGTATGTATATTTTGTATGATAAATTTTATATGTGTATTTTTATTTTGTATGATATTTTTTATAGGTGTATTAATATCTTATCGATTTTATATGCGTATTTATATTTTGTACGAAAAATTTTATATACGTATTTTGTACGATAAATTTTATATACGTATTTATATTTTGTATGATAAATTATATTTATATACTCTTTCAATAAAGTTTAGTTGAAAGCAATGAAAAGCATCTTAGTGTTGTAGGTAGTTGTTCATATGGAGACCACATACCTTTGTCCATAAGATATGAACTATTAAGGTATGTGTCGATTTTTTATCAACTCGAATTTGTTTGTTCAGTACACGCATATTAAGATCAAGTTGTTAGATGTGCTAGTCTGTTTCTGGGGAAAATGGAAAGAAAATAATTGGATAAACTAGGCGCCATGAAGTCTCAGTCTCAAATTAAGTTGATGAGAATGTGAGATTCTTTTATTACCGAGATGCCTCAATTATTCAAGTTTATCTCTCGGTATGAAGAAATGAAGAGGTTGGATGTTTAAGTCCATATATGGGGAACATGATACTTTTTTTAATCCGACGGTTATCATTTTTTTTAGTTCACTGAGCGCTTTTAACTTTGTTACAATTTCACGGAAACTCCATCTTTCTTGTGCGATTTCTCTTAAAAAATTCCACTATTAATTACTAGTCAATATTTGCATTATTAAAATGCGTCAGATCATGTATATATTAGTACGTGCGTATGTACTATATATGTATGTATGAATGTTCCATTAATGAAAATGCAGATTCTCAACGTATGAAGTTACGGTGATTTTAATAGTAGGTAGTAATATTGACATGTACATGAAGCAATCGAAAATACACTCATTGCCATAAAAATTTGCGTACCAAGAAAGAGTTGTCAGAATCGAAGGAAATTTTATGTATGTGAGTGCAACGTTGATATAAGTAACTGATTACAAAATCAAAGCAAATGGATCATTTATTACAGGAAAAACTACAAATGAATGGAGGTTCTAGTACTCTGTTGGGTCACCTTTAGCGTGAATACACGATGCGATACGGGCGGGCATTGAGGCGTACAGGTCCCGTATTGTGTCCTGCGTCATCTCATTCCACAGTTGTTGTAACCACACCTCTAGTTCGATTACCCTCGTAGGCTGTCAAACTTGCCATCCCAAGTGATCCCAGACATGCTCGATCGGTGACAAATCTGGGGATCTGGTAGGTCAGGAAAGGGTGATAATGTGGCGGAGGCATTCCTGTGACACCCTTGTTGTATGTGGCCGAGCATTGTCTTGTTGAAACATGCCTCTTGGGAGCCCTGCCATGAGTGTCAAAACATGTGGTTGAAGGATGTCACGTACTAACCGCTGTGCTGCCGGATAGAGGTGTTCACCACGGGGCCTCCACACACGTACACGGTTGTCATCACTGCCCAAATTGAATCTCGATTCGTCGCCGAAGACGACCTGATTCCATTCGGTTGCGGTCCAATCCCGTCAAGCGCGACACAACTCCAAACGGAGGCGACGGTAAGTGTGTATCATTGGCAGCACATGTAATGGGCGCCGCGATACCAAATGTTCTTCAGCCAGACGCTTTGCGATGGTATGGGCAGACACAAGGGCCCGCAGTATAGGTGCTGCCTATGTCCGGATGGAGGACAATGATGCAGTTGGCGCTGTGCATGCGTGTTAGGTGATGTGACGGTCTTCACGTCTATTTGGCCTGCTGAGGGCGTCCTGAGTCTGACCGCTGTGTATGCGACCTCGCTCTCGTCCACTGGACCCAACGTCTCCTGACCGTAAAGTCAGAACGGCCTATTGCCCGAGCTGATCACCAGTCTTCCATCATCCCGATGATTCTTCCTCTCTCGAACGCTGACATTTGATCATATTATCTTCGATGGCGGCGTGGTGGTATCTTTAATGAAAAAGCGTCCCACTGCAACAGATTAAGTACAGGCAGAAAGCCTCTGCGTACCATGAAGGCTAGATTGAAGGAGAGGACACGCCGTAATAAAGAATAGCATTTCTTCCTTGGCCAAACGATGCACTGGACAATTCTGCTAATCGTACCGCCCTCTAGTGACCATTGTGTAAACTAAAAACTCTAAATTTTCTCTGTTTTTTTTTCAATTGTCATACGCAATTTTAAAATAAATGTTTTCAGTTTGAAAATAATATTTAATTCGTATTCAAAGTAAATAAAAAAAATCTGATGTGGGCACCACATGACTTTCCTTATATAATGTAATGAATTTACTACTTTTACAGTAAAAAAATAGGTTTTTCTTATAGTAGATACTAATATTCTTTCCAAGATATTGAATTTTCGACAATTAGTCGTCATTTTCATTGATTTAACGTCATTTTTATCCGTTTGGCGAGATTTTCGTTAATTTGACGACATTTCAAAAAGTCGTAAAGTTGGCGACATTCCGCTAAATTCGTCGCCAAAATCTCGCCAAGCGTTATGGACGAAGAAATAAGTTATTCTTACAGCAAATAAATGACTATTGGCGTTCAAATACAAAAGTATTACTTAAAGTATCTTTTTTCATGAATGGAACGATCTAAATCCACGAGAATGATGTCACCCAATTTATCGCATGGTAGTACATCTGAAAAGTGAACATGTTTCTCAATAGGAAATTTTTTTTCTTTATTTTATATGACGTTTTGATAATTTTTTTAAAAAATGTGCAATATCTCGAGAACGGTTCATGATAGCGTTCTAAAATTTATGTCAATCGTTTTCTAATGAAAAATTACATAAGAAATGTCTATTTGCGTAACTTTATTAGCGGTTTTGATTTTTTGACGATTTTTTCAAAATTTCATTCGAAAATTTAGGTGGGTTCTGGACATTCGATTGCGTATAAAAACAATAGGCTTCCAGTGTTTATGGATTGGGATTTTTGTACCAAATTTGGTTCGAATCGGTCCATTCGTTCGTCAGTTATCGTGTCCACAGACTCACTGACGCACACACACACACACAGACATCACTTCAAAAATGTTTGATTCGTGATCAAGGATGCTTGAAACGTGCTCTCCCGTCGAAAACTCGAATTCGAATTTTCGACCCCGTCACAATACTTTCCTTATACATTATGTATATAAGGAAAGTAAAAATGCAAACCGTGTTAATTTTACTTTTCATCTCTAAGAATTATAGTAGAATTATAATTCATAGAGATGTAAAACTTCATGGAAAAACTTGATACGAATACACTTACTCATTAATTTTAAAATAGAGTCGTATAAATTTCGGGATATAAACGTATTAAAATCTAACATTAGCTTTAATATATTTTTAGATTTTATTTTCTTGATTGATATTTTTCCAACAGCGAAATTCTGATCTATAACTTTTGTCACAAAAATAATGAGATTATGCATATAAAATAATATATGTTAAGCACAAAAAATAATTTGTAATAATTACATATTTACAATTTATTTTATGTGCTCTAATAACTCAGTTTAGAATGTATTTATAAAAGATAGCACTCTGCAATTAATAGGATATTAATTTTAAAATGCAATCTATATTTCAATCTATGCACTGTTTTTAAGAATATGTATTAATTACAAGCAAACAAGGGGAAATGTTACGAGAAACAAAAATTTGTAAACTGTTACTTATATAAATAAAGTTGAAAATCTATCTGTGTGTTTGTCTCATCACGGGAGAACTGGTGCATCGAATTTCATGAAATTTTGTGGATAGTCATAAAATAGCCCTACTTAAAATTTATTCCATATCTCGAGTTTCCAGGACCAAGGGTTATTGAGACATTTATGTAAAAATAATCTCCCATGGACAATATTTGAGGGAGTGGGAACAGAGAATTTTTATGACATTTTTTATGGCCTCATCTAACTGGTGCACCGAATATCATGAAAGTTTGTGGATAGTCATAAAATAGAATTTACTCCATGTCTCGAGTTTCTAGGACCAGGGGTTATCGAGACATTCATGTAAAACGAACCGCTCATAGACAGGGCCTGATAAACGTACGGGCCTTCGGGCCGCGACCCTGGGGCTCCAAATTTTAAAGAGCCCCCTATATTTTGTATGTGATAAATATTTTTAAACAGAAATAAAATTTTAATTAATTGAAAACTGATAATATTAATTTTTATTTTAAATTAAAAAATGTGCAAACAGTTTAAAAAATTTACATCTTTTAAAGTCTTTATATTAATTATTTATAAAGTAAAAAGTTTGGAAGTTCTCTACATGTACCAAAATGCCTCCGGAGCTGTGATCTTGAGCCCCAAATATGTTATACGTTAATGTTTTGAACGTTTTTTATCTTCACTGTTTTCTGTCACTGACATAGCCCGATTTACAACCAGCACTAGAAACCGTATTTTGAGAAAATAGAAGTAGCGATATTAAAGGAATAAATAAAGTCAAATAAACTTCTAATCAACCTAATGTTATTTGAATGGAACAATAAGGACGGCGCTAACAGCAGCGCCACCACTAAACTGGAATCTTTCTTCCGAGAAATCATTTAACTTTTCTCCGGAGCAGCCTATTTCGTTTCCCCTCTTTCCTTTTAACCTTCATGTTGCGTGATGCTGCGTACCTATTTTCTGCGCCGGGGAGAACGAAGTTCAACGCCCTCTGGTGGCATTACGCAATGCGCAATCACTCTGTATTTCTAAACATTTGCATATCTGCCTGACTCGCAGCTTCATGCGAGTCAGGCAGGGACATAATTTTTCAAACATTTTTTAAGCGGAGTTAAATTTCACAAATTGTTTCGAAAGTTTTAGGAATTATTCAAATTATCACGCAAAATGTGTAAAAAAGTTTCAGCAAAATATGTTAGGTAGTTTTTAAATAAAAATTGAAATAACAATTACACCCATATTATAGGAAGAGATCACGTGACTCATTTCAAAATAAAATATGGCATCCATTTTTTCCTCTGACTAAAAATCGTGATGTTTAAAGATTGTTTAAATTATATATTTATTGTTGCATCCGTTATAAAACCGCTTTCTTTTGCCTATTATCACTGTATCTAAATTCTGTAACAACGCAATTACAATATTTTTTATATTAAATGATCACTAAACATTGATAATTCCTACAACGAAGCCTAATTTCCATAGCATGCGGAATATAGTCAAATCAAGAACATAAAGAAATTTCACTCAAAATTATTTTGCTCTGTAGTCTGAAATATAAGTTATATGAATGAAATATTCATTGATTTTACAGATTAGAAGCATAAATTTATAGCATTGTCTTTTGATGAAAGATTGCCTCTTTTGATCCAAGTGTTATAAATTATTGTAGTAATGTGATAATTTAAAAATTATAATCGCTGAATGTATCGCATTTTAGAGATGTTTAAATAAAAATTGCATTCCAGTTGGAAAGTGTTTCATAATCAATGATTTATGCGTGATTGATTTTTCTTGTAACCTTCGATATTTTTTGAAGCCAATTTACTGATAATTTTTTAACTATTTAATCGGTCTTAAATGACTTATAATTGAACAACAATGCCAAAATACTTTATTCGATGTAAAACTAAAATACGGTATTCAATGAACGATATTTTAAATAATTAAATTTATTTTTATGTCAAAGATTATAGAAAATACTAAAGACGTATAGTTCGTGTTAAAACTCAATTGTAATTTAAAATTTTTATTTCCGTGAATTTTTTTTTATGTCAACGGATTGCTAACGATCTGACCGTTACCCGAGTACACAGTCAACGCAATATTTTGTTAATCGAGTTTTAAACTTTACGAATTTGAAGTATTGGGGTAATGTTCTCAAAAAAAAAAAAATTTGCACATTTTTAACACTTTACAACATAGTTGAAATGTGTTTATGGCTTTGTTCATTCATTCTGTCTGTCTGTCCGTCCGTTAGCACCATAACTGCCGTAAAAATGATTTCATCAAAATAAAATTTTAATATGTTGTTGAGACGGTCTGTGGGACATGTGGGAATGCAAATAAATAATATCACCCAATTAGTTTTGGATTGAATCCAGGTTGAATAAGTGAAATACATTGAACCCTATAGGACCTAATTTTTCAAACATGTGTTAAGCGAAGTTAAAATCCACAAATTGCTTCAAAAATTGTGGAAAATGTTCAAATTATCCCATAAAATACATAAAAAAAATTCAGCGAAATATGTTCGGTAGTCTTTTAAATAAAAATTAAAATATCATTACACCCCCATCCATATAATATAAAGAGATCATGTGATCCACTTCAAAATAAAATATTTCATCCATCTTTCTTCCCAGTGTAAAAATCTTGACTTTTAAAGTTCTTTTTAATTTATATTTAGTGTTGCATCCCTCCTAAAATCGCTTTATTTTTGCGTATTTATATTCTGCCCCAACTCAATTACAATATTTTTGAGTTTAAATATTTTTGAGTTTAGTTTTTGAGTTTATCATCAAACTTTGATTATTTCCCCAACGAAACCTAATTTTATTGGATGCAGAATGTAAACAACTGATTATAAGATGAGTTGTATAAGAATTGCTACATTTTTTTCAAGCAAAATTATTTAACTTTGGAGTTTGGAATCAAAGGGATATGAATGAAATATTCATTACTTTTACATAGAGAGCCAGACGAGTTTTATTTCGATGACGTCATTTGAATAAAGTTTGAAGTTTTCAAATATAATAAATCATTGTAGTACTGTGATAATTTAACATATATCTGCACTGAATGTATTGCATTTTGGAATAAAAGGGATATGAAAGAAGTATTTATTACTTTTACATAGATAGTTAGCCTGACGCTTTATATTTCGATGACGTCATTTGAATACAGTGCATTTTTTTCGATGAAGTTTTAAGTTTTCAAATATAATAAATCATTGTAGTACTGTGATAATTTAAAATATACCACGTGACAGTGAAAATGAAACACCAAGAAGGAATGGGCAGAAAATGATGAAAATCGGCAAACAGGGAGAAAGAGAACAATGAACAATAAGTGATGCTTATTGCAACATGATACACCTGGCGATAACACCGTCAAATGTAAACTTCCATTTAATTGTCTTTGAATTTCATCTATTTTCAGGCTTATGAAAAATGTGGGGATCGTGCTGGTATGTTTCGATGTTGTAAGCGCCATCGTATCCATTTCATCAGGATACTTGGTCAAGTACATACCGAGATTGGTGCTGATGACGACAGCAGCAGTAAGCAACATTGGTATGTGCGTTGCACTGTTTCTTTGGAAGCCCAGAAGTGACAATCATTATGTCTTCTTTATCATTGTGGGATTCTGGGCATTGAGCGGCGCTATATAGCAAACACTTTTAAATCTAAATTTCCCAGTCAAATGTAAACTTTGACGTTTCTTTCCTTTTTAACACTTTACAACATAGTTGAAAAGTGTTTATGACTTTGTTCATTCTATCTGTCTGTCTGTCCGTTAACACGAAAACTGCCTTAAAAATGACTTTATCAAAATAAAATTTTAGTATGTTGTTCAGACGGTCTGTGGGATCTATGGGAATATAAATGAATAATATCACCCAATTGGTTTTGGATTGAACTCGGGTTGAAAAAATGAAATACATTGAACCCTATGGGACCTAATTTTTCAAACATTTTTTAAGCGAATTTAAAATTCGCAAATTGCTTCGAAAGTTTTAGGAATTATTCAAATTATCCCATAAAATATATAAAAAATTTTTCAGTAAAATATGTTAGGTAGTTATTTAAATAAAAATTGTTTAATATAGAGAGAAAAATAAATTTAATTAAATTCTGACTCTTGCTATATTCTCCAGAAAGAAAAAATGAGATACATTTTATAATAAATATATTTCCAAGAGTTTAATTATTTTTTTATCATGCCTATGAGTAAAATATTTTCAAAAATCCTAACTAAGTATAGGTCATATAGTATGAAAGATAAAATCGATACCGTTATAAGTAGAAATGGGTGAATAACACTTTTTTCGAATTCGAGGATTCTAATCAGGCTGTGTAGAGTTAGTGAGTTTGTCGCCAATGTTAATTTGACTCAAATGACCGCTATTTTGTAAAAATGTTAAAATATTACATGAAATAGTTCTTCACCTCAGCTCGTCTGTCAAATTGTGGGCTGCAATCAGAAATAATTTTGCCATCCGCAAACCCAGCAAAATTTAAATATAGCGAGAAATTTATATATTTTAATTTTCTACAATTTTTGAATGAAATGCTAGCACAAATTAAAAATGTTTATGTTTAAGTGTGATTTTTGACAAGGGGAGGCGTGTTGGCATGCATTTTATTAGTATTACTATTTTTCAAATGTTTGTAAAATGTATTTAAAGTTTAAATATTTTTAAATTTATTTTCTAATCTGCAGTTTAAACGTGTTTTAATTTTTATAAGCTGCGCAGGCTCATTTTCAGCAGCTACAGCAAATGAGTCGAAAGATAAAATAAAAAAAAAGTATTTCCTATTGAGAAACACGTTCACTTTTCATATGTAATACCATGTGATAAAATTGGTGACATCATTCTCGTGGATCTAGTTCGTTCCATTCATGAAGAAAGATACTTTGAGTAATATTTTTGTATTTGAACGCCAATAGTCATTTATCTGCAATTTTAAGAATAACTTATTTCTCCCTCCATAACGCTTGGCGAGATTTTGGCGACGAATTTGGCGGATTGTCGCCAACTTGGCGACTTTTTTAAATATTGCTAAATTAACGACAAACTCGCCAAATGGATAAAAATGAAGCTAAATCAATGAAAATGACGATTCATTGACGAAAATTCAATATCTTGGAAAGAATATAAATATCTACTATAAAAATAATCTATTTTTTTTTTAGTATAAAAATAGTAAATGTATTGCATTATATAAGGAGAATCATGTGCTATCCACATCAGATTTTTTTTACGTATTACCTGTTTATCTAAATTCTGAGCCAACGCAATTACAATATTTTTCATTTTAAATGATGAAATATTCATTGAATTTACATATCGAGGCAGACGATTTATATTACAATGGCGTTATTTGAATAAAGTTCATTTAGTGTAACTAGCATAGAGTTAGAAAGAAGGGGATGGAACTCCTATGGAAGAAATGCTTAAAAATTACATAATGTTTTAAGAATTATATGTAGGTGTCGCTAGAATTATATGTAGGTGTCACACTTTCTTCCTTTTAAACTATCTACCAGTACACCAAAAGTTTATCCTACCGAGAAGCGTGTTTTCTCTATCACTTCACCTTTCGAACGTTTTTCTGTGTAGCACCCCGTTAATTAACATATTTGTCAAACCGTATTCATCTTTGGTTCTTTGTCAAATGGTTAGCACATACACTAAATTTCAAACCTCTATTACATTGTAAGGGAGGCGTTTTTCGTTTGTTCGGCAAATCGAATATTTTAGTGAGTGGCACCCCCTGCAATAGCAAATGTTGGAAAACAGAAATTGCACACTTTCTTTCTTTCTAACTTTTTGCTCTTACACCAAATTTGAAGTCTCTGTCTCATAGCAAAGCATGCTTTTATAGCACTTCACCTTTCGAATTCTTTAGTGCGGAGTGGCCACCGCCCTTAAATATACATTTTTGAAAAACTCTATTGGGCTATCAAATGATTCGCCCATATACTAAATATCAAGCCTTTATCACGTTTTAAAAGGTGCATTTCTCCTTTATTTCGAAAATCGAACATTTTGGTGTGCGGCACCCCTTAAAGTAGAAAATATTGGTAAACTGAAATTCTACACTTTCTTTTTTCCAGACTATCTACCCTTACACCAAATTTGATATCTCTATCTCATTTCGAAGCATGGTTTTTTTTATCAATTCATTGAACGTTTTACTCTGGAGCACCCCCGTAAACGAACATTTTTGAAAAACTATATTCGTTTTGAATGTTTTCGTCAAATGATTAGCCCATATATCAAATTTCAAGCCTGTATCAAATTTTAAAGAAGCCTTTTCTCATTTATTCGGTAAATCGAACGTTTTGGTGTGCGGCACCCCCTTAAGTAGAAAATATTGGAAATCTGAAATTGCACACTTTCTTCCTTTCGAACGATTTACCCATACGTCAAATTTGAAGTCTGTATCTCATCGCAAAGCATGTTTTCCTATCATTTCACTTTTCGAATGTTTTGGTGTGCAGCACCTCGTCTAGAGAACATTTTCGAAAAATTCGATTTTTCCAGGGGGTTTAATCGAACGTCCGAGCCGTGCACCAAATTGCAAGTCTCTATCTATACCTATACGGGAAGTGCCTAAAAAAAGCGTGACAGACAGACACTTGACAATTAGTATATATAGATAGATAAGAGTATTTCTCTTCGGGAGGCGCAAAAATATAGCCTTCGATCCATTGTATATTTTCTAGCAACATTTTAAAACAAACAATCTTTTTAATGATGCAGACGATAATTAAACCCTATTCCGACTTGATGCCAGTCAGGTTTTTATTAAAACTTTACAACATAGTTGAAAAGTGTTTATGGCTTTGTTTATTCTGTCTGTCTGTCAGCACGATAACTGCCGTAAAAATGACTTTATGAAAAGGAAATTTTAGTATGTTATTCAGACGGTCTGTGGGACCTATGGGAATATAAATGAGTAATATCACCCAATTAGTTTTGGGTTGAACCCGGGCCACAAAAGAAAAATACATTGAACCTTATGGGATCTAATTTTTCAAACATTTTTCAAGTGAAGTTAAAATTCACAAATAGCTTCGAAAATTTTAGATAATATTCAAATTATCCCACAAAATATATAGAGAAATGTTTAGCAAAATATGTTCGATAGTTTTTTTAAATAAAAATTACTGTTTTTTCATCATGCAGGGCGCTCTTTAGAGGTGATGTTGGGCAGAAATTACTCTAAAGTCCCCGAAGTCAAAGTGGGGGCGGGTTCCCAATTTTTAACACTTTACAACATAGTTGAAAAGTGTTTATGACTTTGTTCATTCTGTCTGTCTGTCTGTTCGCAAGATAACAGCCGTAAAAATGGCTTTATGAAAATGAAATTTTAATATGTTATTGAGACAGTCTGTGGGATCTATGGGAATATAAATGAATCATATCACCCAATTCGTTGTGGATTGAACCCTGGTTGAAAAAATGAAATACGTTGAATCCTATAGGAAATAATTTTTCAAACATTTTTTAAGCCGATTTAAAATTCACAAATTGCTTCGAAAATTTTTGAAAATATTCAAATTATCCCATAAAATATGTAAAAAAAAATCAGCAAAATATATTCAGATGTTTTTTAAATAAAAATTAAAATAATAATTACACCTTTTATAAAGAGATCACGTGATCCACTTAAAAATTAAATATGGCATCTATTTTATGTCAAGATCGTGAGTTTTAAAGTTGCTTTTAACACTTTACAACAAAGTTGAAAAGTGTTTATGACTTTGTTCATTCTGTCTGTCTGTCTGTCCGTTAGCACGATAACTGCCGTAAAAATGATTTAATCAAAATGAAATTTTAGTATGTTGTTCAGACGGTCTATAGGACCTACGGGAATATAAATGAATAATATTACCCCAATTAGTTTTGGATTGAACCCGGGTTGAAAAAATGGAATACATTGAGCCCTATGGGACCTAATTTTTCAAGCATTTTTTAAGCGGATTTAAAATTCACAAATTGCTTCGAAAATTTTAGGCAATATTCAAATTGTTCCATAAAATATATAAAAAAAATTCAGCGAAATATATTCAGTAGTTTTTTAAATAAAAATTAAAATAATAATAACACCTCTTATATGAAGCGATCACGTGTCCATGATATGAAACGATCACATGACCCACTTCAAAATGATATATGGCATCCATCTTGTCTCAAAATCGTGATTTTTAAAGTTCTTTTTAATTCATATTGAGTGTTGTATCCATCCTAAAACTACTTTATTTTTGCCTAAATTCTGTGCATCTACATACTTTAACAACGCAATGACAATATATTTCAGTTTAAATGCTCATACAAATTTGATTATTTCTACTATTAAGCCTATTTTTCACCTATGTAAAATGTAAACAGCAAAATATGTAGAATGAGTTATATTAGAATCGCTATCATTCTTTAACACAAAATCATTTAGTCCATGAAGTCTGCATGGCTGATATGAATGAAATATTCGTTGATTTTAGAAAGAGAAGGACGATAATTTTCGATGAAGTTTTACGCATAGAGTTTTACTTACTTGTAGCTCCATGGTCTTAATTTTTAAATAATATAAATTATTATAGTATTGTGATGAATGACATGAATGGGGGAATTATTTATGAATGAAATGTTGCTTTTATAGAGAGAGCCAGGCGCGTTATTTTTTTATGACGTCATTTGAATGAATTTCAGTTGTTTTCGATAAAGTTTTCAAATATAATAAATTATCGTAGTATTATGATAATTCTAAAATTATTACTGAGGAATGTATCACATTTTAGAGATGTTTAAACCAGGCAATTTATATTTTAATGCCGTCATTTGAATGAAGTTAATTTTTTTCGATGAAGATTTAAGGTTTCAAATATAATAAATTAATGTAGTATTGTGATAAGTTTTAAAATATTATCGAGGAATGTATTGCATTTTAGACATGTTTAAATAAAATTGCATTGAAGTTGGAAAGTGTTTCATAATCAATGCTTTAAGCATGGTTGATCTTTCTTGTTTAATTCATATTTAGTGTTGTATCCGTCCTAAAACCGCTTTATTTTTACTTAAATTCTGTGCATCTACATACTGAAACAACGCAATTACAATATATTTGAGTTTAAAGAATCATCCAACTTTGATTATTTCTATAACGAAGCCTAATTTTCACTTATGGAGAATGTAAATACCAAAAGATGAGAATGAGTTGTATAAGAATTGCTGCATTTCTTTAATGGAAAGTTATTTAGCTCATGGGAGTTTGCAATGTAGCTGATATGAATGAAATATTCATTGATTTTACACAGAGAAGCAGACCCGGCCTTCCAAATAGTTGCTCAAGTCCTCAGAATGAGTCGGACGGTCTGGGTCTTCAACAGAGAAGCAGACGATTTTTAAGCATAGAGTTTAATTACTTTTTAGAAGTTTTAAGCATAGAGTTTAATTACTTGTACCTCCATGGTCTTAAGTTTTTAAATAAAATAAATTATTATAGTATTGTGTTGAATGAAATGAATGGAAAAAAGTTGATGATTGAGATGTTGCTTTTTTATAGAGAGAGTCAAGCGTGTTATATTTCGATGACGTCATTTGAATAAATTTAATTTGTTTTCGATGAAGTTTTCAAATATAATAAATTATTGTAGTATTATGATAAATTAAAAAGTGTTATCGAGTAATGTATCACATTTTAGAGAAGTTTAATCCAGGCAATTTATATTTCAATGCCGTCATTTGAATGAAGTTCATTTTTTTCGATGAAGTTTTAAGTTTTCAAATATAATAAGTTAATGTAGTATTGTGATAATTTAAAAAATATTACCGACGAATGTATCTCATTTTAGAGATATTTAAGTAAAATATCATTGAAGTTGGAAAGTGTTTCATAGTCAATGTTTTATGCATAATTGATCTTTCTTGTTTTATTTAAATTTAATTCATGGAGAAAGTCAAAATCGTTACAAACATGTGTGAACACCCTCTGTATATCACTCAACGTGCGCAGGACAGCTGCGCATTTCACATCATTTACCTAACTTGGCGAGCTCTGTCTACCCTACAATTTGCATATTTTTTCTGTCCACTCCTTCTTGGTGTCTCATTTTCTCTGCCACATACTGTATATCAACGCTGAATATATCGCATTTTAGAGATGTTAAAGCTAAAATTGCATTTCAGTTCGAAAGTGTTTCATAATCAATGCTTTATGATTGATTGCTATTTCTTGTTTTATTATATCTGTATTTCTGTATGGCTATTTTGGCAATGGAGTGTACCATTATTGTTTCCGTAATACATACCAATTTTCATTGCACGTTGAGATCATCCAATCACTATCCAGGATAACTACAGCATGGATAGTGACTGTAATATTCCCTCACAAATCTTAATGCACTACTATTGCATTCACGAAAATCCAGGTACATATTACAATATTTATAAACAGAATACATTTTTTTTCATTGTTAGTCTACAGTGCGATATAACATTTATTTATAGTATCCAAATGAACAGTGAAAATTTGTATAAAATAAATGCATCTGTACATAATTCGGGTAAATTCGAAAGCAACATTATTTTCTGATTTCGCAAATATGTTATTTATAAATTCATAGTTTATTTTACTTTAACCCACTGTAACGTTTAGGATGATTAAAATTTAAATGTTTCTCTTTTAACTGGATATGACGTCATAATTTTTTATGCATTTTTTACTTTCCTTATATATATAGTATAATGTATATGTAAAGTATTGTGACGGGATCGAAAATTCGATTTCAAGGTTTCGAAGGGAGAGCATGTTTCAATCATTCCTGAACACCAATCAAACATTTGTGTGTGTGTGTGTGTGTGTCAGATATCGTCTCCAATATCTCACGAACGAATTTAGCGATTTGAACGAAATTTGGTACAAAAGTTACAATCCGTGAATACTGGAAGCCTATTGTTTTGAAACGCAATCAAATGTTCAGAATCCCTTAAAATTTTCGACTGAAATTTTGGAAAATTCATCAAAAACTCGAAATCATTAATAAAGTTTATCAACTAGACATTTCTAGCATAATTTTATTAACAGAAACTTTAAAAAACTAGGATGAACCGTTCTCGAGATATTGCACATTTTTCAAATAAATTTATCAAAAAATCACAAAAAATAAAAAATATATTAACTACTGTGGAATATGTTCACTTTTCATATGTAATATCATGCGATAATTTGGGAACGTCATTCTCTTGGATCTAGATTGTTCCATTCATAAAAGACACTTTGGGTAATACTTTCGTATTTGGACGCAAATAGTCATTTATCTGCTATAAGAATAACTTATTTCTCTTGTATTCTTATTTCTCATAACGCTTGGCAAGATTTTGTCGACGAATTTAGCGGAACTTTTGCCAACTTTTTCAAATGTTGCCAAATTGATAAAAAAGTGATAAATCAATAAAAATGACCACAATTTGTGGAAAATTCGAGATCTTGAAAAGAAAATATGAATATACTATAAGAATAACCTCGTTATCCGTTCGTTACGTATGGCAAAATTTTGGTGACGAATTTGTCGGAATATCGCCAACTTGGCGACTATTTCAAATGTTGACAAAATGACAAAAATGTTGCCAAATTGATGAAAAAATTACGCCAAATAGGAAGTAATGCTACGAAAATTCTGATTTCCTTTATATTACGAGCATATCTTCTAATGTATAAGAAATGATCTTCTCTCCGTTTGTCAGTAAGACTTGGTGATGCACTTGGCGCATAATCCATCGAAGTATCGCGAATTTGGCGATATTTCATTCCAGATTTACTGAAATTTCGGCAAAAATGATGCAAAATTAATGACGCCTAATGGTTGAATTAATTATTAATATATTTTAATATATTCACTATATCGCTTATTGAAGATGCTATCAATATTGATAATTGTTTATTTAGTGTTGCGCGAAATATAAGTTTTGAGATATTTTTAGATGTCGTCATCCGGAAAATCGCCAAATGTGCAATTCAACGTTAAAAACACAGTACCGTGGATCTTATACATTATCCTTTGATTGCAAAATGAGTAAATTCTTCGCATTATATATGGAAAGTCATGTGCTGCCCACATCAGATTTTTATTTTCCTTATATAGTATAATGTATAAGGAAAGTATTGTGACGGGATCGAAAATTCGAATTCGAGTTTTCGACGGGAGAGCACATTTCAAGTATCCCCGAACACGGAATAAACGTTTTTGAAATGATGTTTGTGTGCGTGTGTGTACATAAGTATATGTGTGCGTGTGTGTGTGTGCAAAAATGTGTGCGAGTCTGTGGAGACGATATCTCACGAACGAATGAAGCAATTCGAACAAACTTTAATAAAAAAATCTCAATCAGTGAATACTGTTTTTACAGGTAATCGAATGTCCAGAACCCACCTAAATTTGGAAAGAAATTTCGAAAAAGTCGTCAAAAAATTAAAACATTAAAAAAAATTACGTAAATAATCATTTCTTGTGTAATGTTTCATTAGAAAACGATTGACACGAACTTCAGGACGCTAGTATGAATCGTTCTCGAAATATTGCGCATTTTTAAAATAAATTTATCAAAATATCACCTAAAATTCATAAAAAGTATTAACAATTGAGAAATATGTTCACTTTTCATATGTAATAATATTCGATAAATTTGCTATCATTCCCGTAGAACTAGCTCGTTCCATTCATGAAGGACGACACTTTGGGTAATGTCATTCTAATTTGACGCCATTATTCGTTTATCTACCGTAAGAATAACATATTTTTTCATCCACAATGCATGGCGAAACTTTGGCAACGAGTTTAGCAGAATATCACCAACTTAGTGACTTTTTAAATGTCGCCAAATTCATAATAATGTAGACACATTGATAAAAAATGTTGCCAAATTGATAAGAATGACACTAAATAAATGAAAATGACAACTAATTGATGAAAATTCATTATTTTGGAAAAAACATAAGAATAACCTATTTCTCCGTCTGTAACGCTTGGCAGAATTCCGGCGACGAATTTTGGCGGCATATCACCAACATGGCGACTTTTATAAATGTTACCAAATTGCCGAAACTGTTGTCAAATTGACAAACATGTTATCAAATTGATAAAATTGTCTCCAAATTGATGAAAATGACGCCAAATGGGATGCAATGTTTTACAAATTTTTAATTCCGTCACATGATGGGCATACTTTTTATTATATAAGAAATGCTCTTCTAAATATCGCCAACCTGCCGATATTTAGCCCCAAATTGACGAAAATATCGTCAAAATTGCAAAAATGATGCCAAGTTAATGAAAATAACGCCTAATTGATGAATTTATTATTAAAATATTTAAATAGGGGACCGCATTATTTATTGAGGATAATGTCAATATTGATAATTGTTAATTTGCAATTGCGTAAAATATAAGTTAATGGGGTAAAAGTTTTACATGTTGTCAACCGGAAAAGCGCCAAATGTACAATTTAACGTTCACTGTGCCGTGGATTTGTTTCATCACTTTTTTGCCGTTAAGCAAGTAAATTCATTGCATTATACAAGGAAAATCATGTGCTACCACATTAGATTCCTGAAAATCCTGTCTAAGTATATCTGACTAAGCATAGACTAAGTATAGTGTATCCGGTTAAGTATAGACACGCTTCCTTCTTAGGGCCAACGGCCGTACCGTGCTGAAAACACCGGTTCTCGTTAGATCACCGAAGTCAAGCAGCATCGGGCGCGGTTAGTACTTGGTGGGTGACCACCTCGGAACACCGCGTGCTGTTGGCCATCTCGGGTGCGGTATCCCCGTGGTTTGCGCGCTAGATTTGCACGCTACCACAAATGCCGCCGTGTTCATGCGGAGTACGATCACGTTAAACATGTGGGTCCGTAAGTCCTTCCGAGAGGTTGGTGGTAGGGGAAGGAGGGTACGGTCCCTGTGGATGCCTCCCCCACTGGGTTCCGGTCTAAATTGGGTGGCACTTCCCGGCCGTCCATACAGTTACCTTACACCTTTCTGGTAGGTCGGACGGTCTGGGTCTCAACAACAACAACAACAACGCTTCCTTCTTAGCTTAGACAGTGCATGGGACTCTTTTTTCGTAGTCTTTAAATTGTCTTTGAATTTCATCTATTTTCAGGCTTATATCGCTTGCGCATGGAGCATGAAAAGTGTGGGGATCGTGCTGGTATGTTTCGGTGTTGTAAGCGCCATCGTATCCATTTCATCAGGATACCTGGTCAAGTACATACCGAGATTGGTGCTGATGACGACAGCAGCAGTAAGCAACATTGGTGTGTGCGTTGCACTGTTTATTTGGAAGCCCAGCAGTGACAATCATTACGTCTTCTTTATCATTGCGGGATTCTGGGCAATGAGTGGCGCTATATGGCAAACACTTTTAAATGGTAAGTTAGAATTAAAATGCATGCCCTGTATAGGCAAGAATTGAAGTGGTTTCGAATAAAAATAATAAAGTTTCCCAGAGAAAGGAAATGATATGTTGTCCGAAAATCTATCCACTATAAACTATTTTTATTCTTAGTGATATTTCTCTACAACAAGGATAATAATCAAAATACAGAAAGAGTATAGTTCCAATGCAAAATTTCCAGCAACTCCGTTCTTTAAAATATTGATCAACATTTAAATGTTAAAATTCGTGCGTTCTCTCTATCTAATAATCAAATTTATTTGTCCTACATTATTATAAATTTTATTATTTACTTGCAGAATATCCGTTCTTTGTTCGAAATATATACATAACATAAAGAATCTTACAATTTACAATTATGTGCAAATTTCTATAGCCTGGGTCAAAATTTAATACATACAATTTTGCATTAAGCATAATGAGAAAATTTTAATACATAATGAAAATATTTTAGAAAATAAATACCTATAAAAAGAAGTTTATGAAAGCATAATGCACAAAAACCTATAATTTTACGAATGAGATAACAGATACTAAGAACGCAAAATACACTTTAAATAAAAAAAGTCAATAAATGGCGCAATAAACGGCATGAAAACAAATTTACTACTAAATATCTGAACAACAAAATTACAGCATAGATAGAAAAGAAGTTGCATGAAAAAAGGTCCATTATATAAGGTAACGAAAAAAAGAAAAACAATAATTTTATTAAGAAGCCTTCTCATAGTGGCAAGTGGTGTGCATGCTTCATATTCTATGAAAATGTTGAACATTTTTGAACACTTTTGCACCCTTTTTACCAGTGGAGGCTCGATACTTCAGAAATGGATGTAGTAGATTCAGCGGCGGGATTCCTCCTCTTCCTCGACAACGAAGAACATCATCAAAACGCATCATGCTATTAGCGCAAGTGTTGTCAAATATTATCTAAAAATAGCCAAAAGTGTCAAAAATTCGCCAAATATTTATAATAACCCATTCTAACGATAACTGATATAAAGCAGGTGAAGCAGCGCTGATCCTGCGTCACCAGCTTCACTTCACGAGCCGCCATTACTTTTTACGTAAAGTCAAACGATTTATCGAGAAAGCCGAAATTGACATCTCCAACATTGGAAGTGGAAATCATTAGGAAGCCCAACTATCCCCTTCAGGATATCAGGCATCATTATTAGGCATCATTATATCAGGCATCATTATTAGGCATCATTATATCAGGCATTATTTTTGGTCTATAACTGAATTTGAAAAATAAATGTTTCAAAGAAATTTTATTAACCTAAAGTGAAAATTCTTAACAAGTGACCCCCTATCACACACACACACGCTCGCGCGTACGCACACACACATACACACACACACACACACACTTCCTACTACCTCTAGAACATTTTGCTGAATCCATATCAGACATCATCTAAGCTATATCTATTGCTTATTCTGTAAAGAAAGAATATATTTCAAGAAATATTTTTGGTAGGTAACAAACTTGCTCACGAACATTAATGAGATAATAAGGACTGATAGGATAAAAACTTTTTATTGGATTAATAAACATCTTTATTAAAAATATAGAAATATGCAAACATATTTCGTAAATCGACGGGTCATATGATAAGGGAAAAATGATACAAAGTGACACTTTATTCAACATTATAAAGTTGAGTAAAAAGAAAATAAAGAAACAATTTGAATTATATATCTTATTCTCAACCAGTATAGAACCCCGTCCTTCATATGGAAAATACGAGTATAATATAAAGAAATTAAAAATTTCATAATCTGCAGTAAACTTTCAAAATTTGCAGTCTTTCCTTTTGAAGTGCTATAATAATTCTCACAGAAAAGACAGAGGTGAGTTCTCCTGTGCTGAGATATAACACCGACAGATAGAAGCACAACAAGAAATTTTATTTACATAGTTGGGAGGGATATAGTGAGAAGGTTCTTAATGACTATAAAACGATAGTGGACCGTATTCCTTTTTGATTTGAATTTATTTACATAACTTATAACTATGTGCATATGTACAAATATAAGACGTTACTGCGTCCATTGCGGTCGGCTCAAATTACAATAACTACCATTGCGGCCGGCTGCCGTTCTCGGCGAAAACCAAATGAACAGTGGCGTTGCCACCCCGCACCAGAGAAACTTAGGAGCGGGCAAAGAATGCAGCAGTCGATATTAAACATATTGAAAGTTATAATTAGCAGAGTATGAGCTTTTAGAGAGTTGGGCACAACATTCTGCCCGGCGTTTAAATGAAAATTTCATTAAAAACATAAAATATATAATGTATATAAGTATTAACTGTAAATCGCAAATTATAAAATGGTACATCAAATAGTTAAGACATAAAAATATAAAGAACTGGTTACAAAATTTTAATACAATGCAAGGATAATAAAATAAGTAAAGTCTACATTTCACTGATAGGTAATATACACATTTGAGCAATTAAACTCTTGATAAGACCATTTTTAATTTTTCTAGTACCGCACGAATATTGCCATCGGTACCTGGAATAACCTGTTCAATTCGGCCAAGTAACCATTTTCAAGGTGGTAAGTTATCTTCCTTGATGAGAACTAACGTGTCCTTTTGTACATTCTCCTTTTGAAAAAATCACTTTGTTCTCTGTTATAAATTATTTAAGTAACCCCTTTGCCAGTGTTTCTAAATCGAATGTACAATTTTTGTTGTTCTTTGCCATCGAGACAGTTTGTCATCAGGTATTTCAAAAGGATTGAGCTCGAGTGACGCGTTTATAGGTTGGCCAATTAGAAAGGATCCCGGTGTAAGAACCTCATAATCAGTAACAGCGTTTGACAATAGAGTTAACGGTCTCCAATTGAGAATGCCTTCGATTTGGGAAGTTATTGTGGTAAATTCTTCATGTGTGAGTTTAGGCATCCCTATCGTGCGTTTTAAATGGAGTTTTAATGATTTTACTCCTGCTTCCCATAACCCACCAAAATTTGGAGAACCAGTAGGAATAAATCTTCAACTTATTTCTTCACCAGAAAGATAATATGGAAGGACCTCACTGGGATAACTACCAATCGAATGTAGTCGTTTTAACTCTGCGTTAGCTCCAATAAAGTTGGTCCCATTGTCGCTAAAATTTACCTAACTCTTGCCACGTCCCGCAAAGAATCGTGTCGAGCTTGCAAAAAATTCAAATCTGACATAACTTCCAAATGAATGACCTTTGTCACAAAGTATATGATGATGCCAAAGTAAATTTTTAAGAAAAACCCTTTTCTTTGATTTTTATATTTTATATAAAATGGGCCACAAAAATCGACACAGCTTACACCAAAAGGTGTTCCTGGATTTAACTTTTCGCTGATATTCCATTCGAGATATTCCATTATTTGCCTTGCGCAAATAGTTTTATAGCGGAAGCAAACTATGCAGTTATATACTACTTTTCTTGCAGTATTTCTGCCATTTAATGGCCAAAACTTTTGTCGAACACAGTTTAGGAGCGTTTGGGCACCGACTTGAAATTTTTTCAAATGAAAGTGCTAAAAATTAATTGAGTTACCTTATGACCATTAGGTAGTACAACTGTATGTTCATGATCAAAACACAAATTTGTAGCACTCAATAGACCACCGACTCTTAGGATCTGATTGCTATCTAAAAATGGGTTTAAAGCCTTTAACTTCCTATTACCTTCTACTGACTTGCCTTCAGAATGTTTTATCTCTCTTAACGTTTTTTTCTCTTGATATCTGCAGTTGGTTGCAAACCTGAAAATAAAGTTTAAAATTCCGACAAGTTTAGTATATTCGTTGCAAACATTAATAAAGTTGTCTAGAAACGAAGAATGTTTTTTTTTGTGAAACAGTGCATGGAATGTCTGCTGAATCTTTAAGATTAGAATTAATTACAGTTTCATCAGTCATTACCAGGCTAGCTTCTGGATGTTTCTTCAATTCCCGTAGATACTCTGCAGTTTCTTCTACGTACGACTGGAGGAGGATAAAAAGTCTTCACGATGCAAAAAGGATGACGCTTTCCACCAGAGATCTTGATAAGCAAAGTTGCCTGGATCTAGACCTCTCGATCCCAGATCGGCTGCGTTGTCTTCCGATCGCACATGATGCCACTGGTAATTTCTTGTCAAATCTTGAATAGTGCTTACTCTATTTGCCACAAAGGTTTTTAATAGATGGGGTGAGCTTTGAATCAACGATAAAACAATTGTAGAGTCTGACCATAGATGGATACTGTTCACATTCAGTCTTTGTGAACTTTGTGACTTTGGATAGCAAACAAGAGAGCAGTACCACTGCACAAAGTTCTAGACGAGGGATTGTGACTGGCTTGATAGGGGGTACTTGAGATTTTTTGCACAAAAGATTTGCAATAATAGCATTGGAACTTGTGATGCATCTAACATAAATTGAAGCGGCATAAGTCTGTTCTGAAGCATCCGCGAATCCATGGAGTTCAATTTGTATGGCATCCTTATCTAAAACATATCTATTGACTTTGATAGAATTTATGGTCTGCATAGCACTTATAAATATTTTCCACTCTTGCTGTTCTTTCTTTGGAAGAGGATCCTTCCAAGCTATCTTTAAAAGCCATAGTCTTTGTATGAAAATATTGGCCTTTGTAATTAAAGGTCCAAGCAAATCTAGTGGGTCGAAAAGTTTTGCGATATCTGATAACACTGCATGCTTGGTATACACAGTCTGGTGTTTAATGGTCACCTTGTAACTAAACTAATCGTAAGGTTTCCATAACATGCCTAAAACCTTGACTTCATCCGTACTGTGAAATGGATATTCATCTAAGAGTTCTTGATTTTTAGCGCACTATTTATGAAGGATCATTTCGATTTACGTTCCAGTAACGTTCAGTTGAAGGACTCTTTAACAGTTTTCAGATAATCAGCTCTAGAGACTATCCAGATGTCGTCGATATAGAAATCTGTATCACCTGATGCTTGCTGGAAATTCTTACCTTCTTCATGCGCCAGTTGCTTAAGCGTTTCTGTTGCTAAAAAGGAATATAAAAAACTTGTTCCTGCGGATAGTTTATTACCTTGTGGAACCTCTACGAAGATTGGGACAATCGAATTGTTTATATTACTCTCCGCTATTTCATCCTTTGGAATGCGAAAATCATTAGGCCCAGTATGAATCATTGAATGATGTCTTTTTGAGCAGAAACTACAACTACTTTTCGATTTACACTCGTTAGCCCAAACAATTTATACATAAATTAAGTCCTTTGATTGTATCAAATCGTTCTTTAGTACTCTTTTTCAGAAAATATTGACATTTGTATATTGCATGTTGTAATTTGCATACTTTACATAGATTATGAGCTACTTTAGGTTTAGCTACAAACCTATTTGGAAAACGGATTGCAATCCAGGCAACTCATATAGCCCACTTTGGTATTGGTAAGTCATACAATAAATTGAAAATACTATATTTTTGGAATGATATGTTTTCGGATGTCAAAAACTTTTGCTTCAACTGTGAAAAATGTCTTAAATTTAAAAACAAAGTGATAAAGAAGCAAGTAATTCCATTACAACCTAAATAATTTAAAGATGAATAGGAAGTGGCAATAGGTATTGTTGGTAAGCTTATAAGATCCACAAGAAAGCATAATTATATTGTAACTATTATAGACCATGTTAGTAGATATTTGGAAGCAATTCCAATCAGATCAATTTCAACATAGTGAATTGTTAACGTTTTAGCTGATTATTACAAAAGGTATGAATTTTCAAATATATTGATATCTGACAATGCACCTCAATTTACATCAAGTATTTTCACCGATTTTCTGAAAAAGCTAAATATTTCACATCATAAAACTAGTTTGTATCGACAGTCAGGAAATGGATTATTAGAAAAAATACATTTGATACTTAAATCCGGTGAGCATGTCTAGCTAATGAATCTTTTGATTGGGATAAGAAGTTACTGATTTTTAAGAATGAATACAGCAATTCAAAGTACTTAAGAAATTTATACCTGCAGCTTATTTAAAGCCTAAAATTTCAGGTCCTCATGAAATAAAGATGATTTTCAGAAATAATAATGCATTAATTGAAAACCAGGAAGGTTATACAGTAAAAGTTCACTTTGAGAAATTATTTATGGTACCAAAATTAAAATCGCATTTGCAACAGGATAATAAATGCAACTTGTAATTAGGAAAATTTTCTTCTCAAACTCTGCAGTAATGAGAGAATACAGGATGTTATTCACGCTGGTGTAAATAACTATCATTTTAAAATTTTATTTTAAATTTGCCAAAACATAATGTTGACAGAATCAAATTTTCCAACATAGCTGCTAATTCAACTAAACTTAAGTAATTCAATGATGTTAAGACTAATGATAATAGTAATAAAAATCACAAAATTGATAGCAAATCCCTAAAAATATATATTTTTTAATTCTTCTAAAACTGAACTTGAAGAATAAAGTAGTACTGGTATTATGAGATGTTAAGGACTGTTTATGAATTCAGCCTGATGAAGATATGTTTTTTACATTTACGAAAGTTTAAAATTACTTTAATTAAGATTTAAATTATTAATATTAATATTTTAAATAATTAATATTTTGAATATTAATATATTAAAATTTTGATATGAATGTTTTAATTGAATTTGGTTATTTACATATATGATAAATTGGATAAATATTTTATTTACCTTGCTCAGAAGCAATATTTTAGTGATTTCATTGTAAAAGGTATATGATAATTTTGTGACAAAATATGGTATGATAAGAATGGTAAAAGTAAAATATGTGAAGTATATAAAATGCATAAAATGATTAAATCGGTTAAGAATGACAGTAGTAGAAAATATGTGAAGATATATGATGAGAATAATGGTAGTAGTAAAGTTAAAATGTAGAAGGTATAATGGTTAATATGAAAGTGACGATAGAGGGTAATAATTAAGAGATATTGTAAAGATTGAGAATAATAGAAGTAAAATATGTCAAGGCGTATATTGAATAGTGTTGATAAAAAAATATATATATTGAAGTGTATAAGTGTATAGTTGATAATGATCATTGAGTAAATAATTAGTGTATAAAAGTCTTATACGTATTGAGAAATGTAGGATAAATATGATTATTGATAAATAATATAAGATGTAGTAATGAAAATGTGTTATAAATGTAACTGGTGATGTATACATATTAAATGTAAAATGCGTAAATGTACACATATTAGAATCGATTGAATAATGCATATATGAACTTAATTTTTGAAAATTTATATGTCTGTTGGATTCTAACTTCTAGGCAAATGTGTGGTAACAATTTAGAAATTATGTATACTTACGTTTTTGAATTTGATGGTGAGTCTTTCCTATAACTTTTGTGAACCCGGGGGATTATGTCGCAGTAAATTAAAATGTACACTACATATTTTGGTACCAGTCCTTTTTTGGCATGGATGTGTGACTTTCAGACAGACCATAGCAACGACACTTTTTTAGTTCATTTTACTAGTACCACTTTCTCATGAGAAAAGATTCCTGAGAGAAGATCTCGTGCAGCTGGCCCTGGCCATTTAGGAAACATTCCAAGCGAAAACGCCAGATGTTTTCACACAGTTTCAGATGACCAGTGCAACATATAGTACAAAAGAAATTACTTTCAGTTCCCTGGAGAAAATAGGGAGTGTCGACTAAAATGCTCCAAAATGGCAATTACAACCATCGATGCCGTCAAGAGACAGAATTTAGCACTTTTATTCACGCCTACATCATCCTAGGCTCTACAGGGTCAGGGTCTAACGAGAAAGGGGAAGCACAGTTCTCACAATTTTATTCTTTTTTGATGAGCATGCCTACAACGGAAAATTCTTGCCAAGTGAAGAGTGTAAGGTCACGTGATCCACAGCTGAGGATGATCGTACGCATGCAGTACGAGTAAACGATCTGGTTACTAAAATATTACGGGACGAGTATCTTTTTAGTAGATACACGACAAGGTAGAGGCAGATTCGAAAGAATTTTTTGAGGTCTCGGACATTTTTTGTCACTTGCCTTTTAGCATCCGTATTGGAGAGTCGCTTCGTGAGGGCTCTGTAAGAAATGTCAAACCTCAAGATTGTAGAGTCACCCTGTGCAGCCTATTTAATGCGAAGGAATTTTCAATTAGTAACATATATGATTACTGTTAACTATTACGTAAGGTCCCTTAGTTTTAGGGATGCCTGAGGCGCTTGCAATGCAAAATAGCAATTCAGTATCAACAATAGGCCCCTGCAACTCAACAATAGGTACTCAAGATGAAAAACCAGGACTAACTGCTATAAAAATACTCTGGAAAGAAGCCATTTCTTCGAATGATGTGAACGTTCAGTGTGATAAGAATTGTGCGCCTTGATGATGATGATAATCAAACTTGGCTACTCACACTAATTACTAATAAATGGAAAATCTCACAGATCCAATAGTCCTAAATTTTTAAACCTTTTTGAAGAATTTGCTTTTGAACTTTGTATAAATTATAATCTGACTCATAATCCACCTTTTTTGTGTAACTGACAATTTCATGATATGCTAATTTTACTTGACAGTATTGAATTGCATTTAAGCACGCTGTCATCGTTTCTAATTGTATTGCCACTGAGTATGAGCATGTAAGATGTTCGAAAGCGCTTTGGATATTGTGTTTACGTCTGTAGGATGATTTTAAAATGAAATGACTATTTAATCTGTGAGATTTGTCATTTATTAGCAATTAGTATTTGAAATTGTGACGTGTCGCCACTCTTAGTATTAGCTACTCATGTTTTATTGCAGAATGAATTGAATTCTTGGACGACATAAAGGTGATGAATCAAGTAGCACGTGAGTTACTAATATTTTATGAATTATATATGTGAGACCAGAAATAGATCTCACATTTGATGAGACAGTTTTATGTACATATTTATTGTCGCCAAAACGGCGAACAATACTTGTAGTCTGGCTGGCACCGATTTTATCACCCCGGGAACCTAAAGGTCAGAAGACCATAAATGTAGGGTGCCATGACAGAGGGGGCCGAGCTGGGTCTTACGAGATGTGGAATGATTCCATTGGTTAAAAGAGTAACCAATAAAAAAAGAAGATTGTTACGTCAAACTCAATGCGGCAAATGGAAGAAAAGGGGGAGTCCCCCCCCAACTAGGGAACCACAGCCGGCGACCCGAGAGTCAAAAAGACCAGAGAAGAAAGGGATACTAACATGACTTGGAACAGATAACTTCAATATTATGACTTGTGCAGATACTACAGCGATGAATTGATATACTAAGAGAATGAAATAAGTGCGAGTGCAGAGTTACAGCAGACAATATGTTCAACGAATTTACGTGTGGGAGCATTACACCAAGAGTTGATGCAGTAAATGAACGACATTAAATACAGATGCTGACAAAGTCCAAGACACACTTGAAGATATGTGCCCATTGAAAATGATATCTGGTCATAAACACTATTTAGGATTTTCCATTTTGGTCACATATATCACCTCCGCTGAAATAATATAATTAAATAGTGTAATTGAATTTAATTAAGATTTATGTTGTTAATAAATGTGTTTTATTGTTAAAGTTTAAATGGTGCAGTTAGTGACTATTATAATACTTAATAATTCCTTTACAGGACTCACACGAAAGTTAAATAATTGGGGGGTTTTATATAGCGGCACAACTAGCAATGTACGATTAAATAATAAATCCACGAATATGAGAATTTACGGCAATGTTAAGATATGATGATTAATAAAAAAATTAATGTTAATTATAAATTTTAAGTTTAGCTTACCTTTTTTAAAATGTGTCTCACAATATACAAATTGAGGAATTAAGACACATATGAATGATTGAATTAATAAATTTTACAATTAGAGAATAACTGCTCAAAATAATAATGAGAATTTTTAAAATGACATTCTGGTCTAAAAAATACAATGTTTTGTAAGTATTTGTAATTTATTTAAATATTAGCAAAATGCTCGAAGAAATTGAATTATGTAATATAGAATTAAATATTTAAAAAGAATAAGTTGCAGATCTACCAAAATGCCGGTACATAAATGAATTGATCGTATGATAAATGGCTATATAGTATCTAAATATGATAATCGGATACCAATTATTCCAACTGAATTAAAAAATGCAACTTATATTAAATACACATATATGTATTAATAAAGAAATGCAGTTAATTATAAAATAAATATCTTTGAAATTGAATTGTGTATTTAATGTCTACTGCATGCAATTGTGAATGATAATTAGCACAATGACCAGATATCTCTGCTAACGCACCTTTGGTGATTTATTAATTAACGGTGAGAGAAATGGGGTGCACTTAAAGAATTATTCTAAAAACCGAGGTTAATTCTGTAATTGGTTTTCTTCCTAATTAAGGAATTATTTTGTAATTTAATAATTTAAGAATACCACACGCTGTTTGTCCCACTAAGAGTTCGAAATCGGAATTTCCCCCACACTGCACAAATTTATCTTTACAGACAGATTTGAAGATTATTTAAACATTCTATTAAAATATTTAATTTAATTCTCCTAAACAGAGAAGTATAAGAATATCAGTAATCGCTACATGAAATTATATTCGCAGGCGGCAGATTTGATGATTATTCAAAACATTCTATAAAAATATTTAATTTAATTTTCCTAAAAGAAGTATAAGAATTTCTGTTCACGTAATACAAAATTATCTTCATGGGCAGATCTAGAAACTATTCAAAACAATATATTAAAATATTTAATTTAATTCTTAAAAAGAAAGGATCGCTCTTTTTGCTATACAAAATTATCTTAGTAGTTGGATTTGAAAAAAAAGCAGCCTAGTTTGTAATCAAATTTACAAAGTGGAAGCGCCAAAACGGTATTAGATGATTTACTCATACCCTTTGTATTTATTCCGTTTCCTCAATTTACTAAACACAATATATGATTTTGTAAAATCTTTGCCAAAATGAAACAAATGAAGTAAGAAATTGAAATATCAATAATTTCCGTAATCTTTAAATCCGAAGGGTGTAATAGATATAAAATTCACTCGAAAATGTAAGCTTTTTTATGATTTTCTTTTATCCATTTCTTTTGTATTTATATCGGAAAAATGTAATAAAAATATTCTGTCGTATGAATACATTTGATTGAATTGCGCTGCTGAGCAACATGATATAATTTTTTTCAAATAAATTTGAAGAAAAAGTATAGTCTGCACAATGCTATCTGTATGGAAAATTCACCTTTTTATTAATATCTTGACAACATCTTTCACATCATTTGACATCACTTGACACATCATTTTCTTCGATGAAGTTTTCAAATATGATAAATTAATGTAGTATTATAATTTAAAAAATATTACGGAGGAATTCATCGTATTTTAGATATGTTTATATAAAATTGCATTGAAGTTGGAAAGTGTTTCATAATCAATGCTTTATGCATGATTGATCTTTCTTATTTATTAATATCTTGAAAACGTTAAAATACAAAAACTTCGAAATATAGACTAAATTTTAAGTAGGTGTAGTTCAAGGCCACCCACAAAATTTCATGAAAGTCGGTACAGTTACTCTCTCGTGATAATGAGACAAACACACACATGCACAAACATATACACCTACACTCGCCCCTCCCCCACACACAGATTTTCAATTTTATTTGTACGGATTATGGATCAACGGAATGAATTGAGATTATATATAATTGATATACATATATATATATTTTAAATATTATTCTCCATTAACATATTTTGAGTAAATAAATAAATGATATAAAATTTGATTTACTATCTCAACAAAATAGTACTATAAGTGATATTCAATTATACATTAATATAATATATTATTCAAGTTTACTTTAAAAACTTGTAAACTAGTAGAAATAAAAGAATATTTAAATTTTCAACCTAAAAATTTAGCAAATATGAAATACATTTAGTGCCAAATTATTATGTTTTTCGTATAAAACTGATATTGAAATAATTACAAATATTTGACAGAATTTGCGATTTAAGAATCCCTGCAATGGCGTCACAAAGGAGTGGGGCTCATACCCCCCCCCCCCCCCCCCCCAAGGA
This sequence comes from Amaurobius ferox, assembly GCA_951213105.1. Lineage (NCBI taxonomy): Eukaryota > Metazoa > Arthropoda > Arachnida > Araneae > Amaurobiidae > Amaurobius > Amaurobius ferox. The sequence continues at coordinate 75,247,620 of OX578139.1, forward strand.
ACTTCTTGAAGTTTGGAAAAATGGGAACAAGATATGTGTTTAACTCCCCCCCCCCCATTTTTGTTCAGCCGATGCTATTGGATCCGAATATTGCAATATTTTATGACCAAGGTGAAAATTATATAAGGACAGTCATATGGACCCCATATTTTCATGGCGCAGCATAATTTAATATTAAGCCTGTGTATCGAATTTGTAAAGAATTAGGAAAGAAAACGCTGTAGGTATAGGAGGGGGTGAGTTCCAGAATGTGTATTTAATGTATATATGATGTTTTCCAGTGTTTAAAATGTAAGGGACGTACCCCAAGCATTCATGATTCTTCCTTTCCAGCTTTGTATGGCATTCTTTTCAGATCGGACGAGGAGGCCGCGTTCGCCAACTTCAGGATATGGGAAGCAGTAGGATATCTGATCTCTTTCATCTGCAACAGTTTGATCTGCACCTCTACAAAAATTTACATGCAAATAGTGTTTGTGGTCGTCGGTATGATGGGGTACGTCATTGTGGAATACAGAACTTTTCGAATGAAGAAAGATTATTCAGTGACGACAGCTGATTGACATTGTACAGCTACGCCATTTTGTAAATAAACTTTCGTTTTGAATAAATGAAAACAACTGTTTCTTCATATATCACCCAAGAAAGCATATGAAGAAGAAATGTATGAGAGAGAAGCATACAAAAGATCTCTGTTTGTAACTTCTGGATACAAGTTTGAAAACATTGGCAATATACCTGGCGTAATATCGCCAATTGGGCGACTTTTGGAAAATGATGCCAGTTAGCAATAATTTAATATCTTTCATGAAACAAACATTTCCTTGAATACGTTTTTTTTCTTCGTAAACGATATTTCAAATCAAGTGTATCCATTAGTAAACAGCGAAAAGATTATTCAGAAAAACTCCCTCAAAAAGCGTTGCATATAGAAGTTTGCACGAATAAATATGCAAGTAATTTCTAATTGAAATAGATTTTAGTTCTATGTTATTATGCTTAAACAACATAAAATTAGCAAATCATTAGCAAATGTAAGAAAACACAGTGAAAAAAATTGCAAATCTCAGAAGAAATTATAAACACGTAATGGCGCTACAAACACGAGTGGCTACATGAGCAAATTACCACTTAATGCCGTAGTGCTGTGAATCTTGGAAAAAATCTTCACATGTTAAACTCAGCGATCTGTTTGTTTAGAAGATTATTAGAAGCATAAAAATTAAGTTATTTGAGGAATGTAGTTGAGGAAGATAGATTTGAAGAAGACAGATGAATCTAATTCTGCTGCAATTGTTGAAATGCTGAAACTTTTAAAATGGTTTTTAAATGTTTTCAAAGAGTATTTTTAAATAAATTGAAAAAATATTCTTAGTGATGAAATCAAAAACACTTTAGATATTTTGCAGGGTGTAAGCTATCTCTCGCAACACACATATTCACTCGCAATTAAAATTTATGGATTGACATTATCATTTATTCTTTCGCAAACCAAGATAATTCTTATAGCTTCAATACTCTTGTGAACCCTTAACAGATCACAGAGTTCGATATGCTGCGTATTTGTAAGTTCTAAAGTAGTTCGTTCACAAGTCCATTGCTTTCTGAATATGAGCAGAAGAATGCGCGTTAAGTGGAAATTTGCTCTTTTATCCGCTTGTTAAACAAATTGCGCTGAACAGTTGAGTAGAGGTGAGCAGTTGCTGTTCTACTGCTGCAGAATGGATTAAATAAATAAATAAGACATGGTGGAAAAAGCATTAGAATTACATGACGAAACAGTAAAATACAAACGTAAACTAACAGTGGTGTCCCTTTAAAAATGACGGCGAAAGCGGCCATTAATTTAATTTTCAGAAGTGAGTGTTGCATAAAAGCTCATAACTTTAGAAGTAATGCGAATTTTTCTAAAGAATTTTTTTGCACAGTGTTCAGAAATGTTCAAATATTCAGAATAAATTGAAATTGAACAATTGATTTTTTGAAGGTTTAAAGGTCCTATGCCCCCTTGCAAATACCTAACATTCACTCGAAAATGATGAAACATATATTTTTATCACTAAAAGTGCTATCATAAATATATTTTTGATATCACTTGCTTTTGTTATTGTTTTCACATCTCAAAGGTGTCTATTAATTCTTTCGATTCGGACCGTAAAACCTACCCGAAGGTGTTATTGTTGAGACCTAGATCGTCCGACTTACCAGAAAGGTGTAAGGTAACCGTTTGGACGACCGGGAAGTGCCACTCAATTTAGACTAACCCAGTGGGGGAGGCACCCACAGCACCCTCCTTCCCCTACCACGCATCTCTCAGAAGGACTTACGATCCACATGTTTAACGTGATTGATAACTAAAATTCACCCGAAAATGATGAAACATTTTTTTTACCACTAAAAGTACTATCATAAAAATATTTTTGATACCACTTGCTTTTGTTTTTGTTTTCACATCTCAAGGTGTCTATTAATTCTTTCGATTCGGATCGTAAAACCTACCCGAAGGTGTATAGTATCAATTTGAACGGCTGGGACAGTGCCACCAAATTAGACTAGAATACAGTGGGGGGTGACATCCATAGGGACCGTACCCTCCTTTGCCTGCCGCCAACAAGGACTTCCGGACCCACAGATTTTATCGTATCCGTCTTCCCCTTAAATACGGAGATATTTCGGGCAAAGTCGGAAATCAAATTCTGGTGCTCTGAGTGCAATCCTGGTGCCTTAATTACTAGGCTATTGCGTCCCTATATCAAGCCGTCCAGTTCACACAACGTTTGGGGCAATAAAATGAACGACCGGGAGATGACTCCAACTCTCAAAAGGCTAAAGAGACAGCCCAGCACACCTGGTTAACGTTTATTGAAATTTAGATTGTAACACTTTCAAATATAATTTCAAAAGCAGTTTAACAGAAATATTAATAGCATTAACACAAATTAGAAAAAGTATCAAGCCAAATATAAATAGATAGAAAATTTTTCTAAGGAGCATAACTCTTTGAGTCCCAAGCCCCTTTTTTAGCTAGTACCTCAGAAGCCCAAAAACGGCCGAGCCTTGGATGGTCATTTCCGACCCCCTGGAAAATAATGACGTTTGAGTAAATACACGCCTCTCCTCTTCTACGCGTATGCTCTCAAAGAAGAGGGGAGAGTTAATAGGTTTCACACAAGGGTTGTCTGCTTTCAATGACTGTTTTGAGTTAAGTTGGGCATACACCTAGAGTTTTATTTCCATACAGCGGGTTCGGTCGGGGAGCGAGACGGCAGTGAGTCCCCGAAAACCTTTTGTCTTCGTGGATCGAAGAGAGAGTCAAATGTGAAATTGGGTTTACCAAATTGGTTAGTTATCACCAGCAATGAAAGACGTGTCTTGCCAAATGTCTTGATGTAATGAATGACTTTCATGACATCAAGCCTACTGATAAATGGGTCTTGATATGACTTTCATTTCGTTTGTCTGTTTAAAAAATGCTGTTTGATGGTAAAATTGCTCTTGCCATTTCTAATCGTATTTGATCGAACATAAAACTTTTGAAAAGAAGATATTCACTAATTGAAGTCGAATCTGAAAAAAATTAATTTTTCGTTCGAGCCGCACTTAGCAGTACCTGACATAATGAGCACGGCGGATATTGACTCTGCCACGCACATACTCACAACAGAAATTAAGAGAGCAATTGCACCGTCCACAACACATCGTGAGTCTCCAAAATTACCCACACTTTCCCACCATGTCAAACAATTAGTCAGGCAGAGAAATATAATGCGTAAGACATGGCAGGATAACAGAGACCCCGCCCTTAAAAGGGAGCTTAACATACTCACGTGCAAAGTCAGGGAAAAAATTGTCGCAGAAAAGCAGCAACAGTATAAAGAACTAATTGAATCCCTTAGCCCAGAAGACGTATCGCTCAGGCAATTCGCAAAAAGACTCAGGTAACCTCAAATTAAGCTCCCGCCACTAATAGATGGCGCTAAAATCGGGTACTCAGACGAGGAAAAATCCGAGGCGCTCGCAAGTCATTATGAAAAACAATTCCAACCAAACCACGATCTAATGTGTCAGGACACCCTAAGAATGGTTGGACAAACTGTAAATAACTTCAGGAATTCCCCGGTAACGGCTGAAATTAACCCAGCCACCCCGCAGGAGATAGTAGAAATTATCAAAAACCGTAAAAGCCCAGGGCACGACAGAATCAGAAATATTGCGGTTAAAAACCTACCCTTAAACGTAATATGTTAATTGACTATCTTAATAAATAAAATATTAAAACAACTATTGACCCAAAGAATGGAAGGAAGCGATAATTATAACAATCCATAAGCCAGGTGAGGATGCCACAATTCCAGCCAACTACAGACCAATTAGCTTGCTACCGACACTTAGTAAATTTACTGAGAAAATAATTCTTAGGAGACTGAACACGCACCTTAGTGAGAGTGACATTATCATTCCGGAGCAGTTTGGATTTCGGCCAAAGCACTCCACCACTCATCAATTGCTGAGAGTGGTAGAGTACATATCTTCTGGTCTCAATAATAAGACACCCACAGCTGCGATTTTTCTGGACATACAAAAAGCCTTTGATAAAATGTGGCACTGCGGATTAGCGTACAAATTGATCACTTTAAAAGTCCATGACGCTCTTGTGAAACTTTTAATCTCATACTTAAATAACAGACACTTTCAAGTCAGAGTAGGAGGTAACTTATCTACAGCCAAGCTCATTAAAAGTAGTGTACCGCAAGGTTCTATCCTGGGCCCGACACTCTTTAACATATACCTGAGCGACATCCCCAGGACTCCAAACACAGAGCTGGCACTCTATGCAGACGACAGTGCGATACTTGCAAAACACCCCTATGTCTCAGTAATGCACAGACAGCTACAACAACACTTAGACGTACTCCAAACTTGGCTGGAAAAATGGCGAATAAAATTAAACCCTAATAAATATCATTGGATTTATTTCTCGAGGAAACATAAACCTCCGCCGCCACTGTACATAAGCAACCATGCCCTACGCCTGGAAAAATCTACTAAATACCTAGGTGTAACGATAGATTCCCACCTAACCTGGAAACAGCACGTAACGAACTTAATCAAAAAAGCGTATATAACTACAGGAGCCTTATACTCAATGATAAGAAACGGAAATCTCAGTTATCAAAACAAACTACTAATTTATAAATCGGTCATCCGCCCGGGAATGCTGTATGCAGCACCCGTATGGGGATATGCCTGTAAAACTACAATAGACTTCCTAGAGACAAAACAAAATAAAATCCTACGGATTATCAGGAAAGCTGCCAAGTTCTTAAGAAACTCGGTAATTAGGAATGACTTAAAAAAAACTGTTAGAGCCCAAATTAAAAAGCTAGCGCTTAAATTTTACTAAAATTTGCCATCCGTTCCAAATGAACTATTATTCAATCTGCATGACTATGATCATCGCAAGGCCAAATCTCGTAAGAGACCCCGCGCTGTTCTAAACATCGATAATCGGAATTAAAAAATCCCACCTCAAACATCTGATATTAAATAAAACTCACGACTAATGTTTTATAAAAAAATGTTCTAAACTCTAAACTGCCAAAATGCTAGGTAACCCTTAGATCTGCATCAACCCCCCCAAACTGCTTAAACTCTAAATGTGCAACAAACTGACACACTAGGAGCTAGGACAAATAATAAAAAGTAGTAAATAAAAACCTCAAACCTCCAATTAGGGTCACAGAATTAATGTCACAGTTTTACAATAAGAATCACATATTGAAACTGGAGATTAAAGGCGCTTCGCGCCTGGTGCTCTGTCCTGTACGACAATCGTATGTCTATTTGAGTTAAAATGTTTATTTGCATCAAATGGGGGTTCTAAGTGACCACCTATCATGACCTAAGTTTAGTCCACCTATCATAATTTTACATGTGAGGTTTTTGGCCGGAGGCCCTATCACCAACACATCGTAATCTACCCTGGTTCGAAATAACTGGTTATTCCGCACGTCAATCAAACTTTACGAAATGTGGTACCACGAAGTCTTATGAGGGTGCCTAAAGTTTTACGAAGGTTCCTAAAAACCACTTGATAATTTCACCCTCTAAGGAGACCGTGAAACCTGAAATAAGGTACGTAATAGCAGTATTCAAGATGGCAGTCTTGTATTTGCGAGTGATCGTTTTTGAAAGGAAGAAAAATTCAACCGCAGAGGATAAATTAATTATGCTAATTGACGATGAATTTGTTTCATTCTTCAGGTTACATTACCACCAAGTTGACGACTAAATTAATATCAAATGCTTCAATAATAATTTCCTTGAAATATGTAAAACGACGATCTTGAGAAATTTTACAAGCAGCAATTTTTCATCAAATCTGAACATTTTGTTCCACATATATTAAAATTCAAGCTTATTTGTTTACTTCAAAGGATCTGCCCTAATAATTTTCAAAATATTTCTTTTCCTTTCGTGTAATTATTTTAGGTTTCAGCTATGTTAGCGTTAGCGAATTCAACTATCTCTCTTTCACGAATCGTTAAATAAACGTCTGACAGAATTTAAAAAATAAAACCTGTATTTTCTCTATACAATTTCTTTCCCCGAAATAATATTAAAACAACTTTAAAATGTATTCTACTTTTAAAAGAACATCCTGAAATAGCACTGTAAGTTTCAGAGCATATAATTTCTTATTTCACTGAAGATGACATAGCACTCTTGCTTAGGCGGTAGGAGAGACACTCAGCATTCGAGAGGTCTCCGGTTCGAATCGAAGCGAGTTTCATTTTTAAAACTTGTACTGCCATCTGTTACTAAAATATTCAGGTGAAATGTTTTGTAATAACATGCAGAGCTTTCTGTTTAAAGTTTTATCCTCAAATTACCTAATTTGAATAAATTATTAAGTTTACGTTTTTATAAAATTTATTTTGAAATTAATTGAAATTTTTTTATATTTTAATTAAGTGTACTTTATACCAACCAAAGATGAAATATACATTTTCTACTATGGCACATGATGTTTACTTTAAAATTAATTTTTCTGTAGTCCGTAGAGAGCTAGATCATCATTGACACACGCAGATGTAAAATTTTGTTCAGGTTAAATTATTTAAGAAAAAAAATAACATTTTGCTAAATACATTTCATTTTTTTTTAATATTATAATTTTACTTATCCGTGTTTTACTTTTGTAAATGATTTTCGCTTCTTTATGTTGTTTATACTTGAGAAAAAAACTACCAAGATTTTCCCTAAGCATTTTACATGAATTTCATCATATTTTGTGAAAGGATCCCCCCCAATACTTTTCAAATACTAAAAGCAAGTACAAGATATATATTTTACTACTCATTACATTTTCAGAAAAAAATTGTATTTCTTAAATTTGTAAAAGTAAGTACAACACAAATAAAAAGAATATGCAGTAAAATCACTGGTATTTAAAATATATTTCTTAAATGTGAAATAATTTCAACAGCTTAAGAAAAACTGTTAAAACATTCTTAATTTGCTTTTCTGGGGCACTGACATCAAAACTAAACCATAATATATTAATCCTAGTTTAACTTTTAGATGCGCAAACTATGAATAACTTTAGGTAATATAATCCTTTTTCGGGACTTGGGGGAAAACAAGTATATTATAGTTTTCTCGAAAATTGATATCAAAAGCATTTAGTACATTTAACATTTAATAATTCATTTAAAAAATGTATTTCTTTTCTAACCTTTTGCTTATTTATAATAAAGGGAATTGTGGTTAATATTGCCAATCGAAATCACACAGTTCTATTAATCAAAATATTCTTCATCTGCGAAAAAAAGTATTCTTCATCGGTGAAAAAAAAAAAACGTTTATAAAGCACTATGTTAACTTCCTTCATATTAACTATTGACTTCGATTGGTCCAGTGAGGTTCCGCCTTAACTCCACCCCCCTGTACATGAAAGTATAACGAAACCGAATTCCGACGACTTTATAGTACGGTTATCGCAACCTTTCGTAAATGACGAGGTGGAATAATATGGATTTCCGAACGGTGAGAAAATAATTCCGGGCAGTTGGTGGTAGGGCCCCGGGTCGGGTTCTTACTCAGTGTCATAAAATTCGTGTCCCCAGATTTCTTTTGAGAACTATCGTAAATCCCCATGTGAAGCATCCTACCGGGCCAGTTTTAAAACTTTACTTAGTTTTAAAAATATTTGATCTTCGAGTTACTGCTAGATTGTTTCCCAGCATCGTATTTACTGACCTGGGGACTACCATAAACAACCGTTCAATCCGATTATCGTAAATTCGCATGATACTTTTGGCCGAACCAAATTTGTATTTATTGAAAAAAATCGTGTCCCTTGATTTTTGTTAAATGGTTTCTTAGCATCTGGTCACTTAGTCCACTACCGTAAATCTACACGTGAGGTTTCGGGTCAGCCCGGTTTCTTACTTAGGTTTAAAAAAATCGTGTCCACTGGATTGCTGCTGAGAAGTGGTGGGTCATATCAGCTCTTACCTAATAAAATATCCGTCAATCGTCCAAGGTAAATTTAATCCTAAATAAGTAAAATTTTGCAAAATATGTGTTTATAATTTAGTTGATATGAATATACTATTTCATACGTCAGGGAATGAAATATTTTAGAGTAGAAGTGACCAATCTAGGGAAGCGTTTCAAGCCGTTAAATGATGTGAATGTTACCGCTAAAGTGCAGAAATCAGTTACTCTACAGATTATCTAAGTAATGTGCAAATTAACTAGGGTGATCCGTTAAAGTGCCCCGAAAATTGTTTCATTTCTCAAATTACCTAGGTAATCTGCAAATTACCTAGATAATCTGCACATTACCTATTAGGCACTCGTTAAAGTGAAAATAAGATCTTTGCTAGTACAACAGCAACGTTTCTAAAGAATCAAGTTAATACAATCATACAATCAACAAATTAGTTGATAGAATCAATCATCAATCAACTACAAAACTATAATACAAAGAATCAAACGGTTTAAAATATTATTACAATTAAGGAAATGAATTTGCAAAATATATGATAAAATTATGCTTACTTATTAGTGCAATCTAAAGATTGGTGACACTTTGAATTACATAGCAATTGGTTTTTGCGACAAGCACGCCTATTTGTGGTATATTTAGATTTGCAGCCACATTTTCTGAAACCCTGCCCAGTACCAAGGGATTGTTTTATTGCTGTTTGATGTTAAGATATTTCTACAGCAGGGACATCTTCTTTCGTTAAAAATCTCTCTTTGCAAACACTGAATTCAGATTTTGCATACAATTGTTTTAAAATACCCGTTTTAGTACCAAGTTTATAAAATCCATCCTCTGTTTTACTAAGAACCACAGCTAAAATCTAGCGGGCATCAGTTTCGCCCTGTCTACTTCGGGTACTTTAATTCTCACAGTTACACCTTCATCGACATTTGGGTGCTTTGCATTAGAAAACGCTAACATTTTCTTGTTTTTGTAGACAAGGTTCGTATAAATCCAAAAACATTGGACTTGGGTTATGTTTTTATAAAGTGTATTTAGTTGCTTGATCATTCTGTCTCTTTCACCGTGGCCAATTGACAAATGAGTAGAATACAATATGTCAAACAATTCTTCAGCATGGACAAGTTTTCCACACTTTCTCGCGCCTGCCAACATCCCTACCGTGCTGAAAACACCGGTTCTCGTTAGATCACAGAAGTCAAGCAGTATCGGGCGCGGTTAATACTTGGGTGGGTGACCACCTGGGAACACCGCGTGTTGTTGGCGCATTTCGGACGCGGTAGCCCCGGTGGTTTGCGCTCAAGATTTGCACGCTGCCACAACTGCCGCCGTGTTCATGCGGAGTAGGATCACGTTAAACATGTAGGGGGAGGAGGGTACGGTCCCTGTGGATGCCTTCCCCACTGGTTCCTGGCCTTCCCTACGGGTTTTCATACGGTCCCTGGGATGCCTTCCCCACTGGTTTGCGCTCTAGATTTGCACGCTGCCACAACTGCCGCCGTGTTCATGCGGAGTACGTTCACGTTAAACATGTAGGGGAAGGAGGGTACGGTTCCTGTGGACGCCTTCCCCACTGGTTTGCGCTCTAGATTTGCGGTGATCCCGGTGGTTTGCGCTCTAGATTTGCACGCTGTCACAACTGCCGCCGTGTTCATGCGGAGTACGATCACGTTAAACATGTAGGGGGGAAGGGTACGGTCCCTGTAGATGCCTTCCCCACTGGTTTGCGCTCTAGATTTGCGGTGATCCCGGTGGTTTGCGCTCTAGATTTGCACGCTGCCACAACTGCCGCCGTGTTCATGCGGAGTACGATCACGTTAAACATGTAGGGGAAGGAGGGTACGGTCCCTGTGGATGCCTCCCCCACTAGGTTCCGGTCTAAATTGGGTGGCACTTCCCGACCGTCCAAACAGTTACCTTACACCTTTCTGGTAGGTCGGACGGTCTGGGTTTCAACATCAACAACACTTTCTCGCGCCTGCCAACGGCCCTACCGTGCTGAAAACACCGGTTCTCGTTAGATCAGAGAAGTCAAGCAGCATCGGGCGCGGTAAGTACTTGGGTGTGTGACCACCTGGGAACATCGCGTGTTGTTGGTGCATTTCGGGCGCGGTAGCCCCGGTGGTTTGCGCTCTAGATTTGCACGCTGCCACAACTGCCGGCGTGTTCATGCGGAGTACGATCACGTTAAACATGTAGGGGGAGGAGGGTACGGTCCCTGTCGATGCCTTCCCCACTGGTTTGCGCTCTAGATTTGCGGTGATCCCGGTGGTTTGCGCTCTAGATTTGCACGCTGCCACAACTGCCGCCGTGTTCATGCGGAGTACGATCACGTTAAACATGTAGGGGGAGGAGGGTACGGTCCCTGTGGATGCCTTCCCCACTGGTTCCTGGCCTTCCCTACGGGTTTTCATACGGTCCCTGGGATGCCTTCCCCACTGGTTTGCGCTCTAGATTTGCACGCTGCCACAACTGCCGCCGTGTTCATGCGGAGTACGTTCACGTTAAACATGTAGGGGAAGGAGGGTACGGTTCCTGTGGACGCCTTCCCCACTGGTTTGCGCTCTAGATTTGCGGTGATCCCGGTGGTTTGCGCTCTAGATTTGCACGCTGTCACAACTGCCGCCGTGTTCATGCGGAGTACGATCACGTTAAACATGTAGGGGGGAAGGGTACGGTCCCTGTGGATGCCTTCCCCACTGGTTTGCGCTCTAGATTTGCGGTGATCCCGGTGGTTTGCGCTCTAGATTTGCACGCTGCCACAACTGCCGCCGTGTTCATGCGGAGCACGATCACGTTAAACATGTAGGGGGAGATGGGTACAGTCCCTGTGGATGCCTTCCCCACTGGTTCCTGGCCTTCCACACTGGTTTTCATACGGTCCCTGGGATGCCTTCCCCACTGGTTTGCGCTCTAGATTTGCGGTGATCCCGGTGGTTTGTGCTCTGGATTTGCACGCTGCCACAACTCCCGCCGTGTTCATGCGGAGTACGATCACGTTAAACATTTAGGGGGAGGAGGGTACGGTCCCTGTGGATGCCTTCCCCACTGGGTTCCGGTCTAAATTGGGTGGCACTTCCCGGCCGTCCAAACGGTTAACTTACACCTTTCTGGTAGGTCGGACGGTCTGGGTCTCAACAACAACAACACTTTCTCGCACGGTTAACGGCCCTACCGTGCTGATAACACCGGTTCTCGTTAAATAACCGAAGTCAAGCAGCATCGGGCGCGGTTGGTACTTGGGTGGGTGGCCACCTGGGAACACCGCGTGCTGTTGACACTTTTCGGGTGCGGTAACTCGGTGGTTTGCGCGCTGCCATAACTGCCGACGTGTTCACGCGGTTTGCGCTCTAGATTTGCACGCTGCCACAACTGCCGCCGTGTTCATGCGGAGTACGATCACGTTAAACATGTAGGGGGAGGGGGTACGGTCCCTGTGGATGCCTTCCCCACTGGTTTGCGTTCTAGATTTGCGGTGATCCCGGTGGTTTGCGCTCTAGATTTGCACGCTGCCACAACTGCCGCCGTGTTCATGCGGAGTACGATCACGTTAAACATGTAGGGGGAGGAGGGTACGGTCCCTGTGGATGCCTTTCCCACTGGTTTGCGCTCTAGATTTGCGGTGATCCCGGTGGTTTGCGCTCTAGATTTGCACGTTGCCACAACTGCCGCCGTGTTCATGCGGAGTACGATCACGTTAAACATGTAGGGGTAGGAGGGTACGGTCCCTGTGGATGCCTTCCCCACTGGTTCCTGGCCTTCCCCACTGGTTTTCATACGGTCTCTGGCATGCCTTCCCCACTGGTTTGCGCTCTAGATTTGCACGCTGCCACAACTGCCGCCGTGTTCATGCGGAGTACGATCACGTTAAACATGTAGGGGGAGGAGGGTACGGTCCCTGTGGATGCCTTCCCCACTGGGTTCCGGTCTAAATTGGGTGGTACTTCCTGGCCGTCCAAACGATTAACTTACACCTTTCTGGTAGGTCGGACGGTCTGGGTCTCAACAACAACAACACTTTCTCGCGCGGCCAACGGCCCTACCGTGCTGATAACACCGGTTCTCGTTAAATAACCGAAGTCAAGCAGCATCGGGCGCGGTTGGTACTTGGGTGGGTGGCCACCTGGGAACACCGTGTGCTGTTGGCACTTTTCGGGTGCGGTAACCCGGTGGTTTGCGCGCTGCCATAATTGCCGCCGTGTTCACTTGGAGTACGATCATGTTAAACATGTGGATCCTTAAGTCCTTCCGAGAGGTTGGTGGTAGGGGAAGGAGGGTACGGTCCCTGTGAATGCCTCCCCCACTGGGTTCCGGTCTAAATTGGGTGGCACTTCCCGGCCATTCAAACTGTTACTGTACACCTTTTTGGTAGGTCGGACGGTCTGGGTCTCAACAACAGCAACAACAACACCTTCTCGCGTATCTGACAACGACTCAATGAGTTTTTCACAGCCTTGTACAATCAACACATCATATCTTTGAATTATTCGATAATCTAGAGATGATTCTGTCTTCTTGGAAACTTTAATTCGCTTTACATCTTCAATTATGGGATCATACTTTTGTTTTGTCATTAAAACACTGTTATATTTTGAATCTTCGCTAAAGATGTTTGCGAAGAATCTTTTCTTCATTTTACTCACCAATTCGGTGCTTGCTTGCATACTAGGAGCTAAATTTATCTGCTTTAAAAAAAATCACGACACAAATTCACGCGCTAACAGGCAGAAACGAGTTTGAAAACAGAATTGGCTATGCTACTCACTGGCAGCCGACGCAAATTATGAAAAATAAAAAACAACCGGCGACGACAAGACGCTGGCGAAACCAAACTAAAAGTGGAGTGAGAGTGAGAAAGAGTAGGGAAAGGAAATGAAAGGAACAAACTTTTGAACTTTAACGATACGGAAGCCGTTAATGTGCACATTACCTAGGTAAAATGGGGGGAAAACTCTTGATTCCGCACGTTAACGGACCAAATCAGTTAATCTGCAGATTAGCTAGATAATGTGCACATTAACGGCTTTCGAGCTTTAGCGGTGACACAAATACTAATATTTATTCTTATTCTATTTTTATATGTTATAAACACTTTCACATCTCATATTTTATATATTTTTTTTAAGGTTATAAATTGAATAAACAAGATGACTGTAACAAAATGTGACCCGATCAAAATAGAGATGACTCGAATCAAGGCAAACGGCGGAGGAGATAGTCCCGACTATCAAAAAGTCGTGAGCAAGGCCCGAATTCTAAAGAACTTGATTGTTGTGTGCCTTGTATTTATTTTCCTCTTCAGTGCTTATCAAGGTCTGACGAATCTTCAAAGCACCCTAAACATCGAAGGCAATCTCGGAGTCGTCTCTCAAAGTGTCATCTACGCAGCACTTATTATGTCTTCTTTGTTCTTGCCAAAGTTAGTAAATAAAAAACTGGGTTGAAGCTGACATTGCTGTTATTCGTGCTGATATATGCTCCTTACGTCGTTGCAAACTTTTACCCGCATATGGGAACCTTTGTGCATTAACGAAACATGTATGGCCTTTGATAACGTACATGGTTTCGGAAATGCTTCTCACTTTATTCTTTATTCAATTTATTCAATTTACAATTGTTATTGGGAGCTAGAATAGGCCTAGCTTATCGTGCAAAACAAAGTTTCTCTTTTGCAGTTTTTCATCTTATACACAATTTTTGCATTTATACCATGTATGTTTGTGCAGGGAACAAGGGGATTAGTACCTTAAGTACCTGCATTAAATATATGAGTTATAAAATTACTTTCTTATACATATACTTTCATATAAAATGTTTTATTCACCCTTCTTTACCACATGTATATCTTATTCCATACCTTAACTTATATATGGAACAGGGAAAAAAGGGATATTTTATACCAATTCAGTACCTGCTTTATTTATAATGTTTATTTATCCAGTTTTTTAAATATTCAACAGCTTGTCGTATAGTCTTTTGTTATCGCATTTACATTTAAGCCCATCTTCATTTCACTTTTGCTATACAGAACGTTTTCTATTAATGATAAATCTCAGCTATATATATTACAAGTAAAATAAAAATTCTTCAATTAAATAATACCTTAAAAATTATCAGCAGCTTAAGCGAGTTATTTTTACAAAGGGAATAATTTATTACCTCTAGTCTTGATATTTGAAACTATAACAAGTAAAACATATATGAAAATATTCACTTCACAATATTACAAACTTAGCGGCAAATATAGCGCAAGTGGTAGCACATGGAAGGTGTTTTTTCTATTACAAATATAATATATATTTAAAACTGCTTGTTTATTACATACTTGAGTTAAATATTTCTTTATCCAAAAGGCATTTACAAAATCATGATATAGTGCTGCCATCTGGTGATCATTATTGAACATTCTCATTGAGTCGAAATTTTATTTGAACAATTTGAAGGCAAAGTTTTTACTTTTACTGTATTTTAGCACAACTGGTTTGAAGTCAATATATGATGATTATGAGTTTAAGGGATAGTTTAAATCTTCAACAGGTCCAAGGGAAAGCTTGAAGTACAGTTTCGTAATAATTTTGTTTTATGATTATGAATTTATGGGAAAGTATTATTCTTCTACAGGCTACGTAGAACAACTCAAGGAGTTACTATTCAGCCGACTTCATGTTGTCTATGTTTTAGTAATTTATATGATCAAGACATACTCAAGACTTTTCATACAACTAATATGTATACTCCAGACTTTACATAAAAAAATTTTATGTGTACTTTCAACTATTTATTCCCATGTATAACTCCTAAGCAATATTGCTTAAACTTTTTACTAATATGAATATGCAACATGGTATTTTAATCGACTGGCAAAATAGAAAAAAAAATTGTGGCCGGTACTTGGATATGAATAGGGCATACCAAAGATCGACATCCGGTTACCCTGTTTAGTTTGAAGACTATGTGATAGCTACATTACGCCATAGGGATTTTGGATTTCTAACGCTCAAAAACAAAAACTGTAAAACTTGCCCCAATGCAGAACCAAATCAAGTCAACTGTGATAAGAATTCATTTACTTTCTGTAAAGTTTTTAGATACATTTACAAGCTTCAATGTTCTGTCTGCCAGATGATATATGTGGGACAGACTGGTGCACTTTTACATCTGAGAATAAATGTACATCGCAATAACATAAAACATTATGATTATCAGATTTACATTCCAGTCCATCTTCTTTTCACTTTTGCTATACAGAACATTTTCTATTAATGATAAATCTCAGGTATATATATTATAAGTAAAATAAAAATTCTTCAATTATATATATATATATATAGATAGATAGATATATATATTACCCAACTGCAGTTGTGTAACACCTGTTTTGAAATTGCCAGCTTGTTACTTTATGCTTATTATGCTCCTTAGGAAAGTTTTCTATCTATTTACATTTGGCTTGACAATTTACTTTTATAAATTGTGTTAATGCCATTAATATTTCTGTTAAACTGTTTTTGAAATTATATTTGAAAGTGTTACATTCTAAATTTCAATAAACTATAACCAGATGTGCTGGGCTGCCTCTTCAGCTTTTTGAGAGTTGGAGTCATCTCCCGGTCGTTCATTTTATTGCCCCAAACGTTGTGTGAACCAGACGGCTTGATATAGGGGCCGAATAACCTAGTGGTTAAGGCACCAGGATTGCACTCATAGGACTAGAATTTGAATCTCGGCTCTGCCCGAATTATCGCCGTATTTAGGCGGAATACCGATACGAAAAAAGCTGTGGATCCGGAAGTCCTTGTTGGTGACAGGCAAAGGAGTGTACGGTCCCTATGTATGTCACCCCCACTGAATTCTAGTCTAATTTGGTGGCACTGACCCAGCTATCCAAATTGATACTATATACCTTCCGGTAGGTTTTACGGTCCGAATCATAAGAATGAATAGGCACCTTGACATGTGGAAACAAAAGCAAGTGGTATCAAAAATATTTTTTATGATAGTACTTTTAGTGATAAAAAAATACGTTTCATCATTTTCGGGTGAATGTTAGGTATTTGCAAGGGGGCAAAGGACCTTTAAACCTTCAAAAAATCAATTTTCAATTTCAATTTATTCTGAATATTTGAACATTTCTGAACACTGTGCAAAAAGTTCTTTAGAAAAATTCGCGTTATAGCTAAAGTTATAAGCTTTTATACAACAATCACTTCTGAAAATTACACTATTGGCCGCTATTGCAGCCATTTTTAAAGGGACATCACTGTTTGTTTACGTTTGTATTTTGTTGTTTCATCACGTAATTCTAATACTTTTTCCACCATGTTTTATTTATTTATTTAATACATTCCGCAGCAGTAAAACAGCAACTACTCACCTTGACTTAAATGCTCAGCGCAGTTTGTTTAACGAGCGGATAAAAGAGCAAATTTCCACTTAACGCGCATTATTCTGCTCATATTCAGAAAGCAATGGACTTGTGAACGAACTACTTTAGAACTTATAAATACGAAGCATATGGAACTCGGTGATCTGTTAAGGGTTCACAAGAGTATTGAAGCTATAAGAATTATCTTGCTTTGCGAAAGAATGAAGTATAATATCCATTGTCAATCTATAAATTTTAATTGCGAGTGAATATTTGTGTGGCTAGAGATAGCTTAAACCTTGCAAAATATCTAAAGTGTTTTTGATTTCATCACTAAAATTTTTTTTTTTTCAATTTATTTGAAAATACTGTTTGCAAACATTTAAAAACCATTTTAAACTTTTCAGCGTTTCAACAATTGCAGCTGGGCGCGGTAGTCCAGTGGTTAGCGCGCTGGAATTGCACTCGGTTGGCCCGGGTTCGATTCCAGCCACTGCCAAAACTGCCACCGTGTTCAGTCTGAGTACGATCACGTTAAACATGTGATTCCGTAATTCCTTCCGAGAGGTTGGTGGTAGGGGAAGGAGGGTATGGTCCCTGTGGATGCCTCCCCGACTGGGTTCCGATCTAAATTGGGTGGCACTTCCCGGCCGTCCAAACAGTTACCTTACACCTTTCTGATAGGTCGGACGGTCTGGGTCTCAACAACAACAACAACTGCAGCAGAATTATACTCATCTATCTTCTTCAAATCTATCTTCCTCAACAACATTCCTCAAATAACTTAATTTTTATGCTTCTAATACTCTTCTGAACAAACAGATCGCTGAGTTCAACATGTTGTGAAGATTTTTTCCAAGGTTCACAGCGCTACGGCATTATGTGGTAATTTGCCCATTTATCCACTTGTGTTTGTTGATATTCTAGCGCCATTAACGTGTTTATAATATCTTCTGAGTTTTGCAATTTTTTTCACTGTGTTTTCTTACTTTTTGTTAATGATTTGCTAACTTTATGTTGTTTAAACATAATAACATTGAACTAAAATATATTTTAATTAGAAATTACTTGCATATTTATTCGTGCAAACTTCTATGTGCAACGCTTTTTGAGGTTTTTTTTCTGAATAATGTTTTCGCTGTTTACTAATGGATACACTTGATTTGAAATATCGTTTACGAAGAAAAAAAACGTATTCAAGGAAATGTTTGTTTCATGAAAGATATTAAATTATTGCTAACTGGCATCATTTTCCAAAAGTCGCCCAATTGGCGATATTACGCCAGGTATATTGCCAATGTTTTCAAACTTGTATCCAGAAGTTACAAACAGAGATCTTTTGTATGCTTCTCTCTCATACATTTCTTCTTCATATGCTTTCGTGGGTGATATGTGAAGAAACAGTTGTTTTCATTTGTTCAAAACGAAAGTTTATTTACAAAATGGCGTAGCTGTAGAATGTCAATCAGCTGTCGTCACTGAATAATCTTTCTTCATTCGAAAAGTTCTGTATTCCACAGTGACGTACCCCATCATACCGATGACCACAAACGCTATTTGCATGTAAATTTTCGTAGAGGTGCAGATCAGACTGTTGCAACTGAAAGCGATCAGGTATCCTACGACTTCCCATATATTGTAGTTGGCGAATGCGGCCTCCTTGTCCGATCTGAAAAGAATGCCGTACAAAGCTGAAAAGAAAGAATCATGAATGCTTTGGGTAAGTCTCTCACATTTTAAACACTGAAAAACATCATATATACATTAAATACACATTCTGGAACTCACCTCTTCCTATACCTACAGCGTTTTTTCCTAATTCTTTACAAATTCAATAGACAGGCTTAATATTAAATCATGCTGCGCCATGAAAATATGGGGTCAATATGACTGTCCTTTTATAATTTTCACCTTGGGCAGCCAATATTGCAATATTCGGATCCAATAGCATCGGCTGAACAAAAATGATGGGTGGGGTGGGGTGTTAAACACATATTTTGTTCCTATTTTTCCAAACTTCAAGGAGTTCTTTGTGGGGGGGGGGGGGGGGGGGTATGACCCCCATTCTTTGGTGACGCCATTGCAGGGATTCTTAAAACCGTAAATTATGTCAAGTTTTGTACGAAAAACCTAATAATTCGGCACTAAATGTATTTCATATTTGCCAAATTGTTAGGTTGAAAATTTAAATATTACTCTTTTATTTCTAATATTTTACAAGTTTTTAACGTAAACTTGAATAATATATTATATCTATATCTATAAAAAAGAAAAGTATGTATGTATGTATGATCCACCATAACTGAAGAATGACTGTACCGAATTTAATGAAATTTGGTAGGTAGTCTTGAAATCTCCCCACTTAAAACATTGGCCATGTTTCGAGTTTCTATCACCAGTGGTTCTCGAGATATTAGTGAAAAACGACACTTTCTCGTTTGCCCTTCCCGGCCGTCCAATTTGTCGCTCATGTCCTCAGGATGAGTCGGACTGTCTGGGTCTTCAAATTTCTCGTTTGTCTCATCATCACGGGAGAATGTCTCACTCAAATTTAATGAAATTTGGTGGGTAGCTTTGAAATAGCCTTCCATAAATTTAATCCAAGTTTTGAGTCTCTAAGTCCAGGGATTGTTGAGATATTGATGGAAAACGAAACTTCTTCCTAGGAGTTCTACTCTCTAACTCCATGATTCCCGACAAAAAAGATAGGAAATAGTTGGTTTAAAACGTGAAAATCAATTAAATCTCTGAATTTTGTGGGATTTTATTGAACGCATTAATCACTTTTGAAAATCGCAGTTTTGAGATATGAATTTAAATGGAAACTATCACCGTGGTTTATTTCTCACAGGCTTACTCAACAACGAAAAGTATTAAGAAATCACAAGAAAGATCAATTATGCATAAAGCATTGATTACGAAACACTTTCCAACTTTAATTTTATTTAAACATCTCTAAAATGCTATACATTCAGCGGTAATATATCACAATACGGTAATAATTAATTATATTTGAAAATTTAAACGCTTCATCGAAAAAAACGAACTTGATTCAAATGGCGTCATAGAAATATAAATCGCCTGGCTCTCTGTGTAAAAGCAGTAAATATTTCATTCATACATTTTTATTTCATTCATCACAGTACTACAATAGTTTATTCTACTTAAAAATTTAAAATCATGGAGGACAATGTAATTTAACTCTACGCTTCATCGAAGAAGTCTGCCATTGAATCGGCTGCTTCTCTATGTAAAATCAATGAATGTGTCCTTCATATCATCTATATTGCAGACTCCTGAGCAAAGTAAAATAATTTTGCGTTAATTCAGCAATTCTTATACAACTCATCTTACAGCCTAATCAGTTTACATACTCCATAAGTAAAAATTAGGTTTCATTGTAGAAATAATCAAAGTTTGATGATTATTTAAACTCAAATATGTTGTAATTGTGTTGTTTCAGTATGTAGATGCACAGAATTTAAGCAAAATAAAGCGGTTTTAGGACGGATACAACACTAAATATAAATTAAAAATAATTTTAAGCATCAAGATATCGACACAAGAGGGATGCTATATTTTATTTTGAAGTGGGTTACGTGATCTCTTCATTTAATGATCACGTGATCTCTTGATATAAAGGTCACGTGATCTCTTCATATAATGGGCACGTGATCTCATCACATAAAGGGTGCAATTATTATTTTAATTGCTAATTAAGAAACTACTGAATGTATTTTTTGCTGAATATTTTTTTATATATTTTGTGGGATAATTTGAATATTTTCTAAAACTTTCGAAGCAATTTGTGAATTTTAAATTCGCTTAAAAATATTTGAAAAATTAGGTCCCATAGGGTTCAATGTATTTCAATTTCTCAACCCGGATTCAATCCAAAACTTATTGGACGATATTATTCATTTATATGCCCATAGGTCCCACAGACCGTCTGAATAACATACTAAAATTTCATTTTGATAAAGTCATTTTTACGGCAGTTATCGTTCTAACGGACAGTCAGGCAGACATAATGAACAGAATCATAAACACTTTTCAACTATGTTCTAAAGTGTTAAAAATGGTTATTTAATTATCAGCATTTTATAAGAGAGATTATTTCTTATGCAGCTATGACTTATATAAAGTAATGAGTTTTTTTCTTACATAATGCAATGAATTTATTTCTTTCACAGTGAAAAACAATGTATAAGACTCACGGCCCTATATGTTCCGGTGTAATTTTTATCATAGTTTAGCATGGTAAATCCCGAGCAATGCCGGGTAATCGCTGCCAGTTAATGTATAATTGAATATCACTTATATTACTATTTTGTTGAGATAGTAAATCAAATTTTATATCATTTATTTATTTACTCGAAATATGTTAATGGAGAACTATAATCTCAATTCATTCCGTTGTTCAATTATCTGTACAAATCGAATTGAAAATATGTGTGTGTGTGGATGTATGTGTGTGTGCATGTGTGTGTTTGTCTCATTATCACGACAGAGTGACTGCACCGAATTTCATGAAATTTTGTGGGTAGCCTTGAACTAGACCTACTTAAAATTTAGCCTATATTTCGAAGTTCTTGGATTTGGCGTTGTCAAAATATTAATAAATAAGAAAGATCAATCATGCATAAAGCATTGATTATGAAACACTTTCCAACTTCAATGCAATTTTATATAAACATATCTAAAATGCGATGCATTCCTCCGTAATATTTTTTAAATTATCATAATACTATATTAATTTATTATATTTGAAAAATTCATCGAAGAAAATGAACTTCATTCAAATGACAGCATTGAAATATAAATTGCCCGGTTTAAACATCTCTAAAATGCGATAAATTCCTCGGTAATATTTTTAAAATTATCAGAATACTACAATAATTTATTATAATGGAAAACTTCATCGAAAACAACTGAAATTTATTCAAATGACGGCATCGAAATATAACACGCCTGGTTATCTCTATAAATGCAGCATTTCATTCATAACATTTTCACATTCATTTCTTTCATCACAATAATATAATAAATTATTTTATTTAAAACCTTAAGACCACATGGAGGTACAAGTAATTAAACTCTATGCTTAAAACTTCATCGAAAAAATCGTCCTTCTCTCTCTAAAATCAATGAATATTGCATTCATATCAGCTATATTGCAGACTCCAAGAGCTAAATAATTTTGGGTTAAAGAAATGCAGCAATTCTGATACAACTCATTCTACATATTTTGGTGTCTACATTTTCCATAAGTGAAAATTAGGTTTCGTTGTAGAAATAATCAAAGTTTGATAATCATTTGAACTCAAATATATTGTAATTGCGTTGTTTCAGTATGTAGATGCACAGAATGTAAGCAAAAATAAAGTGGTTTTAGGACGGGTACAACACTAAATAAGAATAAAAAGAACGTTAAAAATTACGATATTGACACAAGATGGATGCCAGATTTTATTTTGAAGTGGGTCAAGTGATCTCTTCATATAATGGTCACGTGATCGCTTGATATAAATTGTGTAATTATTATTTTAAATTTTATTTAAAAACTACTGAATATATTTTGCTGAAATTATTTTATATATTTTATGGGATAATTTGAATATTTCCTAAAACTTTCGAAGCAATTTGTGAATTTTAAATCCGTTTAAAAAATGTTTGAAAAATTTGGTCTCATAGGGTTCAATGTATTTCATTACTTCAACCCGGGTTCAATCCAAAAATAATCGGGTGATATTATTCATTTATATTTCTATAGGTCCCATAAATTGTCTGAACAACGTCCTAAAATTTCATTTTGATAAAGTCATTTTTACGGCAGTTATCGTGCCAACGGACAGACAGATTGACAGAATGAACAAATTCATAAACACTTTTCAACTTTGTTGTAAAGTGTTAATAATTAAACTCTTGGAAAGATATTTATTATATAATATATCACTTTTTTCTTTCTGGAGAATATAGCAGGAGTCAGAATTTAATTGAATTGGTTTTTCTTCCTATATTAAGTAAATTTTATTTAAAAAACTATCTAACATATTTTACTGAAATGTTTTTATATATTGTATGGGATAATTTGAATACTTCCTAAAACTTTCGAAGCAATTTGTGAATTTTGAATTCGCTTAAAAAATGTTTGAAAAATTAGGTCCCATAGGGTTCAATGTATTTCACTTTTTCAACCCGGGTTCAATCCAAAACTAATTGGGTGATATTATTCATTTATATTCCCATAGGTCCCACAGGCCGTCTGAAAATTATACTAAAATTCCATTTTGAAAAAGTCATTTTTACGGCAGTTATCGTGCTAACGGACAGACAGACAGATAGACAGAATGAACAAAGTCATAAACACTTTTCAACTATGTTGTAAAGTGTTAAAAAGTGAATTTTCCATACAGATAGCATTGTGCAGATAATACTTTTTCCTCAAATTTATTTGGAGAAAATTATATCATGTTGCTCAGCAACACAATTCAATCAAATGTATTCATACGACAGAATACTTTTATTACATTTTTCCGATTTAAATACAAAAGAATTGGTTATAAGAAAATTATCAAAAAAGCTATTACATTTTCGAGTGAATTTATATCTATTATGCCCTTCGGATTTAAAGATTACGGAAATTATTGATATTTTCATTTTCTTACTTCATCTGTTTTATTTTGTTAAAGATTTTTCAAAATCATATATTGTGTTTAGTAAATTGAGGAAACGGAATAAATAAAAAGGGTATGAGTAAATCATCTAATACCGTTTTGACGCTTCCATTTTGTAAATTTGATTACAAACTAGGCCGCTTTACTCTTCAAATCCAACTGCTAAGATAATTTTGTACAGCAAGAAGAGAGATCCTTTACTTTTTAAGAATTAAATTAAATATTTTAATATATTGTCTTGAATATTTTCTAGATCTGCCCAAGAAGATAATTTTGTATTACGTGAACAGAAATTCTTATACTTCCTTTAGGAGAATTAAATTAAATATTTTATAGAATGTTTTGAATAATCATCAAATCTGCCTGTGAAGATAATTTCATTTAGAAATTACTGATATTCTTATACATCTTTGTTTAGCAGAATTAAATTAAATATTTTAAAAGATGTGTGGGGGAATTTTCGATTTCCACACTTTTAGTGGGACAAACAGCGTGTGGTGTACTTAAATTATTAAATTACAAAATAATTCCTTAATTAGGAAAAAAGCCAATTACAGAATTAACTTCGGTTTTTAGAATAATTCTTTAAGTACACCCCATTTCTCTCACCGTTAATTAATAAATCACCAAAGGTGCGTTACCAGAGATGTCTGGCCATCGTGCTATTTATCATTCACAATTGCATTCAGTACACATTAAATACACAATTCAATTTAAAATATATTTATTTTATAATTAACTACATTTCTTGATTAATGTGTATATGTGTAGTTAATATAAGTTGAAACTATTAATTAAGTTGTAATAATTGGTTTCCGATTATCATATTTATATACTATATAGCCATTTATCATACGATCAATTCATTTATGTACTAGCATTTTATTAGATCTGCAACTTATTATTTTTAAATATTTAATTCTATATTACATAATTCAATTTTCTCGAGCATGTTGCTAATATTTAAATAAATTACAAATACATGCAATACATTATACTTTTGTGGACCAGAGTGTCATTTTAAAAATTCTCATTATTATTTTGAGCAGTTATTCTCTAATTGTAAAATTTATTAAATCAATCATTTGTATTTGTCTTAATTCCTTAATTTGTATATAATTCATAAAATATTAGTAGCTCACGTGCTGCTTGATTCATCATCTTTATGTCGTCCAAGAATTCAATTCATTTTGCAATAAAACATGTGTAGCTAAGTCATCATCGAGGCATGCATTTCTTATCACACAGAATGTCCACATCATTCGAAGAAATGACTTCTTTCCAGAGTATTTTATATATCAGTTCGTCCTGGTTTTTCATCTTGCGTACCTATTGTTGATATTGAATTGCTATTTTTCATTGGAAGCGCCTTAAGCATCCTTAAAACTTAATGGACCAGCTGTCTTACGTAATAGTTAACACTAACAATCTATGTTACTAATTGAAATTCCTTCGCATTACAGAGCTCGCACATGGTGAATCTACAATCTTGAGGTTTGACTGCAATTTTCACAGAGCCTGCACGAAGCGACTCTCCAATACGGATGCTAAAAGACAAGTGACTCAATAGAATATAATGAAGTCAAATCGATAAATCGACACCCCGGACAAAAATGTCCGAGGCCTCAAAATATTCCTTCGCATTTGCCTCTGTCGTGTATCTAGTAAAAAGATGCTCTTCCCGTAATATTTGAGTAATCAGATCGTTTACTCGTACTGTATCTCTACGCTCATCTCCAGCTGTGGATTACGTGACCTTCCACTCCACACGTGGCAAGAATGTTCAGTTGTAGACATGCTCGTCAAAAAAGAAAAAAATGTCAGAACTGTGCCTCCCCTTTCTCGTTAGGTTCTGACCTTGTAGAGCCTAAGGTGATGTAAGCATGAATTCAAATGCTCTTGACAGCGTCGATGGTTGTAATTGCCACTTTGAAGCAATTTAGTCGATATTCCCTATTTTCTTCAGAGAACTAAAATACTTTCTTTTGTACGATATGTTGCACTGGTCATCCGAAACTGTGTAAAAACATCTAGCGTTTTTACTTGGAATGTTCTCTAAATGGCAAGCTGCCCGAGAACTTTTCTCAGAAATCTTTTCTCGTGAGAAAGTGGTTCTAGTAAAATGAAGTAAAAAGTGTCGTTGTTATGGTCTGTCTGAAAATCATACATCTATATCAGAAACAAGCTGGTAATTCTTAAAGTCGAATATTCATTAAATATACCAAAATATGTAGTGTAAATTTTAATTTATTGCGACATAATCCCCCGGGTCCACAAAAGTTATAGGAGAAACTCACCATCAAATTCAAAAAACACAAATTATGATGAGGAGAATGTTAGGTTCTTTTAGAGTTAAGATTGCTCATTTAATAGACTGCTAACGCATGATCAAGAAGTCGGTGATTCAAATATTTCATCGGGCAAGGCATATTTCTTTTTTGAGAACTAAACAAGTGTGTAATATCAAAATACTTCTTGAAAATACTGGGAGTTTGATGATACATCCTTTGATTTTTAATTTGTGAACGGGGAAAAATATATCTTTTTAATCAAGATGTTTATATGAAATTAATTCTAACCAGCATCGGTACGTATAGAATTTATCAGGAAGGGGGGGACTCAAGTATAAGATTAACAATATCGACTAGTTTGATGTCCGCCTTTGTGATTTTGAAGTGCCCCCTTGTCTTCCCCCATGGGCGTCCATACTAACTAGTAATACTTATTAAGTACGATTTACTCTGAACTAGAAATGAGACCATGCTCATATATCATATATCTTTATATAAAATGCACTGAAAAGTTATGATGTAAAATCTAGCTGACATTTTCAAAGAATGTAGACTACTATTATATTTTATTATGAACTTAAAATTTTATTATACGACACGTCATTACGCTCATTATCTAAACTCTTATTTTTTTTCCCTAGCCACCCAATCTTTTGAGTCGTCAACCGTCGCCAAATTCTACCTCGAAGGGAAAACATACGAGGATACCAAAAATAAACTCTATAACTATCAGCAAAGTACTCCAAATGTTTTTTTAAAGTATTCGAATGACATTATAAGTGTTTTGCAATATCACAACCACCAAAAACAAAGCAAAACTTATAATTATACAGCATTAAAAGTAATGAAATTAATAACCGAATGAAATGCACCATGCTAAAATCTAGAAAAAATTACTTTTTAAATATATTTGTAAGATATATAATCGTTCTCGGGAAATTCGTCCTGACAACACCTGCCTTTATCTTTGACGCCGATTACAACCCTTTTTCCATGGGAAAAGTTGTTTTTACTACTGTTATTTATTTGACGGATAACTTAGGAAAGCGTATTCTATGTAAAGCAATCATTGATGTGGGTTCAATGTCAAATTTCATGACCAATAACTGTGCCAATAAATTGAATTTGAAACGGGGAAAATTAAATATTGCGGTGCCGGGTTTAAATGGAATTGATATGAGCATAAAGCTAAATGTCGAAGTCACTTTTCTAATTCTAAAGGAGATTTTTGGAGAATTTAATTGTTCCCAAGGTCACAGATATTATACCATCTAGATATATTGATATCTCTACGATCAAATGGCCTTCAAATATTCAACTAGCCGATCCAGAATTTAACATTCCTGGGAAAATTGATTTACTGTTAGGAGCAGAACATTTTTATGAATTATTGGGATCAAATAAAATGCATATAATTGATAATCAAATAATACTACAGGAGCCTTTATTTGGATTCATTGTTGGTGGAAATATAAGCGAATTAATAAAGAAGGAGAAGGTCTATTGTGATTTCGTTCGGGAAAAAGATTATTTAGACACAATTTTGAAGCAGTTCTGGGAAATAGAAAAGATAGAGGAAGAGAGACCTCTATTTAGGGAAAGAAAGAAAATTTATATGAAGACCATTTTTAAAAAACACACACCCAAACCGAAGCTGGATGATATGTAGTGCAAATGCCCGTTAAAGAAGATGATCGTTTTTTTCTAGGAAATTCAAAGGATATGGCACTTAGAAGACTTAATACATTGTGAAGACGCCTTGAACAGAATCCCGAGATGGTCGTACTGTATTGAGATTTCATGCAAGTATCTAGGGTATATGGAGGAAGTGTATGATGAGGAAGAACCTAAATTTAATTATTATTTGCCCCATCATGGTGTCTACCGTCCGGAAAAGCAAAATTAAGAGTGGTATTTGATGAGTCGGCAGTTACTTCAACCGGCTATTCTCTAAATTCGCAATTACTAAATAGAGATGTTGTCCAAGAAGACTTATTTTCCATACTAATTAGATTTTGAAATCATCGCTACTCATTCAGTCCTGACATTCTCAAGATGTACAGACAAATATTACATCCAGATCAGCGAAACTATCTCCGCATTTTTTGGAAAACCAATGCTAATGACACTATTAAGGTATATATACTTTCAACAGTGATATATGGGACAGCTTGTGCCACTTTTTAGCAACAGGAACACTTAAGCAACACGCGCATGATGAAGGTAAAAATTTACCGCTAGCTTTAGATGATAAACTAACTGATTTCTATATCGTCGATATTCTTTCTAGAGCTGATTATCTGAAAACTGTTAAGGACCTATAAATTCAACTGGTACAATTACTGGAACGTAGTAGCTTGATCCTTCATAAATAGTGCGCTAATGATCAAGAACTCTTACACAACATCTGTAGTCATGATGAATATCCATTTCACAGTACGAATGAAGTCAGGGCTTTAGGCATGCTATGGAAACCTCATAACGATCATTTTGGTTATAAGATGATAATTAAACAACAGACTGTGTATACTAAGCGTGCAGTGTTATCAGATATCGCAAAACTTTTCGACCCACTAGGTTTGCTTAGACCTTTAATTACAAAGGTCAATATTTCCATGCAAACTGTGGCTTTTGAAGATAGATTGGAAGGATCCTCTTCCAAAGAAAGAATAGCAAGAGTGGAAAAGATTTATAAGTGCTATGCAGACCATAAATTCTATCAAAGTTGATAGATATGTTTTAGATGAGGATGCCATACAAATTGAACTCAATGGGTTCACGGATGCTTCAGAATAGGGTTATACTGCTTCAATTTATGTTAGATGCATCACAAGTTCCAATGCTATTACTGTAAATTTTTTGTGCAGCAAATCTCAAGTATCCCCTATCAAACCAGTCACAGTCCCTCGTCTAGAACCTTGTGCAGTGGTCCTGCGTGCTCTCTTGTTTGTTATCCAAAGTTACACGTTCACAAAGACTGAATGTGAACAGTATCCATTTATGGTCAGACTCTACGATTGTTTTATCGTGGATTCAAAGCCCATCCCATCTATTAAAAACCTTTGTGGCATATAAAGAAAGCAGTATTCAAGATTTGTCAAGAAATTGCCAGTGGCATCATGTGCGATCGGAAGACAACGCAGCCGATCTGAGATCGAGAGGTCTAGATCCAGACATCATCAAGATCTTTGGTGGAAAGGTTTATCCTTTTTGCATCGTGAAGACTTTTTGTTGTCCTCCTGTCAGTCATACGTAGAAGAAATTGCAGAGTATTTACGGGAATTGAAGAGACATCCAGAAGCTAGCCTGGCAATGACTGATAAAACTGTGATGAATTCTAATCTTAAAGATTAAGCAGACATTCCATGCACTGTTTCCAAAAAACATTCTTCGCTTCTAGACAACTTAATTAATGTTTGCAACGAATATACTAAACTTGTCAGAATTTTAAGCTTTATTTTCAGGTTTACAAAAAATTGCAGACATCCAGAGAAAAGAACGGGATCTCTAACGGTAAGAGAGTTAAAAATGCAGAGCAGTTTTTATGGACAGAAATTCAGCAAAGGGAATTTAAAGAGGAAATAATTAGTGTAGCTAAAGGCAAGTCAGTAGAAGGTAATAGTAAGTAAAAGGCTTTAAACCCATTTTTAGACAGCAATCAGATCCTAAGAGTCGGTGGTCGATTGAGTGCTACAAATTTGTGTTTTGATCAAAAACATCCAGTAGTACTACCTAAAGGTCATAACGTAACTCAATTAATTTTTTAGCAATTTCATTTGAAAATATTTCCACGTCAGTGCCCAAACGCTCCTATGCTGTGTTCGATAAAAGTTTTGGCCATTAAATGGCAGAAATACTGCAAGAAAAGTAGTACATAATTTGCTTCCGATATAAACATATTTGTGCAAGGCAAATAATGGGATCTCTGTCTGTCGAAAGGTAAATCCAGGAGCACCTTTTGGTGTAAGCGGTGTCGATTTTTGTGGTCCATTTTATATAAAATATAAAAATCAAAGAAAAGGGTTTTTCTCAAATATTTACGTTGGCATCTTCATATGCTTTGTGACAAGGGTCATTCATTTGGAAGTTGTGTCAGATTTGACTTTTATTGCAAGGTTGAAACGATTCTTTGCGCGATGCGGCAAGAGTTAGGTAAATTTTAGCGACAATGGAACGAACTTTGTTGGAACTAACGCAGAGTTAAAACGACTACATTCGATTGCTGGCTATCCCAGTGAGGACCTTGCTAATTACCTTTCCGGTGAAGAGATAAGTTGGAGATTTATTCTTCCTGGTTCTACAAATTTCGGTGGGTTAAGGGAAGAAGGAGTAAAGTCATTCAAACACCATTTAAAACGTACGATAGGAAGGTCTAACCTGACATATGTAGAATTTACGACAATAACACGTTAGTTCTCATCAAGGAAGATAACTTACCACCTTGTAAATGGTTACTTGGCCGAATTGAACAGGTTATTCCAGGTACCAATGGCAATATTCGTGTGGTACTGGTAAAAACTGAAAATGGTCTTATCAAGAGATCAATTGCTTCAATTTGTATATTACCTATCAGTGAAATGTAGACTTTGCTTATTTATTTGCTTATTATCCTTACATTTATTATTATTTTTGTAACTAGTTCTTTATATTTTTATGTCTTAACTATTTGATGCATCATTTTATATTTTGCGAGTTAATACTTATATACTTTATATATTTATGTTTTTAATGAAAATTTCCTTTAAACGCCGGGCAGAATGTTTTGCCTAACACGTCAAAGTTCTTACTCTGCTAATTATAACATCCATGTTACTTTCCTTATATACATAATGTATAAGGAAAGTATTGTGACGGGGTCGAAAATTCGAATTCGAGTTTTCGACGGGAGAGCACGTTTCAAGCATCTCTGATCACGAATCGAACATTTTTGAAGTGATGTCTGTGTGTGTGTATGTGTGTGTGTGTGTGTGAAAGTATGTGTGTGTGTGTGTGAAAGTATGTGTGTGTGTCAGTGAGTCTTTGGAGACGATAACTGACGAACAAATGGATCGATTCGAACGAAATTTGGTACAAAAATCACAATCCGTGAATACTGGAAGCCTATTGTTTTTAAACGTAATTGAATGTTCAGAACCCCCCTAAATTGTCCTGTGAAATTTTAAAAAATCATCAAAAAATCAAAACCTTTAATAAAGTTACGCAAATAGACATTTCTAATGTAATTTTTCCTTAGAAAACGATTGGCATGAACTTTAGAACGCTAGCATGAACCGTTCTCGAGATATTGCACATTTTTAAAATAAATTTATCACAAAATTATCAAAAAGTCATATAAAAAAAAATTCCTATTGAAAAACATGTTCACTTTTCATATGTAATACCATGCGATAAATTGGGTGACATTATTCTCGTGGATCTAGCTCGTTCCATTCATGAGAAAAAATACTTTGAGCAATACTTTTGTATTTGAACGCCAATAGTCATTTATCTGCTGTAAGAATAACTTAGTTCTCCTTCCATAACGCTTGGCGAGATTTTGGCGATGAATTTGGTGGAATGTCGTCAATTTAGCGACTTTTTCTAATGTTGCCAAATTAACTGAAATCTCGCCAAATGGATAAAAATGACACTAAATCAGTGAAAATGACGACTAATTGACAAAAATCAATTTCTTGGAAAGAATATAAATAGCTACTATAAGAAAAACCTAATTTTTATTGTAAAAATAGTAAATTCATTGCATTATATAAGGAAAGTCATGTGTTGCCCACATCATATTTTGTTTAATATCTACTTCCGCATTCGTTGCACGCTCCAGAGTTTCTCTGGTCCGGGTGGCAAAGCCAGTGTTCATTTGGTTTACGCCAAGAACGGCAGCCTACCGCAATGGTCGTAATTGTAATTTGAGCCGTCCGCAATGGACGCAGTAATGTCTTATATTTCTACATACATATGTATATAGTTATAAGTTATGTAAATAAATTCAAATCAAACGGGCATACAGTCCATTATCGTTTTATAGTTATTAAGATCCTTTTCACTATACCAACTCTCACCCAACTATGTAAATAAAATTTCTTGTTGTGCTTCTATTTGTCGGTGTTATATCTCAGCACAGGACAACTCACCTCAGTCTTTTCTGTGAGAATTATTATAGCACTTCAAAAGGTAAGACTTCACATTTTAAAAGTTTACTGCAGATTGTGAAATTTTTAGTTTCTTTAAATTATATTCGTATTTTCCGTTTGAAGGACAGAGTTCTATACTGGTTGAGAATAAAATATACAATTGAAATTGTTTACTCTATTTTCTTTTTACTCAACTTTATAATGTTGAATAAAGTGCCATTTTCTATCATTTTCCCCCTTATCATGTGACCAGTGGATTTGTGAAATATGTTTGCATTTCTATTTTTTTAATAAAGATGTTTATTAATCCAAAAAAAAGTTTTTATCCTATCAGTCCTTATTATCTCATTAATGGTCGTGAGCAAGTTTGTTACCTACCAAAAATATTTCTTGAAATATATTTTTTCTTTACAGAATAAGCAATAGATATAGCTTAGATGATGTCTGATATGGATCTAGTAAAATGTTCTAGAGGTAGTAGGAAGTGCGTGTGTGTGTGTGATGGGGGTGACTCATTAAGAATTTTCACTTTTTGTTCAAAAATTTTCTTTGAAACATTTATTTTTCAAATTCAGTTATAGAACTTAAATGATGCCTGATATAATGATGCCTGATATAATGATGCCTGATAATGATGCCTGATATCCTGAGGGGGATAGTTGGGCTTCCGAATGATTTCTACTTCCAGTGTTGGAGATGTCAATTCCGGTTTCCTCGATAAATCGTTTCACTATACGTAAAAAGTAGTGGCGGCTCTTGAAGTGAAGCTGGTGACGCAGGATCAGCGCTGCTTCACCTGTTTTATATCAGTTATCGTCAGAATGGGTTATTATTATTAATATTTGGCGAATTTTCTACTCTTTCGGCAATTTTTAGATAATATTTGACAACACTTGCGCTGATAGCGTGATGCGTTTTGATGATGTTAGTTTTCGAGGAGGAGGAGGAATCCCGCTTCTGAATCTACTACATCCATTTCTGAAGTATCGAACCTCCACTGGTGAAAAGTGTGCAAAAGGGTACAAAAATGTTCAACATTTTATTTGAAAATGAAGCATGCAGACAACTTGCCACTATGAGAAGGCTTCTTAATAAAATTATTGTTCCTCTTTTTTTCGTTACCTTATATAATGGACCTTTTTTATGCAACTTTTTTCTTTCTATGCTGTAATTTTGTTGTTCAGACATTTAGTCAGTAAATTTGTTTTCATGCCGTTTGTTACGCCATTTATTGACTTTTTTCTTTATATAAAGTGTATTTTGCGTTCTCAGTAGCTGTTATCTCATTCGTAAAATTGTAGGTTTTTGTGTATTATGCTTTCATAAACTTCTTTTCATAGGTATTTATTTCCTAAAATATTTTCATTATGTATTAAAATTTTCTCATTATGTTTAATGCAAAATTGTATGTATTAAATTTTGACCCGAGCTATAGAAATTTGCACATAATCGTAAATTGCAAGTCTCTTTATGCTACGTATATATTTCGTACAAAGAACGGATATACTGCAAGTAAATAATAAAATTTATAATAGTGTAGGACAAATAAATTTGATTATTAGATAGAGAGAACATACGAACTTTGGCATTTAAATGTTGATCAATATTTTAAAGAACGGAGTTGTTGGAAATTTTGCTATTGGAAATATACTCTTTCTGTATTTTGATCATTTTCCTTGTTGTAGAGAAATATCATTAGCAAGGAAGGTCTCCTGACGGACCCCCACCGATTTTAATGAAAATATTACTGTGAATAGTAATGGTCTGTCACAACACATGGTGTAAGTATCAGCGGCCCTATAGCAATAAAAACGACACAATAAAATATTGAAAAAAATAGTTTTCATCGCCAAATGTAACCCTACTGTAGAACTCGGCGCCAACGTTGGCGTACAGTATATGTCACATTCCCCGAGTATAAGTACGGAAACAGTGCATCGACTCGTTTGCTTTACTTTTCGATTCGCTTACTGTTCTGTAGTACTGCAAATTTCGTATTTCAAGAGACATTTTTTATAGTTTATTCCTCTTTACTGTTCGTTTGAATGCAAAGTTGTTGCATGATTTTCTGTTTTTTTACAGTATCAAATGCTGATAGAACAGTGTGTTTAAACTATTTGAATATTTTTTACATTTGCAATTTCGCCTTGTTGTTTATTTTTTTTAGGACATTTTCAAAATCCGGTTGATTTTGTTTTTCATACATCAGATTACTTTCATTGCTCTTTGGCCAATTGTTCTTTCCAAAGGTTTGAAAAATGTAGTTGGTGTTGCACATATTTTTATTTATTTATTTATTTTATTTCTGTTGGCACATTTCGGGCGCGGTAGCTCGGTGGTTTGCGCGCTGGGTTTGTACGCTGACGCAACTGCCGCCGTGTTCATGCGGAGTACGATCAAGTTAAACATGTGGGTCCGTAAGTCCTTCCGAAAGGTTGGTGGTAGGGGAAGGAGGGTACGGTCCCTGTGGATGCCTCTCCCACTAGGTTCCGGTCTAAATTGGGTGGCACTTCCCGGCCGTCCAATCAGTTACCTTACACCTTTCTGATAGGTCGGACGGTCTGGATCTCAACAACAACATATTTTTATTTCGAACATTTTTTACTATTCCTCACCTTTGCAATACATTTATTCCATAAAATAATAAGCCTGTTAACGTTACATTAATTTAGGTCGTTATGGCACCAGATTGAATTTGTCATACAGATTAATTTATGCCAAGTTTATAAAAAGTGAGACTTCGAAAGCTGATGAATAGTATTAGTAGGTACTGTTTTGTTAGTGTTCACTGTTTAGTGTTACTATTGATTTTGTTAAAAACTGCACAAGGGCTTTCCTCTTGCTGGGAGAAGTGCCCAAGAGGGGGTAAAGCGGGACTTTCTAAAGATCTTGCTTCGCATTAACGTTATATGTGGAGAACACCACTAAAAACTCTGTGCTGTCCAATTAATCGAACGCGAGAACTCAAAATCTCCCATTGATGTCTTACTTAAAAATGCGACGCTCGTATACCCAGGATGTAGGCATTAACCGAATTTTTATAGCATTATATCTTCAGAGGTTTTCCCCTTTCACTATTGTCAAAACAGTAATCATAATGAATAATCGCCAAATCGGGATAACGTATAGATTCTGGAAACCCAGAACCAATTTTCAATATCTTATTGTGTCGTTTCTATTGTTGTAGGGCCGCTGGTACTTACACAATGTGTTGTGACAGACCAATACTATTCACACTATTTTTTCATTAAAATCGGTGGGGGTCGGTCAGGAGATCTTCCTTGTAAGAATAAAAATAGTCAGTTCATCCTTGATAGATTTTCGGACAACATATCATTTCCTTTCTCTAGGAAACTTTATTATTTTTATTCGAAACCATTTCAATTCTTGCCTATACAGGACATGATTTTAATTCTAACTTACCACATAAATGTGTTTGCCATATAGCGGCGCTCAATGCCCAGAATCCCGCAATGATAAAGAAGACGTAATGATTGTCACTGCTGGGCTTCCAAATAAACAGTGCAACGCACACACCAATGTTGCTTACTGCTGCTGTCGTCATCAGCACCAATCTCGGTATGTATTTGACCAGGTATCCTGATGAAATGGATACGATGGCGCTTACAACACCGAAACATACCAGCACGATCCCCACATTTTTCATGCCCCATGCGCAAGCGATATAAGCCTGAAAATAGATGAAATTCAAAGACAATTAAAAGATTACGAAAAAATAGTGTCATGCACTGTCTAAGCTAAGAAGGAAGCGTGTCTATACTTAGCCGGATACACTATGTTACATTTAAATTTACAATCACAATGTAACATTGCAGTTTTAAAAGAGGAAGTAGATCTGAGAAGACGGTTCCTCACCGGACATGATTCGGATAAATAAAGGGGCTTTTCAATTTCAAGTGAGCATCAGGTGCTGTGATGAACGGAAGGGGTTGACCCAGCTGACCAGGTCAAGATATATCACATGGACCATGGGAAAATGCTCGTGAGAACTTTCCACATCTAAAAACAAAATGGTTGATTTCTTAAATATCAAGGGGAGCCTTGGTCAATAATAGAGCTGGAAGGCGTAACTTTTAATTTACTTGGCCAATTATAGACAGGGGCGCCTTGTAGAGGGGGCAGAGAGAGAGACAGGGCAATTTTGAAGTTTTAAGTTTGAAAATCGAGGACTTGAGTTTGTGCGGTGATAAGAAAAGTTCGCGAGAGCGACGAGTCAACAGCACACCGACGAAACTGTGCAGCGACGGGAAACCGAGGAGCTCGTGGTTTTCAATGATGAAGGAGGTAGGCAATCTTACACATATATTGCACGAAGGCCTATGTGGCACTCTAGCTCTCTCTCACCCCATTTAGAATAAATAAGGTTAGGAAATTTTAAAGAGGTATATGTATGGCATGTTCAGTTAAGAACACATGAGGGAATGAAAAATATATATATATATATAAAACTGGAGAGATGTAAAGTAACGAAATTGTAAAATTTGAATACTTTAAATGTGTGAACCATAGCAAATTTAAATGGATGGGATGAAAAAAATATATATATATATATATACATATATATATATATATAAAAGTGGAGAAGTGTAAAGTGAAGAAATTGTAAGAATTTGAATACTTTAAGTTTGAGAAAAGTAAAAA
The DNA here is from genome assembly GCA_951213105.1 of Amaurobius ferox. Lineage (NCBI taxonomy): Eukaryota > Metazoa > Arthropoda > Arachnida > Araneae > Amaurobiidae > Amaurobius > Amaurobius ferox. Next base: position 75,284,261 of record OX578139.1, read on the forward strand.
ATTTAAATGGGTAAGAGAAAAAAAATGAAATAAAATAAAATAATTTTTTTTATGTGTGTTTCTTGTAACGGGTACCAAATTAACTGAGGATAATTAAACTGAGGATAAATTAAACTGAGGATAAATTTATAAGAAATGTAATACTTAAGAAAGTGCTTAAGAGAGGAGAGTGTTAATGAGCCTGAGTGTGATTTATGTGCATGTTTTAGCCTAAGCAAAGCATGAAACAGTTAAGCAGCAATTTACAGTGGTTCAACGATTCTAGTTGTGCTACGATTTCAGTGGTACTATAATTCAAGTGGTCTAACGTTTCGAATGGCTACTACAATTTAAAATGGCTACTACAATTCAGTTAAAATCTGTTCTAAACGAGATAGAGTGCTGATTCCACGAAAGCCACATCTTTTGCACGTGTTATGAACAGTACGACCAATAACATTGGTACATAAAATAAGAAACTCCAGTGATGCAACCATTATTGTGGGTCAACCGGGGTACGATTGACCCACAATAATGGTTGTGCTATTAAGGATCTATTAAGTTGTACTATTAAGGATCTATTAAGTTGTACTATTAAGGATCTATTAAGTTGTACTATTAAGGATCATATGTGTTAGCCTCAGATACAAACAAGTATTCACTTTGCAGTCAAAGTTTTTACTATAACATGTGAACACTTTACATAACGTCATGACACTTTTACGTGACGTATGGACACTTGTACATGACATGGGGACAATTGTAGTTGTTCCCAAGACACAGTTTTTCAACTTTTTTTTTTTCTGAACTGTTCAAAAGACATACCTCAGACAACACAGCTGCAGTGTCAGGTGCAGAACAACAGTGAGCGAACTGGTGCTTACGTCACCGAACTTTCAAACTGTAATAAATACTGTGAAACGACACATATCTAACCCTTTTCAGAATCACTTTGAATTGTATATATATATATACAGACAGTATTTTGTATTTCGGTGCCATATAATATTATATATAGTAGTGAAATATATATATATATATGCATGTGCAGTGTATTGTTACAGAAGATGCAGTAATTGGAAGAGGAATGGTGTAACTACACAGTGGAAACTTCTACAGTGAATAGGAACTGGTCATTCTGTAATTGTTTTTTTTTTCCACCAAATTTTGGAGGGGGAATAAGGGTAATTGTTACATTGAAATTTACAATCACAATGTAACTTTGCAGTTTTAAAAGAGGAAGTAGACCTGAGAAGACGGTCCCTCATGCAGCGAGGCAGTGATTATAACGTCCCCTCTAACGCAGCTGTGCCGGACATGATTAGGAAAAAGAAAGGGGCTTCTCAATTTCAAGTGAGCATCAGGTGCTGTGATGAACGGAAGGGGTTGACCCAGCTGACCCGTGAGGTCAAGATATATCACATGGACCATGGGGAAATGCTCTTGAGAACTTCCCACATCTAAAAACAAAATAGTTGATTTCTTAAATTTCAAGGAGGGGGGCTTTGGCCAATAATAGAGCTGGAAGGCGTAGCTTTTAATTTAATTGGCCAATTATAGATAGGGGCGCATTGTAGAAGGGACAGAGAGAGACAGAGCAATTTTGAAGTTTTAAGTTTGAAAATCGAGGTCTTGAGTTTGTGCGGTGATAAGAAAAGGTCGCAAGATCGACGAGTCAACAGCACACTGACGAAACTGTGCAGCGACGGGAAACCGAGGAGCTCGTGATCTTCAATGATGAAGGAGGTAAGCAATCTTACACATATTTTGCACGAAGACCTATGTGGCACTCTAGGTCTCTCTCATCCCATTTAGAATGAATAAAGTTAGGAAATTGAATCCCTTCATTAAAACATTGTGAGAGATGTATTGTGTGTGTAAAGTAGGAATGCTAAAATGTTATTACTAATGTTGTTTATAGAATAAATGTTATTTTGTTTTATTTAATTTAGTCTCTTCATTTTAAGTAAGTGTATTTGTTTAATTAATTTATTTTATACGATGACGGCCTTTTTCGCGTACTTACCGGACGTGTGGTATTACCCCATAACACACTATACTTAGTTTATAATTAGTCAGATATACTTAGACAGGATTTTCTGGAATCTGATGTGGTAGCACATGATTTTCCTTGTATAATGCAATGAATTTATTTGTTTAACGGTGAAAAAGTGATGAAACAAATCCACGGCACAGTGAACGTTAAATTGTACATTTGGCGCTTTTCCGGTTGACAACATGTAAAACTTTTACCCCATTATTTTATATTTCACGCAACGATAAATTCACAATTATCAATATTGATATCATCCTCAATAAGCAAAATGGTCCACATATATAAATATTTTAGTAATAAATTCATCAATTAGGCGTTATTTTCATTAACTTGACATCATTTTTACAATTTTGACGATATTTTCGACAAATTGGGGCTAAATATCGTCAATTAGGCGATATTTAGAAGAGCATTTCTTATATAATAAAAGGTATTTCCATCATATGACGGAATTAAAAATTTGCAAAACATTTCATCCAATTTGGAGACAATTTTATCAATTTGATAACATGCTTATCAATTTGGCAACAGTTTCGCTAATTTGTCATCATTTAAAAAAGTCGCCAAGTTGACGATATGCAGCAAAAATTCGTCACAGGAATTCTGCCAAGCGTTACAGACGGAGAAATAGGTTATTCTTATGTTCTTTCCAAAATAATGAATTTTCATCAATTAGTTGTCATTTACATTTATTTAGTGTCATTCTTATCAATTTGGCAACATTTTTTATCAATGTGTCCACATTATTATCAATTTGGCGATATTTAAAAAACTCTCCAAGTTGGCGATATTTCGCCAAACTCGTTGCCAAAGTTTTGAAATGCGTTGTGGATGCAGAAATATGTTATTCTTATAGTAGATAAACGACTAATGGCGTCAAATTAGAATGACATTACCCAAAGCGTCGTCCTTCGTGAATGGAACGAGTTAGATCTACGAGAATGATGACAGTAAATTTATCGAATATTATTGCATATGAAAAGTGAACACATTTCTCAATAGTTAATACTGTTTATGAATTTTACGTGATATTTTGATAAATTTATTTAAAAAATGTGCAATATTTCGAGAACGATTCCTACTAGCGTTCTGAAGTTTATGTCAATCGTTTTCTGATGAAGCATTACACAAGACAAAAAATGATAATTTACGCAACTTTATTGAATGTTTTAATTTTTTGATGATTTTTCGAAATTTTGTTTCAAAATTTAGGTGGGTTTTGGACATTCGATTGCTTGTAAAAACAGTATTCACTAATTGAGATTTTTGTATTGAAATTTGTTCGAATTGCTTCATTCGTTCGTGAGATAACGTCTCCATAGACTTACAGACACACATATTTGCACACACACGCACACACATGCTTACGTACACACAAGCACACAAACATCATTTCAAACACGCCTATTTCATGTTCAGAGATGCTTGAAACGTGCTATCCCGTCGAAAACTCGAATTCGAATTTTCGACCCTGTCACAATACTTTCCTTATACATTATACTATATAAGGAAAATAAAAATCTGATGTGGGCAGCACATGACTTTCCTTATATAATGCGAAGAATTTACTCATTTTGCAATCAAGAAATAATGTATAAGATCCACGGTACTGCTTTTTTAACTGCGTTTTGAATTGTACATTTGGCGATTTCCTGGATGACAACATGTAAAAATATTTCAAAACTTATATTTCGCACAACACTAAATAAGCAATTATCAATATTGGTAGCATCCTCAATAAGCGATATAGTCAGTATATTAAAATATTTTAATAATTAATTCATCCATTAGGCGTCATTAATTTAGCATCGTTTTTGCAATTTTGGCGAAATTTTAGTCAATCTGGGACTAAATATTGCCAAATTGGCGATACTTCGCTGGATTATTTTCCAAGTGCGTCAAATGCATCACCCAGTGTTACTGACAAACGGAGAGAAATCATTTCTTATATGCTAGAAGATATGTTCGTCATATAAAGGAAATCAGAATTTTCGTAGCATTACTTCTCATTTGGCGTAATTTTTTTTATCAATTTGGCGACATTTTTGTCATTTTGTCAACATTTAAAATAGTTACCAAGTTGGCGATATTCCCACAAATTCGTCACCAAAATTTTGCCAAATGTAACCGACCGATAAAGAGGTTATTCTTATAGTATATTCATATTTTCTTTTCAAGATCTCGAATTTTCGACAAATTGTCGTCATTTTCATTGATTTATCGTCATTTTTGGCAACATTTGAAAAAGTTGGCAATTTGGCTACATTCCGCTAAATTCGTCGAGAAAATCTTGCCAAGCGTTATGAGAAATAAGAATTCAAGAGAAATAAGCTATTCTTATAGCAGATAAATGACTATTTGCGTCCAAATACAAAAGTATTACCCAAATCTTTAATGAATGGAACAATCTAGATCCAAGAGAATGACGTTCCCAAATTATCGCATGATATTACATATGAAAAGTGAACATATTTCACAATATTTAGTATATTTGTCATTTTTTGTGATTTTTTGATACATTTATTTGAAAAATGTGCAATATCTCGAGAACGGTTCATCCTAGCGTTCTAAAGTTTCTGCCAATAAAATTATGCTAGAAATATTCAGCTGGTTAACTTTATTAATGGTTTTGATTTTTTGATGTCTTTGTCAAAGTTTCAGTCGAAAATTTTGAGGGATTCTGAACATTTGATTGCGTTTCAAAACAATAGGCTTCCAGTATTTACGGATTGTAACTTTTGTACCAAATTTCGTTTAAATCGCTAAATTCGTTCGTGAGATATTGTCTCCTCACACACACACAAATGTTTGATTGGTGTATAGGAATGCTTGAAACTTGCTCTCACTTCGAAACTCCAATTCGAATTTTTGACCCCGTCACAATACTTTACATATACATTATACTATATATATATATAGGGAAAGTAAAAAATACATAAAAAATTATGACGTCATATCTAGTTAAAAGAAAAACATTTAAATTTTAATCATCCTAAACGTCACAGTCGATTAAAGTATAAAATAAACTATGAATTAATCAATAATATATTTGCAAAATCAGGAATTAATGTTGCTTTCGAATTCACGCGAATTATGTACAGATGCATTTATTTTATGCAAATTGTCATTGTTTATTAGGATGGCATAAATAAATATTATGTCACACTGTAGGCTAACAATGAAGAAAAAAATATATTCTGTTTAAATATTGTAATATGTACCTGGATTTTCGTGAATGCAATAGTAGTGCATTAAGACTTATGAGGGAGTATTCCAGTCACTATCCATGGTGTAGTTATCCTGGATAGTGATTGGATGATGTCAACGTCCAATGAAAATTGGTCTTACGGATACAATAATGGTACACTACATTGCCAAAATAGTCATACAAAAATATAGATATAATAAAACAAGACATATCAATCATGCATAGAACATTGATTATGAAACACTTTCCAACTTCAATACAATTTTATATAAACATCTCTAAAATGGGATATATTCCTCGGTAATGTTTCTAAAATTATCACAATACTACATTAATTTATTATATTTGAAAACTTAAAATGTCATTTAAAAACAAGAACTTCATTCAAATGACTGCATTGAAATATAAATTGCCTGGTTTAAACATCTGTAAAATGCGATACATTCCTAGGTAATATATTTAAAATTATCATAACACTACAATAATTTATTATGTTTGAAAACTTCATCAAAAACAAATGAACTTTATTTAAATGACGTTATCGAAATATAAATCGCCTCTATATAAAAGGAACATTTCATTCAGAAATTTTTTAAATTCCTTTCATTCATCACAATACTATAATAATTTATTTTATTTAAAAACTTAAAACCATGGAGATGCAAGTAATTTAACTCTATGCGTAAAACTTCATTGATAAAATCGTATGATTCTCAGCGTAAAACCAATGAATGCTTCATTCATATCAGCTATATTGCAGGCTCCACGAGCTAAATAACTTTGCATTAAAGAAATGCAGCAATTCTTATACAACTCATTCAACATCTTTTAGTGTTTACATTCTCCATAAGTGAAAATTAGGCTTCGTTGTAGAAATAATCAAAGTTTGATGATCATTTCAACTCAAATATATTGTAATTGCGTTGTTTCAGTATGTAGATGCACAGAATTTAAGCAAAAGCAAGAAAGATCAATCATGAATAAAGCATTGATTATGAAAGACTTTCCAAATTTAATGCAAATTTATATAAACATATCTAATATGCGGTACATTCTTCGGTAATATTTTCAAAGTTACCACAATACTACAAAAATTCATTGCATTTGAAAACTTAAAACTTCATAAAAAATGAACTGTATTCAAATGACGTCATCGAAATATAAAGCGTCTGGCTGGCTATCTATGTAAAAGTAATGAATATTTCATTCATATTCCTGTTATTCCAAACTCCTGAGTTAAATAATTTTGCGTGAATAAAATGTAGAAAATCTTATACAACTCATCTTAGAATCACTTGTTTACATTCTGCATCCATTAAAATTAGGTTTCGTTGTAGAAATAATGAAAGTTTGATAATCATTTAAACTCAAAAATATTGTAATTGAGTTGGCCCAGAATATAGATACACAGAAAATACGCAAAAATAAAGCGGTTTTAGGAGGGATACAACACTAAATATAAATTAAAGTGAACTTTAAAAGTCACGATTTTTACTGGGAAGAAAGATGGATGCCATATTTTATTTTGAAGCGGGTCACGCGATCTCTCTATATTATATGGATGGGGTGTAATGATATTTAAATTTTTATTTAAAAAATTACCGAACATATTTTGCTGAATTTTTTAATGTATTTTATGGAGTAATTGGCATATTTCCTACAAGTTTTGAAGCAATTTGTGAATTTTAACTTCACATATTTGAAAAACTAAACACATATTTGAAAAACTAGGTCACATAGGGTTTAATGTATTTCACTTTTTCAACCTGAATTCAATCCAAAACTAATTGGGTGATATTATTTATTTGCATTCCCATATGTCCCACAGACCGTTTCAACAACATATTAAAATTTCATTTTGATAAAATCATTTTTACGGCAGTTATGGTGCGAACGGGCAGACAGAACAGACAAAGTCATAAACACTTTTCAACCATGTTGTAAAGTGTTAAAAATGTGCGATATTTTTTGGAGAAGATTACCCCAATATTTCAAATTTGTAAACTTTCAAAACTCGATTAACAAAATATTGCGTTGACTGTGTATTCGGGTAATGGTCAGATCGTTAGCAATCCGTTGACATAAAAGAAAATTCACGGAAATAAAAATTTTAAATTACAATTGCGTTTTAACACGAACTATACGTCTTTAGTATTTTCTATAATCTTTGACATAAAACTAAATTTAATTATTTAAAATATCGTTCATTGAATACCGTATTTTGGTTTTACATCGAATAAAGTATTTTGGCATTGTAGTTCAATTATAAGTCATTTAAGACCGATTAAATAGCTATAAAACTATCAGTAAATTGCCTTAAAAAATATCGATGGTTACAAGAAAAATCAATCACACATAAATCATTGATTATGAAACACTTTCTAACTGGAATGCAATTTTTATTTAAACATCTCTAAAATACGATACATTCAACGATTATATTTTTAAATTATCACAATACTACAATAATTTATAATACTTGGATCAAAATAGGCAATGTTTCATCAAAAGACAGGGCTATAAATCGGCTGCTTTTAATCTGTAAAATCAATGACTATTTCATTCATATCACTTTTATTTTAGACTCCAGAGCAAAATGATTTCGAGTTTTATGTTCTTGATTTGTTCTTGATTTGTTTATATTCTGAATGCTATAATTATTTGCATGGTTTCATATTGCATGGATTTATAACGGATGCAACAATAAATATAAATTTAAACAATCTTTAAACATTACGATTTTCAGTCAGGGGAAAAAATGGATGCCATATTTTATTTTGAAATGAGTCACGTGATCTCTTCCTATAATATGAGTGAAAGCCCCAGGCCATAAATAATCCTATAATATGAGTGTAATTATTATTTCAATTTTTATTTATAAACTACCTAACATATTTTGCTGAAACTTTGTTACACATTTTGCGTGATAATTTGAATAATTCCTAAAACTTTCAAAATAATCTGTGAATTTTAACTCCGCTTAAAAAAATGTTTGAAAAATTATGTCCCAGAGGGTTTAATATACTATGTCCATTTTTTTACTCCGGTTAAATCCAAAACTATCTGGGTGATATTATTAATTTTCATTTCCAGATGTCTCACGGACCGTTTCAACAATATACTGAAATGTAATTTTGATAAAGTCATTTTTACGCCAGTTATCATGCGAATGAACAGACAGACAGACAGAATGACCAAAGTCATAAACCCTTTTACACTATGTTGGGAAGTATTAAAAACTATGATATTTCATAATTTTTAAAAATTCGCGAAGCTTTGCATGCCTTGCCATTATTTTAATACTGAAACCAATTTTCTATGGGAAAAGTATTTATGAAGAGTATACCTGCATAATAGACTACGATATTTTAATGGTAACGCTATTGCTAAATTTATAATTCTCACACATTACAAATTTTTGAATTTTGATTATCACAACAGTTGACAGAAAATTCTTGTGAAGATTTGATTTAGATATATTTCTAATATTTTCGGGAAATGCGGGACATTTTTAGTATCAGTTTTTTGTTCTCTGTCTGCGACGTGGGATATTTTTATGAAATTCTAGACAATATCGAAAAATTTGAGACAGTGTTAATCCTGATCACAATGCTTTAAGCTCAGTAACAATTACAAAATCCACATACTTAAAGTTATAGTGATACATCAAACAAACATTTTTCGGGATACTGATTATTTGGCGTTGGATGACAAATATTTGGTTGTTGAACAATCAAACCTTTATACAGTGTGTCCAGAAAGTTCCAGAACGACTCAATATCTCGAGAAATACACTTAGGATCAAAAAATAAAAAAACACGTATTCAATATTTTTAGAAAAGTTATCCAGTGAGGTCGGGCAACTTTGAAATTTTCAATGGAATCCCCATTTTTATTGCAGATTTGGATTCTCCAGAGAAAATTATATACATTTGACCTACGAATTTTGATTTTTCTCCCACAAACGGCGCTATAATCGAGAAAACGGAAGTGGGGCAATAACGTTTAAATATTGGAATGTCTCGGGTAATATACACTTCGGATAGAAAAATAAAAAATTACGTGTTCAATATTTTCAAAAAAAAAAAAACTATTCAATGATGCTAAAATTGACCCCCTCCCTCCGCTAACCGCTCACTTCAGCGACAACTGTTGACTTCAGTTTAGAAAACGGTTCAAAACTACTTTTAGCACTACCCAGGAACAACGATGTGGACGTGGTAGTTTTCTGTTCCCTTCGGGGTGCTTGATTAACCTGAGTCCCCTTGCCTCTGATGATCAGGGAGCTCTTTTCTGTAACTTTTAAACGTTAGTGCCCCACTTCCGTTTTTCTCGATTATAGCGCCGTTTGTGGGAGCAAAAATAAAAAATCGTAGGTGAAATGTATGTAATTTTTTCTGGAGAATCCAAATTTGCAATAAAAAATGGGGGTTCCCATTGAAAACTTCAAAGTTGTCCCACTCCCCTCCCCCCAGAACGGGGGGTCAATTTTGGTATCATTGTATAGCTTTTCTAAAAAGATTGAATACTTTTTTTTCATTTTTTGATCCGATGTGTATTTCTCGAGATATTGCGCCATTCCGGAACTTCCTGGACACCCTGCATATACTAACTATATACAGGGTGTCCCAAAAACATCAATCTCGGCTTTTATTCCTAAAATATTGATCTTAGACATATATATTAAATTACAAATTTGCGTAAAAAAAGGTACAGGATCTTATGAAATAGATTAAAATTTTCAAGGGAATTAAATTTTAAGAAATACAAAATTTGAATTCTTAAACGGCCCCCGTACAAAAACATTTCCAATGAGTAAAATGTGCCCCATACACTAATAAGGTGATGCAAAAATTTCAGCATTTTATCATAAAAAGTCTTAGAGATATGAAAAGACAAATGTGCTGACTTAAACCACTTTTCGATGCATCGACATGGAATCTCAGAGGGGAAAAATCATGTCAGTAGATCGCGTTTCAGGGGTCATACACAAATTACGAAAAAAACAAAAACAATGATTACATAAATAAATAATAATTTTGCTATTTATTGGTACAAAAGTATCTACACTGTGTAAAAATAATAACACATAATTACATAAAGATTACAAAGCTTGTTCAAAATGTTTTCCATCCATGCCAAACATCCATTAAAGATAACAGGCAGATATTATTTTCCTATGACGCATTTCTGCGTTGCGTCATTTGCACTCTTGCTGTAAACATTTACTTTTTAATGTTTGATTAATCCCTCACCAACTTTGTTTAAACATATCTCTGGGATTTTTATGATAAAATGATGAAATTTTGTACATCACCTTATTAGTGTATGGGGCACATTTTACTCATTGGAAATGTTTTTGTACGGGGTCGTATAAAAATCTAAATTTTGTATTTCTTAAAATTTAATTTCCTTGAAAATTTTAATCTATTTCATAAAATTCTGTACCTGTTTTTACGCAACTTTGTAATTTATATGTCTAAGATCAATATTTAAGGAATAAAAGCCGAGGTCAATGGTTTTGGGACACCCTGTATATAATTTATACAGTAATATAAATTTTCGTTTCTTTTTAAGATTAGAAATTTTAATTTAACATATTTTCGGTAAACTATTTAAAAAACATATTAAATTGAAAAAAATTACCTCAGGAAAGTCCACAGATATAAATCCTAGTTCCAAGCCACTGTACGTAGTTATGACCACTAAGAGTAACTGGTCAGTTCTTTTCATCTGCGTAAGAGTAGCCAAAAGTTTTGAAGATACACTTTCGTTTGCCCTTTCAAAATCACTCACTTTCAAATTATCCAAGAAAAAGGATAAAACTAACACTGCTAAAACTGATAAAGATAAAAAGGTACCAACAAGCATAAATCTCTCCTCTTCAACTGATGAACCCTTCTCTTCTCTTAATCCTCCACAATATTCAGCTCCGCAGGTTAATAAACTGTTAACAGTGCTGTTGGATAGAAGTATATCGGAATGTGACGTAAAATTAAAAACTCTATCTCTTAAAACTAAGTATGAAACCATGTTTCCCGAAATTTGAGTAGCTAGAAAGAACATCATGAATATTCCCAAAAATTTTGATGTCGACTCCTGTAATTTGTCGGCATCCTTGTCTGCGTCCAAGAAACTTAGTTGATTTATATACGTGTCAATGGAAGCCCAAAGGATCGCAGAGGCAGCCCCCATTAGAACTGCCGTAGGAATCATTGTTGACATTATCGGATATAAGTTAGCTGTGGTGCAAGGAGTGTAGCACAACATGGTAAGGATAATTGCAAGCCTGCATCCTAATTTCTTGATGATTAATTTCGGCAGGATTAATGAGGAGACGATCATTGATGCAAAGGAAACACTCTGTGCTGCAACTCCCACACTTCCGTCATTGTTGAGGGTGCTTTGGAGATTTCTTAAGGCCATTATTGAGCTGTGATGGAAAAATTCACCAAGTGATAGAACTATAAGGTTTTTCTTGACCTTTAATTTGCTTATGGGTTGACCTTCATCTGCAGTTTCTTTATCATGACATTCTACCACGTCTTTTACTTCAGATGCCATTTGAGTATATGTTATTTGCGCTCCGTACGACCTGAAAATAAGATGGAATATATATATATATATATATATATGTAGATTAATAAAATTCTTATAAGGTAAAATGTAATTTCACGTTCCCTGCAATACATGGTAGTGTATAGGGAAAGTATTGGAATCATGCCGAAAATCGTAACTCGAGTTTTCGACGAATCTACGCGTTTCGAAACCTCTAGAATACGAAAGAACTATTTTTAGCGTGACGTCAGTGTGTGTGTGTGTCTGACTGTGTGTCTGTCTATGTGTCTGTCTGTCTGTCTGTCTCTGCAGAATTTGTATCCACTCTAACGAAAAAACTAATCGTCCGAATTTCATACAATTTGATAGATAAGTCACTTGTGGGAGAATCTGGTGCTGATTAGGTTTGGGTACGATTCGGGATAAAAGAACCCGCCTTTTTATTTTGCGAAATGGCCCAAAAAGCCTGTATCCAATCTAGTTGAAAAACTAATAGATCGAATTTCAGAAAATTCGGTAGATAAGTCGCTTGTCGAACACCCTGTTGCTGATTAGATTTTAGGAGAATGATTCGGAAAAAATAACCTGATTTTTTTTGCAAAATGGCCCGGAAAAATCGCCAAAATCTTAAATAAAAATCTAAGTATGCTCAAATATATCCTTTAAATGCTTGTTTAATACGTAATTTTTAATGAAGAAAAGAATAAGACCAATCCCATTACACTAGGACTAGCAGTTCTCGAGATATATTTGTTTTTTTCGTATTTTCTGTACGCCACCTTTAAAATAAGATCAGTTATCAAATGAGAACGGAAATTGAATTGAAAGGGATTTAAACTTAATTAAAATAAAAAGAACGTGGATATAAGTCTGCAGGGAAAGTCATGTGCTGCCCACATCAGAGTTTTACTTTCCCTGCATGGTAATGTATAAGGAAAGTATTTTAATCATGTCGAAAATCGCAGCTTGAGTTTTCGACGGATCTACACGTTTCAAGACCTCTAGAATACGAAAAAACTATTTTTAGCGTGACGTCTGTGTGTGTGTATGTGTCTGTCTGTGTGTCTGTGCAGATATTATATCCACTCTGACTAAAAAAGTAATTGAACGCATTTCATAAAATTTGGTAGGTAAGTCACTTGTGGGCGAATCTAGTGCTGATTAGTTTTTGGTAGGAATCGTAAAAACAGAACCCGCCTTTTTTGCGAAATGGCCCGTAAAAATTTCATTTATCTACTCTAGCCAAAATACTAATTGACCAAATTGCACAAGATTTGGTAGATAAGTTACTTGTGGGACACTCTGGTGCTGATTCGATTTTGGTACGATTCGGAAAAGAACAACCTGCCTTTGTTTACGAAATGGCCCTCAAAAATCGCCAAAATCTAAAAAAAACTACGTATGTTCAAATATATCAATTAAATGCTTGTTTTATACGTAAATTTTTATGAGGAAAACAGTAAGAACAACTCTATTACTCTAGGACCAACCGCTCTCGATATATTTGAGATTTTTCGCATTTAGTTATGTCACTTTTAGAAAAATGTCCAAATACCAAATAAAAACAGAAATTGAATTAAAAATGCAAATTTAATTTCATATTGTGCAATTAAACTCAATTTCATGACTTCTAAAAGAAATAAAGAAAAAATGAGTTTGAGTCTGCAGGGAAAGTCATGTGATGCCCACATCAGATTTTTACTTTACCTGCAATACATGGTAATGTATAGGAAAATTAGTGGAATCATACCGAAAATCACATCTCGAGTTTTCGACGGATCTACACGTTTCGAGACCTCCAGAATAAGAAAAAACTATTTTTAGCGTGACGTCTGTGTATGTGTGTCTCTGTGTGTGTATGTGTCTGTCTGTCTGTGCAATGTATGTATCCACTCTAACTAAAAAAACTAATGGACTGCATCTCATAAAATTTAGTAGGTAAGTCACTTGGGTGAGACCCTAGTGTTGATTAGTTTTTGGTAGGATTCGTAAAAACAGAACCCGCCTTTTTTTGCGAAATGGCCCGCAAAAATATCATGTATCCACTCTAGCTAAAATACTAATTGACCAAATTTCACTAAATTTAGTAGATAAGTTACTTGTGGCATATTCTGGCGCTGATTAGATTTTGGTGATTCGGAAAAGAACAACCTGCCCTTTTTTTTGAAATGTCCCTCTAAAATCTCCAAATTCTAAAAAAAAATACTAAGTAGTGTATGCTCAAATGTATCAATTAATTTCTTGTTTTATATGCAATTTTTGACGAGGAAAATAATATAACACACTCCATTACACTTTAGAACTAACCGTTCTCAAGATATTTGAGATTTATTACAGTTTTGTTACGCCGCTTTCGGGAAAATGTCCAATTATCAAATAAAAACAAAAATTGAATTAAAAATGCAAATTTAGTGTTATTTTGTGCAATTAAACTCAATCTAATGAATTATTAAAGAAATAAAGAAAATATGAATTTTAGTCTGCAGCGAAAGTCATGTGCTGCCCACATCAAATTTTTACTTTCCCTGCAATACATGGTAATGTATAGGGAAAGTATTGGAATCATGCCGAAAATCGCAACTCCAGTTTTCGACGGATCTACGCGTTTCGAGACCTCTAAAATACGAAAAAACTATTTTTAGCGTCTGTGTGTGTGTCTGTGTGTCTGTCTGTGCAGATTTTGTATCCACTCTAACTAAAAAACTAATCGACCGAATTTTATAGAATTTGGTTGGTAAGTCACTTGTGGGCGAATCTGGTGCTGATTAGTTTTGGGTACTATTCGGGATAAAAGAACTCGCCTTTTTTTGCGAAATGTCTCACAAAACCTGTATCCACTCTAGCTGAAAAACTGATGGATCTAATTTCACAAAATTCTTTAGATAAGTCGCTTGTCGGTCACCCTGGTGCTGATTAGATTTTGGTATGATTCGGAAAAAAGAACCTGCCTTTGTTTGCAAAATGGCCAGCAAAATCGTCAAAATCTAAAATAAAAAACTGCGTATGCTCAAATATATCCATTAAATGCCTGTTATATATTTAACGAAGAAAAGAATAAGACCAACCCCATTACACTAGGACTAGCCATTCTCGAGAGATTTTATTTTTTTCGTATTTTCTCTACGCCACCTTTCAAAATAAATCCAGTTACCAAATGAGAACGAAAATTGAATTAAAAGTGATTTAAATTTAATTAAAATAAATAGAACGTAGAGATATAAGTCTGCAGGGAAAGTCATATGCTGTCCACATCGAGTGTTTTCTAAATTTCATTTTACTGGCAGAGTATGGCAGTATTTAATGGTAAAGATGGCTTTGAGGCTTGAAAAATGAAATACTTGTCAATTTTAAGATCTTCAATGTCATGACACTTCATTTACAAATTCTAATATTACCTGAAAGATATTACAGATTAAATCGAGTTAATGACACATTAATATCTACAAAACTAAATTTTTGCAAAATATTGTTACATTAATAATAAGGAATAAAATTCGAAATATTAAAATGTGGTCTATCCTTATTTGCACACACCTAGTTTCAGACTGTATATAAAAAAAATTCCGAACACCACTGGTTTTTCAAATTTTTCAGGACATTCACCGGAACCAAAAGCATCATTAGACTCGGAATAAAGTTTGCTATAAGTTAATGTGAATTTCATTTGCATAAGGGGTTGTCTTCAAATTTATTTGCTTATTATTCCCGAAAATTCAATTGGAAACACCCATTTTTTATGACAATATTTTCCATGTTAGCATTTTGCTAATTATAAATTTGTTTGCGATTACGAACATAAATATACGAGATTCACGGGAAGAGAAACTCATTCAGGTTTCAACATATTTAAGGTAATAAAATGTAGGTCATGCATACTCTGCAGATATCATTTTCTATTTCATTGATATGGTAATTCTTTACAAAAACGCCTTATCCTAAATGTTTGTAGGATCTAGAGCCTGTGAATTTTAGGAGCAGTGTAAATGACGTTAATCATCAATATGTTAATATTAAATTAGATTTATTGAAGCCTTTGTGCCCTCGGTGTTACAATACATTTTTAAATTTAAATTTCTATTTCAATTAATGAGGTTGAGTGGGAACCAGTGATACTTTTTTTCGTATTATAAAAAATTATATTTAATTTCTACTTAGACTGATTTTATTAGAAATTTTACAATGTTTCTTTGAATATTGGCCTGTATGTTTCTATATGCACACATGCGCATCGCATTAAAACTTCAAACGACACTAACAAGTTTTTCTTTCGTGCTTAGCACAATTTGTTTTAAACTTATTAACTATAGGAACCTGTCACTAATGTTATGATATATCCTCTGGAAGGCTTAGCACAATTTGTTTTAAACTTATTAACTATAAGAACCTGTCAATAAAGTTATGTTATATCCTCTGGAATGCTTGAATATTAACTCTAAGAACCTGTCACTAAGAAGGTTATGATATACCCTCTGGAATTCTTGGCACAATTTGTTTTAAATTTATTAACTATAAGAACCTGTCAATAATGTTATGATATATCCTCTGGAATGCTTGGCACAATTTGTTTTAAACTTATTAACTATAAGAACCTGTCACTAATGTTATGATATACCCTCTGGAATGCTTGGCATAATTTGTTTTAAACTTATTAACTATAAGAACCTGTCAATAATGTTATGATATATCCTCTGGAATGCTTGGCACAATTTGTTTTAAACTTATTAACTATAAGAACCTGTCACTAATGTTATGATATACCCTCAGGAATGCTTGGCATAATTTGTTTTAAACTTATTAACTATAAGAACCTGTCAATAATGTTATGATATATCCTCAGGAATGCTTGGCACAATTTGTTTTCAACTTATTAACTATAAAAACCTGTCAATAATGTTATGATATATCGTCTGGAATCGTGGGTGTGCGCTCAGGATACAGGAATGAGTCCAAAATTCTGGATAATTAACATGTTTATTCACAAGCACAGAGCAAACAGGAACAATATCCTATAAAGGTGGAGTAAAACAGCATTTGTATAAATGCTCCGCTAATTTCTCAAAACAACCGACAACACATTGACTAATATCACAGTTTAATATATCTCGTATCACGCCAACTGCTTTCCAACTGAGTGATGACTCCTTTTATAGACTCTCTATAGAAACTTCTGGAAAGCTATCTCATATCTCGTAGAATACTGGTTATTTCGAGTTATTTATCGAAGCTTCGTAAAGTCACCAAACCTGGCATCCCCTCTTTGAATTTCGGCATATGGTAACCTTAGACTCACGTTATGGGGATAGACGGTGGATTTCTCTGGGTGTTTTCACCCTGTACGGACGATTTCCCGTCTGGTCTTCGAAAGAGGCGAAAGTGAGAGGGGGAACTGTGACTTCTGAGCATTTTACAAGTTTGTAACAATAACATCTTGGGTGTGTTGCGTCATAGAATCTAACAACTTGGGCACTGTCGGCATTTTGCCGAAATTATTCCCATGCGACCTACCTAAGCGGATCTTCAAAGATAACTGCCACTAATATTTTATAGAATATCCTACCCTGATACACAACATAAGATACATAACATTGCTACATAACATAACAATTGCATAAATAAAAATTTGATGTGCGCAGCACATGGCTTTCCCTGCAGATTTATTTATATCCACGTTCTCTTTATTTTAATTAAATTTGCTTCGCTTTTAATTCAATTTTCGTTCTCATTTGGTAACTGGATTTATTACTTTACTTATATACATAATGTATAAGGAAAGTATTGTGACGGGGTCGAAAATTCGAATTCGAGTTTTCGACGGGAGAGCACGTTTCAAGCATCCCTGATCACGAATCAAACATTTTTGAAGTGATGTCTGTGTGTGTGTATGTGTGTGTGTGTGTGTGTGTGTGTGTGTGTGTGTGAAAGTATGTGTGTGTGTGTGTGTGTCAGTGAGTCTGTGGAGACGATAACTGACGAACGAATGGACCGATTCGAACCAAATTTGGTACAAAAATCACAATCCGTAAACACTGGAAGCCTATTGTTTTTATACGTGATCGAATGTTCAGAACCCCCCCTAAATTTTCGAATGAAATTTTGAAAAAATCGTTAAAAAATCAAAACCGCTAATAAAGTTACGCAAATAGACATTTCTTATGTAATTTTTCATTAGAAAACGATTGGCATAAATTTTAGAACGCTAACATGAACCGTGCTCGAGATATTGTACATTTTTCAAAAAAATTATGAAAAAGTCACATAAAAAAAAATTCCTATTGAGAAACATGTTCACTTTTCATATGTAATACCATGCGATAAATTGAGTGACATCATTCTCGTGGATCTAACTCGTTCCATTCATGAAAAAATATACTTTGAATAATACTTTTGTATTAGAACGCCAATAGTCATTTATCTGCTGTAAGAATAACTTTTTTCTTAGCGCATAACTCTTGGCGAGATTTTGGCGACGAATTTGGCGGAATGTCGCCAACTTGGCGACTTTTTTGAAATGCTGCCAAATTAATGAAAATCTCGCCAAATGGATAAAAATGATGCTAAATCAATGAAAATGACGACTAATTGTCGAAAATTCAATATCTTGGAAAGAATATTAGTATCTACTATAAGAAAATCCTATTACTTTCCTTATATACATAATGTATAAGGAAAGAATTGTGACGGGGTCGAAAATTCGAAATCGAGTTTTCGACGGGAGTGATGTCTGTGTGTGTGTGTGTGTGTGTGTGTGAAAGTATGTGTGTGTGTGTGTGAGAGTCTGTGAAGACGATAACTGACAAACGAATGGACCGATTCGATCCAAATTTGGTACAAAAATCACAATCCGTAAACACTGGAAGCCTATTGTTTTTATACACAATCGAATGTTAAGAACACCCCTAAATTTTCAAATGAAATTTGGAAAAATTAGTCAAAAAATCAAAACCACTAATAAAGTTACGCATATAGACATTTCTTATGTAATTTTTCATTAGAAAACGATTGACATGAATTTTAGAACTCTAACATGAACCGTTCTCGAGATATTGCACATTTTTCAAAAAAAATATCAGAAAGTCATATAAAATAAAAAAAAATATTTCCTCTTGAGAGACATGTTCACTTTTCAGTAATACCATGCGATGTATTGGATGATATCATTCTCGTGGATCTTGCTTGTTCCATTCATGAAAAAAGATACTTTGAGTAATACTTTTGTATTTGAACGCCAATATTCATTTATCTGCTGTCAGAATAACTTATTTCTTTGTGCATTATGCTTGGCGAGATTTTGGCGACGAATTTTGGCGGAATGTCGCCGACTTGCCGACTTTTTGAAATGTTGACAAATTAACGAAAATCTCGCCAAATGGATAAAAATGACGCTAAATCAATGAAATGACGACTAATTGTCGAAAATTCAATATCTTGGAAAGAATATTAGTATCTACTATAAGAAAAACCTATTTATTTTACTTAAAAGTGGTAAATTCATTACGTTATATAAGGAAAGTCATGTGTTGCCCACATCAGATTTTTTTCAAAGGTGGCGTAGAGAAAATATGAAGAAACTTAAATATCTCGAGAACGGCTAATCCTAGTGTAATGGGATTGGTCTTATTATTTTCTTCGTTAAAATTTACGTATAAAACAAGCATTTAATGGATATATTTGAGCATACGTAGTTTTTTATTTCAGATTTTGACAATTTTTGCTAGCCAATATGTAAAAAAGGTATATTATTTTTTTCCGAATCGTACTAAAATCTAATCAGCACCAAGGTGACTTTTGTAAAATTTGGTCTATTAGTTTTCCAGCTAGAGTGGATACAACCTTTTGCGGGCCATTTTGCAAAAAAAAGGCGGGTTCTTCTATCCCGAATCGTACCCGAAACTAATCAGCACCAGATTCGCCCCCAAGTGACTTACCTACTAAATTTTATGACATTCGGTCAATTAGTTTTTTAGTTAGAGTGGATATAATATCTGCACAGACAGACAGACAGACAGGCACACAGACACACAGACGTCACGCTAAAAATAGTTTTTTTCTTATTCTAGAGGTCTCGAGACGTGTAGATTGGTTGAAAACTCAAGTTGCGATTTTCGGCATGATTCCAATACTTTCCCTATACATTAACATGTATTGCAGGGAGACTAAAAAGGATCATCTATATGCCTTCTAAATACTATTAAAAAGTCGAAAGTGATTAAAAAAAATTATATCAAATCTTCTTTCAGTGAGATAACGCATATCTGTTGTGAAATTAATCACGTAGTTCCAAATACATAAATTTAATCATTGTCTACATATTCTTCAAGAGAATTCCTCTCATTGAAGAATCATATATTTAGTTTAATTTCCAATTTCGCCATTTACTCATGTTGATTTCGACTTCTAAATAAATTTGAAATTAAAATTATTTTATACAAAAGATTGTGTAATATTAAATGTAAAATTTTATAGGAGAAACCGACAGGGCACACATGGATCGCTAAGCTAAATCGACTTTCATATTTTTCATTGTACTTTAAATTATAGATTTTTTCTTAACACAAATGCAATAAACGCTTTTTGTGCACTTGTTATATAAATGTCAAGAATACAGATTTTGCATTGCACTGCAGTTTTGAAAGTTTTCTTCTGAGTATTGTCCACCTGTAATAGAATTAGTATGGTCCCCAAAAAGCTTCAAAGCGATGCAGTTCGGTATATAGGCTTGCATTTCAATAAATACTCAAAGGAATGTATTAAAATTTTGCACACGTCTGCGTAACAGGCGGAATGAAACAGCTCATGAAGCGAGCTCATCGAGGGTTAGAGTGTAGGGGGTGGAATCTGTAGTTATTAAAAAAAAAAATAGTATGCTTACATAACCCACCACAAAGGGGTTGTACTCTAAACTAGGGATTCACTTCCTTTTCAGAAACTATCATAAGTCGACTTGTTCCGCGCATTTTAGCGCTCTTCAGAGCAGAATAGTTGTTATCTGCAATGACACACGAAAACTTTGCTATGTGCCGCAATTTTGCGAACGTCTGTTGAGTCTGGAAAATTTAATTTTCCACGCAGTCTAGTATCAAAGTTCACAAAGATTGAGCTCAAAATACAGTGGCCTAGTTTATGTTCACTAGGGATTTCAAGTTGTGAGGTCTCGATAACCTTTAAGCGATCATTTCTTTAATTTACATTTCTACTATAATTTTCCTGCTTACTAACAGCCTATATAGAACTTCTGTTGGAAGGACGAATCAGGAGCTTCCCAGGTAAAAGGTGCATTCAACAAGTGCGATAGAATGTGTAATTACAGTGAAAACGTTTTTATCCTGACGTCCAGAGGCTTTCCCTTGATCCAAAATTAGAAGTGATCGTAAGGGATCATAGAAGTGTGACAGTAAAGGTCAATCGTACAGAGTGGGGATGGAAGAATGTTATACCCATTGTAAGTTTTGCCACTTTGCTTTGTAAACGTGTGTGGCAATATCGGGGTTATCTGCAGTCAATATCTCACTCCAAAATAGGCGAAGCGGGACGGAGAATCGGAGTTTAGCTTGTGATTGTCGAGGAATAGGGATGTTTTGAGGTAATTTTTTATGATCTGTCCCGTTGAGAGGATCGTCTCACTCAAAATTTTTGTCCGGTAGGAGTGAGTGTGAGGTCCCGATAATCTTTTAGTTATCACTTCTTTGATTTGCAGTTTTACTATGATTTTTCCGTTTACTAACAGACTGTTAGCACATCGGTTTGAATGACCAATCAGGAGATTCCCAGGCAAAGGGAGGAATTTTACAAGTGCGATAGAATCAAGTTTAAGGCAGATCGATTTTTGAAGCGCTTCTCATATGCATAGGGTTCTTTGGAAAGTAAATGATCTATCACAAGAAGGTGTGGATACCTAGACTCGAAAGATGGTTATCCCCGGGAATAAAGGAATTCTGATCTGTTGAGGGCCAATCGCCAATATAGAAAAGTAATATTTTTATTTATATTGGGTTGCATGTGGGCGGTGAAGATGAAAGATTTAGGCATGGAAACAGAAATTATCCAATCTCAAATTTTATTTTTATCATAAAAATGTTTCAAGCCTATAAAAATACTATCCAGACAATCGGATTAATGTATCAGCCTGTTTATATACCAAATGTAGCATTAGCCAAATTAAAGGGAAAATTGATTTCGATTACAAAAGAGTACTTCCTCTTAACGAAGGAAGTAAAATGTAAACATATTTAATAAAAGCAAATATTACTTTTAACTTGTTAAAATAATTATAAAAATCTGATGTGGGCAGCCCATGACTTTACCTGCAGATTCAAATTCATTTTGTAATTTTTTTTTCCATTATACAGTAAATTGAGTTTAACTGCAGAAAATAATATGGATAATTTTTTGATATTATATCCAATTCGTTGTTTTATTGCATTTTCGCTTCGTTTGGTAACCTATTTCACTTTAAATTCTTCAGGTTCTTAAAATTCTAAAAACTACAATATCTCGAGAACGGTTTAACCGACAGTAATGGAATCAGATTCATTCGCTAATTTGTCAAATTTTACATGTAGAATAAGTAATTAATATATTTATTCAATTTTAATCATTTATTTCAGAGTTTCACTATTTTGCACATGAAGCGAGATAGCTCAGTGGATAGCGCGCGGGAATTGCACTAGGTAGGCCCGGGTTCGATTCCCTCTGCTGCCAAAACTGCTGCTGTGTTCACGCGGAGTACGATAACGTTAAACATGTGGGGCCGTAAGTCCTTCTGAGAGGTTAGGGGTAAGGGAAGGAAGGTACGGCCCCCATGGATGCCTCCGCCACTGGTTTCCGGTCTAAATTAAGTGGCTCTTTCCGGCCGTCCAAGCAGTTACCTTACACCTTTCTGGTAGGTTAGCCTGTCTAGGTCTGAACAACAACAACTCTATTGCACATGTACTATTTTAATTTAGACCAAATATATTGGATTTGCGGGTCATTTGAAAAAGAAGGCAGATTCTTTTTTCCGAATCGTATCAAAATCTAACCAGCATCAAAATATACTACAAGTGACTTTCTACTAAATTTTGTGTAATTTGATCAATTAGTTTGTCAGCTAGAGTGGATACATACAATTTTTGCGGGCCATTTCACAATAAAGGCAGGTTCATTATCCCGAATCGTGCCAAAATCTAATCAGCACCAGAGTCGCCCACAAGTGACTGATATACCAAATTTTATGAAATTCAGTCGATTAGTTGAGTTAGAGTGGATATATAAAATTTTTGAGGACATTTCGTAAAAAAATGCATGTTCTTCTTTTTTGAATCTTATCAGAATCTAATCAGCACCAGGGTGACCCACAAGTGACTTATTTACCACATCTTGTAAATTTTGATCAATTCGTTTTCAGTTAAAGGGGATACAGGCAATTTCTGCTGGTCATATCGTAAAAAAGGCGGGTTGTTTTATCCCGAATCGTATAAAAAAAATAATCAGCACCAGGGTCACACACAAGTGACTTACCTACCAAATTTTATGAAATTCAGTCCATTAGTTTTTGAGTTAGAGTGAATAAACGTCAGGTTAAAAATAGTTTTTTCGTATTCTAGAGGTCTTGAGACGTGTAGATCCGTCAAAAACTCGAGTTGCGATTTTCAGCATGATTCCAATACTTTCCCTATACTTTACCATGTATTGCAGGCAAAGTAAAAATACATTTTTTTTCTTTGATACAAAAATGTTTCTATAGTATTATATTGCGATTTCGTTAGTTTTCGCAGCCAATCTTTAAATTCCATAATTTTGAATTAAAACAGTATTCGGCACTAAACTTCTATAACTTATCCAATTCATTCAATCTAATGTACTAAATAAAAGGCAAAATCCAAATAGACATATTTAAGTGAAATATCTGTTGAAATTCACGATGGATTTGAATGATTTTTTTTCAGGTTTGGTACACTGCAGCGGAGTGCAAAATAACCAACGTAAGATAGCTTCTCCAGACTCACTGGCATGCACACCCACATGCACACACACACACACATGCACACACACACACACACACGCACACACACATTTGCAGACACACATAGGCATCACCTCAAAAACGTTTGATTCGTGTTCAGGGATGCTTGAAACGTGTCTGGCGTCGAAAACTCGAATTCAACTTTTCGTCCCCAGTCGCAATATTTCCTTTATACATTATACTATGCATATAAGGGAAGTAAAATTCTTATAAATTTCAAATAAATCCAGTCCAAATCATCAAGTCCGAAGAAAAGGTGTCTCCCAGGTGTCTTTGATTGTCTAATGTTGTTTGAGGAGGATCATGGCGCAATTACTTAAAGGTCAAAAACCGTTTGATTAAAACATGAAATCATTGTTCAAAGTCTATCGAGGAAGGTAAAGGAGGAGTTACAATATTGCAAAATCAAGTGGTATTTCACGGTGTATCGGCTTTTCCTTTCAACTTGTATATCCACACAAAAAATTGGATAGTGATAAGTGCATTCGACCTTGAATTACTTTTCATACACACAAAATCCATGACAGACACACACACACACACACATACGCACACACACACAAAGTCTAATACACACAAGCTCTAATACACACAAACTCTAACACGCACAAAATCCCCCCCACACACATTCAAAACACACAAACTCTAGCACTCTCAGACACACAAACTCTAATACACAAATTCTAACACACAGACATTTTAACACATATAAACCCTAACACACACAATCACACCCCGTCCGTCCAAATAGTTGCTCAATTCCTCAGGATGAGTCGGACGGTCTGGGTCTTCAACACACAATCACACACATACAAACTCTAAAGCACACAAACACAGACGTACTTTTCCACAACTGTGTCGATATGGATTTCGCGGCTTTAAAATTTGTTTATTCGCCAAAATCTCGAATTCGAAATTTTTCGGCCAAACAACAATTTCTATATACATGAGAAAGTGAACATTTATTTCAACTTACCTAAATAATATAGATAATCACGGTAATCCAGCGAACTAAATACTAACCATATTCAATAATGCATTGTAGACTTCTACACAACATTGAAATAAGCAAACATAGCCTGATTAACAGTCAACACATGACATATGCATATTAGATTGAACAACAGTTTGTTAACTAAATACTAACTTTTCATAATGCATTGCAAACTTCTACACAACATTGAAAATAACCCAAAATATAGCCTGTTTTAACCGTCAACACTTGAAATATGCATATTAGATTGAGCAACAATTTGTTATAAATACTAACTTTCCATAATGCATTGTACACCTTTACACAACATTGAAAATAAATCCAAAATTATAGCCTGTTTTAATCGTGAACACTTGAAATATGCATATCAGATCGAACAACAGTTACTTAACTGAATACTAACTTTTCATAATGCATTGTACATTTTTACACATTGATAATAATCAAACATAGTCTGTTTTAGTAATCAAATCTTGAAGTATGCATATTAGATTGAACAACAATTTAAAAACTAAATACTAACTTTCCATAATGCATTGTACACTTCTACACAACATTGAAAATAATCCAAAACATAGACCATTCTAACCGTAAAAACTGGAAATATGCATATTAAATTGAACAACAATTCGCTTCCGTAAATACAGCCAATAACCTTTTCAAGAACTGTCTGATGAATATTTCGAAACCTCGCGTCGTTTCCACAGAGTGAGAGAGACTTAAATTCGATATAGGAAGAAAAGTTATTTACAGAAGTAACTTTTGAAGAGCAGATAACTTTTTCTAAAGACGAGTATTCTTTGAAGAAATTTCCCCCAAAGTATACTTGTAAACCTGGGGTAGATGTCTGGCTGAGCCATTTAGTTCGGCTCGAAATCGAGTCATTAGTCTGGCTCGAAATCATTTTGGAGACATGGGCTCGAGTGAGTTTCGTTTTTAACAGGGCCGGACTTCGACAAACCTGCATCAAAAAGCGTTTAAAAGAATTATTTAAAAACTATAGTTTTTGCGTGTTTGCAAGTTGTAAAATAATTGAAACATCCAGGTAAATAGGTCCTTAAAATGACCTGTTTAAAATGGCCTTTTCAGAGGAAAGTAAATATATACCTATTTTTTGGCGAAATTCTCATGTATAAAAGAGTAAACTAACACATTCATATAAGTACTAGCCGAATACCCGTTGAAAATCAACGGTCCCGCAATAAGCAAGACCTGAATAATGTAAATTTTTGAATAATTTGAGTTTCACATTTATTCGGCAAATCGATCGTTTTGGTGTGCCTAAAGAAAAAAATGTTGGAAAACTTAAATTGCTCACTTCTTCCTTTCGAACTATAGTATACCCGTACATGAAATTAAAGTCTCTATCTCATCCCGAAGCATATTATTTTTCCACTTTCCCTTTAAAAAGTTTTTCTGTGGAGCAAACCCATTAATGAAGATTTTCGAAAAACTCTGTTCGGCTTAGGTTTTTTATCAAATGATTGGCCCATACACCAAATATAAAGCCACTATCACATTAAAAAGATCGTGTCTCATTTATTCTGAAAATCGAACATATTGGTTGCACCTCCTAAAATTGCAAATATTGGCAATCTGAAATTGCAAACTTTCTTCCTTTCAAACTATCTACCCGTATACCAAATTTGATGTCTCTATCCTATCGCGAAGCATGTTCTTTCTATCACTTCACCTTTCAACGTTTTTCTGTGTAGCACCCCCCTTAATGAACATTTTTGTCAAACTGAATTCATCTTCGACTTTTTTATGATTTGCCTAGCCCTTATACTAAATTTCAAGCCTCTATCACATTGTAAAGCAGGTGTTTTTCATTTGTTCGGCAAATCGAGTATTTTAGTGAGCGACAGAATATAATCTTTATGAAGATTATATTCTGTGAGTTTCATAAATTCATTCATAACTGTATGGTATGTTCATTTTTTATTACTAAAACATTATTGAAATTCTGCATTCTCCATTTTGCGTGTGTCCATTGTAATTATTCACTCGTTTTAGGTTCCGACAGCGTCAAAATGTCCCCTATCGGCGACTTTTGTACTATTTTTTTTTGCGGAATTCATCTTCCAATGCCTTCCACAGTCTGTATTTGAAATTTGGTTTTATTTCCTTCATTAGTTTTAGCTGCACGGAAAGTTATTTTATGGCCACCATGTATATATATATATATATATATCAAAGAAAACATAAAGATATGAAGTGGGGATGCAAGATATATTGCTTAAAAATGACAGAGAGGGATGCCGACCTCTCATTCCCGTTTAAAGCGCTTTTTGCCCAGGCAACGCTCTCGGAACCAATGTAAAACAATGCCAGGTCCCCCGTATATGTGCAAAATTGAAGGCACTCGATCGAAGACAGATATGAAGGACGACAGGAAACTAAGAATGAAGAGATGTTGAAACATCGAAATGTCGATAAGATAACCAAAAGAACCGGAATTTGCACAAGACTACCTCTCTTAAAGTACATCTTATTAAAGCAAGCGTACATCATGATTCATTGTTATTAAAACTTTACAACGTAGTTGAAAAGTGTTTATGACTTTGTTCATTCTGTCTGTCTGTCTGTCCGTTAGCACGATAACTGCCGTAAAAATGACTTTTTCAAAATGAAATTTTAGTATGTTTTTCAGACGGTCTGTGGAACCTATGGAAATATAAATAAATAATATCTCCCAATTAGTTTTTTATTGAACCCGGGTTGAAAAAATGAAATACATTGAACCCTATGGGACCTAATTTTTCAAACATTTTTTAAGCAAATTTAAAATTCACAAATTGCTTCGAAATTTTTAAGAAATATTTACATTATCCCATAAATAATATAAAAAAAAATTTCTGTAAAATATGTTAAGTAGTTTTTTAATTAAAAATTATTTAATATAGGGAAAAAAACAAATTCAATTAAATTCTGACTTTTGGTATATCCTCCTGAAAGAAAAAAGAGATATATTATATAATAAATATTTTTCCAAGAGTTTAATTATTCTGTATATGAGAGAGGCTTCACATTTTAAAATAAAATTTGTAGATAACAATTTCTCAATTTTTTTTTAATTTTATATAACTCTTCATGATATACTTATTTGATGGCATTTTTAATGCACTTTCCTACGTCCTAGAGAGTTAAAATTTGGTACACAGCTTAAATTTGTTGAACATTTTATTCAACAAAAATTTGGTGGATCTTTAAATATAGATCATACATTTTTTTCGAAATGGCTTGAAAATATTCCCCGTTCACTTCTATAAATCATTGTTGTAATATTGTTAAAAATCCTGATGTGGGCAGCACATGTCTTTCCCTGCAGACTCATACTCACGTTCTCTTTATTTCTGCAATAATAATTTGAGTTTATCTGCACAAAATAACAGCCATAAATATTTTAAATGATTATTGTATTTACTCCAGTTTAACTATCCTATGATTTGCGATATAAAATGTCAATTTGTTGAAACCTCCTTATCATCCAGGTACTTTCAGAAAGTCAGAGAAAACCTGATCACTGTATCGTCGATATCTTAGTGAATTTTCCCGATATTCCAATGGATTTTTTAGAAGTTGCCCTACAGTATTCACTACAAAATCGTGAAAGAAAACTATTGCTATTTTTTGCGCCTCCGCAGTAAAAACTTTGTTTCTTCAAATGCTTATATCTCATAGTGTATTCAATACATTAATTTTCAATAGAAATATAATGTTTTTCTTGGACGTTGACAAATGTTCTTTAAGTCTCGTGAAATTTCATTGAAACCTATGGATATTGTAAGCAAAAAACCTGTAACAAAATTTGTTTTTTTTTAAAGAAACGTTTATATCTTTATGAATATACGTTTTTGTTTTACAAAAATGCATATGCACATTGACCAAAGCTAATTAACTATATCGTGAAAGTTACAAATCATTTCCAGATTTTTATGATACGGGGCAATCAAATATATTTTTCCCCTTTTTCAATATCTTGATAGTCCGCTAAATGCACAAGTCACTGAAACTTACTGGAAAGTGTGCTTTCAAGCATGTTCTTCACATCGCCAAAGTTACAGAACATTTCGCCAAGTATTTGTTTAGATTCGAAAAATATTCTAACATCCAAAGTGTCCGGATACTTTTGATCATATAGTGTATATATGTATATATATATATATATATATATATATAGAGAGAGAGAGATATATATATGTATATATACATTGCTGGACAATTGCTAAGGACGGATCACAAATTACAATGTAGCACAACATTGAGCGGGGGATGGAGGCCCAGCAGCATAAAATATTATTGTCGCACTGTTCAGACATTAGAATAAAGATAATTTATTGTTCTGAAAAATACAGAAGGTTTTGAAACAACTGAAAGGAAAAAAGTGTTCATTTGATGCTGTGTACGAAGAAATGCATATGAACAACAACAGGCACCTTTGAGAAAGGTGTCAGTACGGGATATGTCCACCGTGGAGTGCGATGCAACATTTCACACGTCGTATCATGTTTTGCACAACATTATCCAGCAGCTGTTAAGGCAAGTTATCCCACTTCTCTGTCAATGCACGGATGACGATGTTCTTTTTTGTTGCAGGATATCTTTGACCAGCAAGTCGCATCCGCAAAGCATCTCAAACACTTTCAATGGGGTTTAGATCTGGGGAACGTGCTGACCATACGAGGCAATGAATATCCTCGCTGACTAGACTACCCAGAACAACGAGTGTTCGATGACATTGTGAGTTGTCGTCCATGAAAACAAATTTAACACAGGACAGCACCACGGAAAACGTGACAACTAGAACTTCATCAATGTATCGTTGGCCGGTCATAGTCCCAGTTGCAACCACATGTAGGGGCGTGCGGCCATTGATATGCCGGCCCATACCATGATACTGCTTGTCGGATATCGGTCCCTTTCCTGGATGTTTTCTGGACGATAAGCAGTACCACTCTCACCCCAGATCAGTTGGCGTCTACAATCCGATGACACACTGAACCTACTCTTATCTGGGAATTGTACGCAAGCCCAGTCCTGTTCGGTCCAATTGCGATGCTTCCGACACCATTACAAACGGGCGTTACGGTGCAATGTGGACAATGGGACACACACAACAGGTCTGCGGACGTATTGTCGCCCTTCTCCCAAACGTCCGGATACAGTTTTTCGGGAGATCTGCTATCCTGTGGTAGCAAGAAATTGATTTGCCACCTACTGAGCTGTAGTGCGCTGGTCCTTTTTTGCCGGTAGAGCAATGCACCTGTCTCCTGAAGGCGTCGTACTTCTAACACGACCTCCCCCGTGACGCTTGCTATACATTCCAGTTGCTTTAAATGTTTGCCCCAGCCACTGTGGGCGATGTCGAACTCCCTGACAATATCTGTTTTATTTTTCCCTTCTTCGATCTTTCCAATAATACGACCACTCGTAAAATCATCTAAGTAATATCGGGAAGACATACCTAAAATTTCAGGTTCGTCAATTAAATTTCTCCCGTAAAACTTTCACTTGGAACAACAACTGTCCACACGCTTCAAATCCTTTAAATCTCTTATCAGCGCTATCAAGTGACGAACAGGCGTTGAAATGAATAATTTGCATATGCACACGTCTTCTTACTGTATTCCGCACTTATTCTAATTTTCCACATTTTGCTTCCTTTTATTTTGTGGTTGCTATGGGTGATAGTGTCATCCGACCTCAGCAATTGTCCAGTAGTGTATATATATACATATATATATATGTATATATATATATGAATATATATATATATATATACATATATATATATATATACATACATATATATATATATATATATATATATATTTATATATATATACATACATATATATATGTATATACATATATATATATATATATATATATATATACATACTTATATATATGTATATACATATATATATATATATATATATACATACATATATATATGTATATACATATATATATATATATATATACATACATACATACATATATATATATATATATATATATATATATATATATATATATATATATAAATTGATACTCACGATATCATATATGTAAAAGAAATCTATACCAGTTAGGGCTTTTACAATTAATAAGTTCATATCTGTTGTTTAAGAGTGGGAGCTTCTAAAAACAAAAGGTATTAAAACAAAAAGAATCAACAAAAAAATGATACGAATTAATGTGTGTACTGTGTAAAAATCTAAACTTACTTGTAAAGGAGGCGCTATGAAGGAATGTGTGAAGACGCAGAATAAATATCACGCGTCTGCACAAGCAGACTTCT
The DNA here is from genome assembly GCA_951213105.1 of Amaurobius ferox. Lineage (NCBI taxonomy): Eukaryota > Metazoa > Arthropoda > Arachnida > Araneae > Amaurobiidae > Amaurobius > Amaurobius ferox. The sequence continues at coordinate 75,315,367 of OX578139.1, forward strand.
TTAAGTAGAATGAAATAACACGTAATAATGAAAGTATTTATACAAATGATTCGGATATAAAAAAAAATCCACCATACCTGTTAGGGCTTTTACGATAAATAAGTTCAGATTTTTCTGTTGCTTAACAGAGGGAGCTTGCAAACACAAAAGGTTTCAATACCTAAAGAATCAACAACAAAATATGTTACGAATAAAGTGTTTTCTGTGTAAAAGTCTAAACTTACTTGTAATTGAGGCACCATGAAGGAAAGTGTGAAGACACAGAATAAATACCACGCGTCTGCACAACCAGACCTCTTGAAGTGGAATGAAATAACACGTAATAATGAAAGTATCTATACAAATGCTTTGAAGCACGACTGTTTGAAACATTGGTATTTCGTATCGATAATTATTGTGTATTGATTGTGCCAAACAATACATATCAGCTCGCCTCACCGATACGTCGCATAAGTTTACCTATCACTAATAATATGTGTGATACTTTATGAAATGTTTATATCCAATGCATAAACAGAAATATCTTTAGTTTAATTGTGTGAAAATTTCCAATGGCAAAAAAGTTTTACTTTTTTATACATTTGCATAAAAAATGTGGTGTTTTCTCGAAATTTTTATATCCGAGATATTGGCAAAAAAGTATGTTTTTAAGATCTCTGGAACTCATTTGTCCTTCATTGCGTGTGCACGGTTTTATACTTCGATATATTACATGCACAGATGCACAGCGTGTAAAGTTCAACTTCCACCACAATCATTAACATTATGAAATTAAGTTGAGTGTTGCTCAACTCAACTTTCTCATACCAAAATCCATTTTTGGCAACCTTTCTGTTGCTCACGAGAGAAAACTGTTAAAAATATATATCGTTGTTTCTAACGTTCACAATTATAGCATGTTACCCTTCTTTTAAAGGGCTGGAAAAAATATTTCGATTTCTACCAAGTTTGATAAAGTACCCTCTCAAGGGGGTGTAGCTTCCCCCGAGGGAGGCTAATGATGTCACCGTTATAATTGAAACTGGTATGTTTTGTGATCATTGAACCATAAAAAACAGCTTTTAAGCATAATTATGATAAATTTTGTCCTACGTTGCAATGTTAAGAAAATATGAAATGTCGAATAAATTTCGAAGTTTTCGCTTTAATTTAAAGAAAATCTATGTAATTCTAGATTTTTAATAACGAAATCACATATATAGTCTTGTGAAAATTCATTAATATTGTAGCAGATATTGTGTACATAAGCAATCAACCACAGACAGACAGACGGACATCAGTCCAGAAAAAGTGAAAATGTGTCCAGGAGATCGTAAAGCAGATATTGCCATTAAAATCTGGAAATCGAAAATTTTCGTGAAAACAGTACGTTTTCAATACTATGTATGAGAATGTAAAAATGTCCCCAGCCCCTTTTTCCTGATTCTATTCATTTCAACTTCAATTTTCCCCTTCAACGTCGTCTTTTAAGGCTTCGTTAATGTTAGAGCATGTAGAGAGCTGAAACTTTTTTTTTTTGAAAAATTTTATCTTGCAGAACATTTTCATCTACAGCCGAACTCGATTATTACGATATTCAAGGAACTGTTGAAATTTTGATGCTGTTACCGAGAGACGCTACATTCAGTAATTAATTTTAAAATGTTGGTACCATTGAGGTAAAAGCAAGGCGTTAAATCTTTATGCTAAGAAATGACAATATTGTTCGAGACAGTAATTCAGGTGGCTCTGCGATAAGACAAGTAGTTCTGCATTGTAACACTTTCTATGGCGAAACGGCTTAAATATTTATTTAAACTGTCAATTTTGCAAAAATAAATTATTAGTGTAATGCAAATAAGAACACAGACAATACAGAATATTCCTTTATATTCAAAATTATTTTATCTTTCAATTTATTTTTATTTCCATCTATTCTATACTCTATCCTACAGCTATGTAAAAATACTGGTTAACTATACTCATAATTAAGGAACCCGTAATTTAAAAATAATCAAAAATACATATATTAAATATTACGCTTTTCTATTTTGTCAACTTTCAGTAGCAGCTACTTTACTAACACTAGCGACATCTAGTCATAAATTCTCAAAGCATTATGGCATTTATAAGCATTTCAGCCATGGGAGTTTTATCTCTTTCTTTCTAAATTTATGGTTGGTACATAAATACATACTTTCAAAAATCTGATGTGGGCAGCACATGAATTTCCTTATATAATGCAATGAATTTACTACTTTTACAGTAAAACAAAATAGGTTATTTTTATAGTAGATACTTATATTCTTTGAATTTTTGTCAGAGAGTCGTCATTTTCATTGATTTAGCGTCATTTTTATCCATTTGGCGAGTTTTTCGTTAATTTAGCAACATTTAAAAAAGTAGCCTAGTTGGCGACATTCCACCAAATTCGTCGCCAAAATCTCGCCAAGCGTTATGGACGGAAAAATAAGTTATTCTGACAGCAGATAAATGGCTATTGGCGTTCAAATGCAAAAGTATTACACAATGTACCTTTTTACATGAATGGAACAAGCTAGATTCACGAGAATGATGTCATCAAATTTATCGCATGGTATTATATATGAAAGTAAACATGTTTCTCAATAGGAAATATTTTTTATATGATTTTTTGATATTTTCTTTGAAAAATGTGCAATATCTCGAGAACGGTTCATGTAGCGTTTTAAAATATATGTCAATCGTTTTCTAATGAAAATTTATATAAGAAATGTTTATTTGCGTAACTTTATTGGAGGTTTTGATTTTTCGACCATTTTTTTTAAATTTCACTCGAAAATTTAGGGGGCTTCTAAACGTTCGATTGCTTATAAAAAACGACAGGCTTAGAATGTTTACGGATTTTAATTTTTGTACCAAATTTCTTTCGAATCGGTACATTCTTTCGTCAGTTATCGTCTTCACAAACTCACTGACATACACACACACACACACACAGACATCACTTTAAAAATTTTTGATTCGTGATCAGGGATGCTTGAAACGTGCTCTCCCGTCGAAAACTCTAATTCGAATTTTCGACCCCGTCACGATACTTTCCTTATACATTATGTATATAAGGAAAGTAAAAATAGTTTTAATGATTTTTATCTTATTTAAAGAACCACACATTCCTAACATGAAATATATTTTCTTTAAGATGCCCCTATAAATCAATCATACGCAAAAAATTTAAATTAAAAGTTCCTAAATTGAATTCTTAAAATAAATTTTTAAATTGAAGTCCTGCCATGTGAAACTAAAATTTGTATTATTATTTGGTAGTACTATTCAAGTACCAAGCAAATCAAGAATTTGGGTGTTAATTTCTTTTTATGGGAAAAAATCTAGAAATCTTAAATTATTCTTTAGAATCTTATTGTTTTAATAATTTATCAGTTACTTTATATCTAAATTTAAGAAAAAATGGGATATCTGTTGCACTTTTGTTTATAAAAATAGAATTTTTAATGCATTTTTCAAATTATATCCTAATTTTAATTAAAATTTGAAGAATATAAAATAATTTCTCACTAAACAAGTCTTCAAACTTCTGAAGAGTGGCCTTCATAACAATATTCAATCAGCCAATGAGAGTGCTTCAAATAAAACTTTTGATTTTAGGCGGTGACCAGTTGTTCAAAATATTGTTGAAATGGCCCAAAACAAGATTGAAATATATTAATGATGACGGTGTTGAAGGGTTATGATAGTCTGATAGTAACAAGACTCGAGATTCGGTAAAGCAACTCATTCCCAGTGAATCTAAGGACATGGTTAGAGCAGATGAAGCACTATTAGCATAACTTACCCCTGAATTCTTTAGAGTACCAGCATCAACATGATCACATAGGCCAATTTATTGAATAAAAACGACACTAACTTGGAAGGAAGCAATATGGTAAAGAGCAATATGGTTCACAGCATAATTTCTTGTTACCGAGAATTGCTTTATTAGAAGAAACTTAAAAGTCAGTCCGTACATTCTTAACTGCTACTTTCAGAAGAAGCCAAAGTTACAGAAAGAATTACACGTATCTTCCGAATCGAAACATATATATATGTACAGTTGTGTCTTCAGCTGCACCCATGTACATGCCAGGTGTTCACTTGCTGTGTAGGTCATGGCTACTGATAAACACCATATTTGCTTAAATTGAATATCCACTCAGTGCCATGACGCCACCTGATTATATTCTATAGTATCTCTAGCGTAGTTGTATTATTCAGACTTTAGAATTTCATATACTTACAAAGAAGCTTTCATTAATTTATTTCTAAGATTGATTTTGTGCATATTTTAAAATACAGCAAATTAATTTATATATGTTTTTCTCTGCTTTTATTTTTATTAAATTATGTACTTGTGCAGTTTCCCGACACTCCAAATATTTGTATCCAAATGAAAAAATATGATGTGGACAGCACATGACTTTCCTTATATAATGCAATAAATTTACTACTTTTACAGTTAAAAAGGCGTTATTTTTATAGTAGATACTTATATTCTTTCCAAGATATTGAATTTTCTTAGTCGTCATTTTCATAGATTTAGCGTCATTTTTATCCATTTGGCGATATTTTCGTTAATTTGGCAACATTTAAAAATGTCGCTAAGTTGGCTACATTCCACTAAATTCGTCGCCAAAATTTCGCCAAGCGCTATGGACGAAGAAATAAGTTATTCTGACAGCAGATAAATGACTATTGGCGTTCAAATACAAAAGTATTACTTAAAGTATCTTTTCTCGTTAATGGAAAGAGCTAGATCCACGAGAATAATGTCAGCAAATTTATCGCATGATATTACATATGAAAAGTAAACATGTTTCTTGACAGTTAATATTTTTTTTAATTTATGGGATAAGTTTATTTGAAAAAATGTGCAATATCTCGAGGACGGTTTATGCTAGCGCTCTAAAGTTTATGCCAATCGTTTTCTAAGGAAAAATTACATAAGAAAAGTCTATTTTAGTAACTTTATTAAAGGTTTTGATTTTTTGATGATTTTTTCAAAATTTCACTCGAAAATTTAGGGGGGTTCTGAACATTCGATTATATTTTAAAACAATAGGCTTCTAGTATTCACGGATTGTGATTTTTGTACCAAATTTCATTCGAATCGCTCCATTGGCTCGTGAGATATCGTCTCCACAGGCTCACTGACACACACGCACACACACAGACATCAGCTCAAAAATGTTTGATTCGTGATCAGGGATGCTTGAAACGTGCTCTCCCGTCCAAAACTCGAATTCGAATTTTCGACACCGTCACAATACTTTCCTTATACATTATGTATATAAAGAAAGTAATAAAGTGTTTTAGAAATTTATATTGAATGTAAACAAAGGATTTTTGAATTTAAATTAACTAATGTAAAGAAAAAAAACGTTTTTTGGAATTTAACCTATGGAAAACAATGATTTTGATAGTTTAAATTATTGAAAAACAAACAAAATTTATTTAAAAAATCAACAAGCAATTGTTTTAATTAAAATTATGATGAAATGTGATGCATTTAAGCAGCGAACCACCGGGTCCGTATTTGACTACAATGGTAAAAGCAAAACTATGTATACATTTTAAATTCATGTGGTACTAATTAAATTTCTCCTGACAATTGCATAAGGGGAAATGGAATGAATGGGCAGTAGAATGAGGACCCGATGGTTGGACGCAAATGTTTTGCTCGGGAGAATTGGATATTTGTTATACTGAATATAAAATTTGTTATACTGAATTGATTCTTGTATTTCTATACTTCAGCGATTTTTAAGGGCCTTTCTGAGCACACTTAGTAGTGTAAAATATTGGGAGTGAAATTTTTCGTACTTCAATTTCAACCAACCATTAGAATTGCACATGCGTAGATAATAATAATGTTGTCAGTAACCGAATATAGCCTCTGTGGCCGGCTGCTATACGGTTATACGTTGGAAATAAAAGTTTTTTAATTATTAATTAAGAAAGAGTATTTTAAGATTTTAACAAGATTCTTTCATTACTGTACACAAAAATTATTCTTGACATTTTGTTGAAAGTATAATAATTTTTTAAGTTCGCTAATAGGGATCGGTAAATTGCACAAGTACCTGAAGTTCTTATAATTAATGCTTTAAACACACTTTGTATTGCTATAGCTTTGGTTTTCTTTTATTGTAGATAATGGTACAGTCTACATCAGCACTGTGGAGCCACTTTATAAGTGAGAGGAATGGTGGTAAGAAGACAGAAATTTGCCGCTACTATAAAAATAAGTACCATGTTCCTAATTCTACGAAAATGTTGAAGCATATAAATAAAAGCTTAGAAAGACCTGTACTGTCTTCATTTACAACTATTCCTGATGAAGATATTTCTGTTGATGAGCCTGCAGCTGTGTATGATATCGCACTTATGCCTATTGATGATTCTGGTCAGTCTGTAAACAATTAAGATGAAATTCAGTCTACATTTGCACATTCATTGCCAACCAGTTCCTGAAGTTCTATTTCTTTCGTAGATTTGACAGCAACTACTTCAGAGATGCATTTTATTTGAAAAAGAAACAATAGTATTCAGTATACTATTTCTACTTTCATTGATTCAATGACAGACTCTGAAGCTGAAAAACTTGATTCGGCATTTGCTCAAGTTGTATATACATCAAACTGGCCTCTGTCGCTGACAGATAATTCTCAGTGAATTTTTTTTTTAAATTTAATTCGTCCTTCAGCTAAGGAACATTTCAGACATGATCTTACTAATCGTTTATTAGATAAGAAATTTGCTAATGTCAGGGATTCCTTTACGAGATCATTAATAGTGTACAATTCCTTGCAACTGGAAGGTTGCAGCAATGTAAGGACTGAAAGTATCCTTAGTTATGTTGTTGCCACTCCTGTACCTCTGATTTATAAATCACAGGAGACCCATCACAATCAGCATACTGAACAATTCATTTCTGACGAACTTTCTGAGGTTATTAATCAGGTTGGGGTATGGAAAGTAATTGCACGTGTTACGGATAATGCTTCCAACGTGAAAGCAGCTTGGAAGCTTTTTCACAGAATAAATATCCTGATTTAAATACTTCAGGATGTTCAGCTGATGGATTAAATCTTCTTTTGGGAGATGTTTTAAAATTTGAAAACTGGTTAGTTTATCATTTCCACATCAAAGGATATTATTAAATGAATTAAAAACAAACATGCTTTGTTATCTATTTTTACAGCAAAGCAAAAAAAAAAAAGAAAAGAAAAAAAAGAGAATGGCAGAATCTACCTCAAATCTTCCTGCATAAACCCTATGGCGTGGGATTCTTATCATGTTTAAAAGTTTAATTGATGGTAAAGAATGCTTGCAGGAAGCTGTGCTACAGAAAGATCTCAATATTGATAAAATATCAGACAAATGGTGATGAGTAATGATATTTCTTTACTAGCATACAAAGCCTTAGCAATCTGCTAAGGCTCATTTCTGATGGAATTGTCAAGATTGAATCCGATAATATAGTTTTATCGGATGTACTGTTTTTTTCTTCAATGTGAAGACTTCTTTAACTACCTTATTATCAATACCTCTGCAAACAGATGAGGAAGAAAAATTTGTTAGAGCAGTTGCAGAAAGGCGAGCAATGTTTTGCCAGTGTATTCATTTAGCAGCATATTTTTTAGATCCTCTGTATGATTCAGAGCATTTAAGTTCTGATGATTATAAAGTTGCATTGGATTATATAACGAAATTTCCTGTCACTATCCCTTCCAAAAGTTTGCATAAGAATTTCATTATTTACTCTGACAGTCTTTCGGATATCGAAACTCTTCAACAATATCAAACGATGAATCCTATAGCTCATCAAATTATAACTATCATAACCAACAGCATTCATCAAAAGTTTTGAAGGTCACTCAGGTGTTCTGGGAAATGAAATTGCAGACTGTTTAGCTTTTGAGGCGACGTCAGATATCTCTGTTCGAAGTACAAACTTACCATATCCCCGTTCATCACTAAGGTCACATCTAAATATTAATACCATAAAAGTGTGGCAACAGCAGTGGAATGAAAGCGAGAAAGGAAGAGGAACTTTCAACTATCTTCCCAGAGTATCTCAAGAGCAACTGATTTGCAGCAGAGAATTGGTACAGTTTTTCTCGGGGCATGGTTGTTTTCCAACCTATCTTTACAAAATCCAAAAGAAAGACACCGAAAACAGTATTTGTGAAATAGGATCTCTGAAACATTTTGTATTTGATTGCGAACTTGCAAAGAACTATCACCTTAAAAGGCCCAGTAGACAACATATGCCAGTATTTGCGAAAAACCTTCTAGGCAATAGTTGGGCTAAACAGAGAATAAATTCTTTAATTCAATTCTTAGAGGAAAACGAACATATCCTGTGAATTATTACTGGTAACCTCACTACATTTGGCGTTTGAATTGTACATGTTGAATTGTACATTCGACGGTTTTCCGGATGACAACATGTAAAATCATTTCAAAGTACCCAATTAACTTATATTTCGCGCGACTCTAAATAAACAATGTATCATTTTGATAACATCCTCAATGATATAGTTCATATATTAAAAAAATCTAATGTGAGCAGCACATGACTTTCCTTATGTGATGCTATGAATTTACTACTTTTACAGTAAAAAGAAATAGGTTATTTTTATATTAGATACTTATATTCTTTCCATGATATTAAGTTTTCAACAATTAGTCGTCATTTTCATTGATTTAGCGTCATCCATTTGGCGAGATTTTTATTAATTTGGCAACATTAAAAAAGATCGCCAAGTTGGCGACATTCCACCAAATTCATTGACAAAGTCTCGCCAAGCGTTATGGTCGGAGAATTAAATGATTCTTATAACAGATAAATGACTATTGGCATTCAAATGCAAAAGTATTACTCAAAGTATCTTTTCTCATGAATGGAACGAATTAGATCCATGAGAATGATGTCACCAAATTTATGGCATGATATTACATATGAAAAGTGAACATGTTTTTCAAAAGTTAATATTTTAACTTCAATTTATGGGACTTTTTGATAAATTTATTTTAAAAATGGGCAATATCTCGAGAACGGTTCATGCTAGCGTTCTAAAGTTTATGTTAATCGTTTTCTAAGGAATACTTACATAAGAAATGTCTATTTGCGCAACATTATTAAAGGTTTTGATTTTTTGATGATTTTTTAAAATTCACACTCAAAAATTTAGGGGAGGTTCTGAACATTCGATTGTGTTTAAAAACAATAGGCTTCCAGTATTCATGGATTGTAATTTCTGTACCAAATTTCATTTGAATCGCTTCGTTCGTTATTGAGATATCGTCTCCACAGACTCACTGATGCGATAAGCTCAAACATATACCAATTCAAAAAGCTTCTGTCACATCACACGCCAAACGTCATTTTATCGCTAGTTCTGATACACTATTCTTGCGACGTCTGCCAAAGCGGACGGAAAGACGATTGTTTCTAATCCGCGATATTGTTCATGAAGACCGATTAGATACATTTGCATCCCATTATTTAAATCATGTTTTATGTACATTTCGGTTTCAAAATAATACTATGAAAATACATGTATTTAAGAATTTTTTGTACTGCACACAGATTGTTTGCAACGAGTTTAAGAAATGTTCCACACATATATATAACTAGCAGCATACCCGTTCTTCGTACGGAGTATATAATATAAAGAAACTTGAAATTCATAATCATGCCCAAATTCTTATAGAATAATAAATGACATGTTTAATCAAAATATTCTGTTAAAATATTTAATATAATACTCCTAAAAAGAAGTTTAAGAATCTCTGTTCTCGCTATATAAAATTATCTTCATGGACATATCTGAAGAATGAAACATCTTGGACCCCTTATGTAAGCAAATATAAAAAAAAATATGGAATTGAATCAATATATGCAAAATAAAAGCGTTAAAATTGTATGGGACCCGTACTAATTATATACGCGAATATTAGAAAATATAACCTGTATTAGTAGATTACATGTATAAATTGAAAATACCAATAAACCCGTAATCTTTAAATCTGAAGACAGTCATTTATTCCAATATATGTCAAAATTAAAGTGCTAAAATTATATGGGAAGATATACACGTACTACTTATAATGTCCGATTATTAGTAGAAGATTACCCACATATTGCAATATGAGTCACAAATGTTTTTTGGTAAAATACAATAGACGGCGTAATAAATTGAATATATAATTAATCCCCTTAATCTTCACACCAGAAGACTGTACTTGATTCCAATATATATGCCAATATATGTCAAAATATATGCCAATATACCTGTACTACTTATATTCTCGTAGGTTAGAAGATATACCCGTGCATTCCTAGAAGATTACTCGTACAACGTACAATATGCGTGTGTCAGCAATTTTTGCTGCAATAAAACAATGGCGTAATAACTTAAAAATATCAATAATTCCGGAAAATATCAATAATAATAATGTTTAAACCTGAAGAGTATAATTGATATTATCCAGTCCAAAATGAAATGGCAATGAAATGTATTTTATATACATATCTTCATTATTCAAATCGGAAAGGATTTAATAAAAATCGTCTGCCGCATAAACACATTGGATTTAAATCCGTTGCTAAGCGACATGATATCATTTGCTTCAAATAAATTGGTAGAAAAAATATCGTCTAAATAGTTATATTTCTATGGAACATTTGGCGACAGTTTCGTCAAATTAGCGACATTTTAAAAAATCGCCAAATTTATCGCCAAGTGGGACTGTAGAACTGACAGTTCCACTTTGCGACAAATTGACGAAATATCATCACAATACTATCCCCTAACAAAAAACAATTAATATCATTTATGTAGCGCAATTTTATCAATTTCAAGATATTTTTATAGATTTGAAAACATTTTTATCAATTTGGTGACATTTTAAAAATTCGCTAAATGTATTACTAAGTAGGATGGTTGGTCTGACAGATAAATGCTAACCAAACATCATTTCAGTACTCTCTTCTAACAAAACAAAAAAAAATTTCATTAATATGTAGAAGACCCAAGCCACACGACCAACCCGAAGGTTTATGGCAGTTGTTTGTGTGTCGTTTATATCAATTTGGCGACATTTCCGTCAATTTGGCAAAGTTTAAGAAAAGTTGTCAAATTAGCGATATCCCTCCAAATTCGTAGCTTTGAATTTGCAGATCTGAATGAAACATTCTTATCCCGTTTCAATATACTAAATGGAAACACTACAATTGTATTAGAAGATATACCCGCTCTACTCTTTTTCTGTTTCAACAATCGGCTATATGAATTTATTGGCTAAACACAATATATGAGTTTAGTAGCTAAATACGATATAAGCTTGAAAACTCTTTGCCAAAATAAATGAAATTGATGTACGCAGTCAGCAATTAATATAATTAAAAGAAAAATCAAACCGTCCATTCATAAGATATACTTTTATATCCATTTATCCATTTATTTATTATTTAAATCGAAAAAAAATAATAAAAACATTAACAAACACATTTAATTTAATTGCGATGCCGAGCAACATGATATATCCTCCTAAAATGTTAAAATTTATTAACCACTAACATCACACCCGTTATTCGTACGGAGTGTATAATTTAAAGAAACTTAAAGTTCGCAATCACGTGCAAATTCTGTTAAAATATTAAATTTATTGCTCCTAAAGAGAAGTTCAAGAATATATGTTCTCACTATGCAAAATTATCTTCACGATCAGATCTGAAGAATAAAACATCCTGCCCCCTTTTGTAAGCAAATTTGCAGAAGAAAAAATAGGAATTGAATGAATATATGCAACCCCGTACTAATTATATTGTCGCAGATCAGAAAATATGCCAATGTGTTAGTAGAAGATTACCCGTATTACAATATGCGTCTCAAAAATATTTGCCAAAATAAAAGAGATGACGTAATAAATTGAAAACATCAATAATATCTGTATTCTTTATACCAGAAGGTCGTAATTGATTCCAATATATGCCAATATATATCAAAACATATGTCAATATACCTGTACTACTTATATTCTCGTAGATTAAAAGATATACACGTGTATTTGTAGAAGATTCGTACAACATACAATATATGAGTTTAAACAATTTTTGTCATAATAAAATAATTGCATAATAACTTGAAAATATCAATAATCCTTGAATCAATAATCCCCGAAAATATAAATAATAATAATTTTTAAACCTGAAGACCGTAATTGATATTATTCAGTCAAAAATGCTATAAGAAAAATCAAATCGTTCTTTTCTAAAATATTTTTATATCCATTTATTTATTATTCAAATCGAAAAAATAATTATTAAAATTAGCCGACAGATTTAATTTAATTGCGTTTCTGAGTAACATGATATAAGATAGAATCTTATAACATGTTAAATATGTCATGTCTTATAACATAAACTGCGAAATTAAATAACGATTTTGATTTCTCTATACTTCTCATTGTTCCGTAAAAGCTTGTTTTAAATAAACAATGAACCATGGAGATAGATTTCCCCTTTAAATCATGTTTCAAACAATTCATGTTTTCAGAAAGTGACTAATTAACGCAAAAAATCTCCCATCAAACTCAGAGATTAAATTTTAATTCACTTTCAAACGATTTTCAAGCTTTTCGTTTGGATAAACCACGGAGTTAGGGAGTAGAACTCCTAGGAAAAAGTTCCGTTTTTCATTAATATCTCGACAACCCCAGGTCTTAGAAACTCGAAACTTGGAGAAAATTTATGGGGGGATATTTCAAGGCTATTTACCAAATTTCATTAAATTCGGTTCAGCCGTTTTCCGTGATGATGAGACAAACGAAAATTTCGTTTTTTAATAATATCTCGAGAACCACTGGTCGTAGAAACTCAAAACACGGATATAATTTTAAGTGGGGCTATTTCTGGGCTACCCACAAAATTTCATCAAATTCGGTTCAGCCGTTCTCCCGTGATGGTGTGACAAACAGACAGACAGACAGACAGATTTTCCTTTTTATTTATATAGATTTATAGCAGCATACCCGTTCTTCGTACGGAGTATATAATATAAAGAAACTTGAAATTCATAATCATGCCCAAATTCTTATAGTATACTAGCACCATACCCGTTCTTCGTACGGAGTATATAATATAAAGAAACTTGAAATTCATAATCATGCGCAAATTCTTATAGTATACTAAATGACATGTTTAATCAAAATATTCTGTTAAAATATTTAATATAATGCTCCTAAAAAGAAGTTTAAGAATCTCTGTTCTCGCTATATAAAATTATCTTCATGGACATATCTGAAGAATAAAACATCTTGGACCCCTTATGTAAGAAAATATAAAAAAAAATATGGAATTGAATCAATATATGCAAAATAAAAGCGTTAAAATTGTATGGGACCCGTACTAATTATATACGCGAATATTAGAAAATATAACCTGTATTAGTAGATTACATGTATAAATTGAAAATACCAATAAGCCCGTAATCTTTTAATCTGAAGACAGTCATTTATTCCAATATATGTCAAAATTAAAGTGCTAAAATTATATGGGAAGATATACACGTACTACTTATAATGTCCGATTATTAGTAGAAGATTACCCGTTTTGCAATATGAGTCTCAAATGTTTTTTGGTAAAATACAACAGACGACGTAATAAATTGAATATATAATTAATCCCCTTAATCTTCATACCAGAAGACTGTACTTGATTCCAATATATATGCCAATATATGTCAAAATATATGCCAATATACCTGTACTACTTATATTCTCGTAGGTTAGAAGATATACCCGTGCATTCCTAGAAGATTACTCGTACAACGTACAATATGCGAGTGTCAGCAATTTTTGCGCAATAAAACAATGGCGTAATAACTTAAAAATATCAATAATCACTGAATCAATAATTCCGGAAAATATCAATAATAATAATGTTTAAACCTGAAGAGTATAATTGATATTATCCAGTCCAAAATGAAATGGCAATGAAATTTATTTTATATACATATCTTCATTATTCAAATCGGAAAGGATTTAATAAAAATCGTCTGCCGCATAAACACATTGGATTTAAATCCGTTGCTAAGCGGATTTGAAGCTTGCTTCAAATAAATTGGTAGAAAAATATCGTCTAAATAGTTATATTTCTATGGAACATTTGGCGACAGTTTCATCAAATTAGCGACATTTTAAAAAATTGCCAAATTTATCGCCAAGTGGGACTGTAGAACTGACAGTTCCACTTTGCGACAAATTGACGAAATATCATCACAATACTATCTCCTAACAAAAAAACAATTAATATCATTTATGTAGCGCCATTTTATCAATTTTAAGATATTTTTATAGATTTGAAAACATTTTTATCAATGTGGTGACATTTTAAAAATTCGCTAAATGTATTACTAAGTAGGATGATTGGTCTGACAGATAAATGCTAACCAAACATCATTTCAGTGCTCTCTTCTAACAAAACAAAAAAAAATTTCATTGATATGTAGAAGACCCAAGCCACACGACCAACCCGAAGGTTTATGGCAGCTGTTTGTGTGTCGTTTATATCAATTTGGCGACATTTCCGTCAATTTGGCAAAGTTTAAGAAAAGTTGTCAAATTAGCGATATCCCTCCAAATTCGTAGCTTTGAATTTGCAGATCTGAATGAAACATTCTTATCCCGTTTCAATATACTAAATGAAAACACTACAATTGTATTAGAAGATATACCCGCTCTACTCTTTTTCTGTTTCAACAATCGGCTATATGAATTTATTGGCTAAACACAATATATGAGTTTAGTAGCTAAATACGATATAAGCTTGAAAACTCTTTGCCAAAATAAATGAAATTGATGTACGCAGTCAGCAATTAATATAATTAAAAGAAAAATCAAACCGTCCATTCATAAGATATACTTTTATATCCATTTATCCATTTATTTATTATTTAAATCGAAAAAAAATAATAAAAACATTAACAAACACATTTAATTTAATTGCGATGCCGAGCAACATGATATATCCTCCTAAAATGTTAAAATTTATTAACCACTAACAGCACACCCGTTATTCGTACGGAGTGTATAATTTAAAGAAACTTAAAGTTCGCAATCATGTGCAAATTCTGTTAAAATATTAAATTTATTGCTCCTAAAGAGAAGTTTAAGAATATATGTTCTCACTATGCAAAATTATCTTCACGATCAGATCTGAAGAATAAAACATCCTGCCCCCTTTTGTAAGCAAATTTACAGAAGAAAAAATAGGAATTGAATGAATATATGCAACCCCGTACTAATTATATTGTCGCAGATCAGAAAATATGCCAATGTGTTAGTAGAAGATTACCCGTATTACAATATGCGTCTCAAAAATATTTGCCAAAATAAAAGAGATGACGTAATAAATTGAAAACATCAATAATATCCGTACTCTTTATACCAGAAGGTCGTAATTGATTCCAATATATGCCAATATATATCAAAACATATGTCAATATACCTGTACTACTTATATTCTCGTAGATTAAAAGATATACACGTGTATTTGTAGAAGATTCGTACAACATACAATATATGAGTTTAAACAATTTTTGTCATGATAAAATAATTGCATAATAACTTGAAAATATCAATAGTCCTTGAATCAATAATCCCCGAAAATATAAATAATAATAATTTTTAAACCTGAAGACCGTAATTGATATTATCCAGTCAAAAATGCTATAAGAAAAATCAAATCGTTCTTTTCTAAAATATATTTTTATATCCATTTATTTATTATTCAAATCGAAAAAATAATTATTAAAATTAACAGACAGATTTAATTTAATTGCGTTTCTGAGTAACATGATATAAGATAGAATCTTATAACATGTTAAATATGTCATGTCTTATAACATAAACTGCGAAATTAAATAACGATTTTGATTTCTCTATACTTCTCATTGTTCCGTAAAAGCTTGTTTTAAATAAACCATGAACCATGGAGATAGATTTCCCCTTTAAATCATGTTTCAAACAATTCATGTTTTCAGAAAGTGACTAATTAACGCAAAAAATCTCCCATCAAACTCAGAGATTAAATTTTAATTCACTTTCAAACGATTTTCAAGCTTTTCGTTTGGATAAACCACGGAGTTAGGGAGTAGAACTCCTAGGAAAAAGTTCCGTTTTTCATTAATATCTCGACAACCCCAGGTCTTAGAAACTCGAAACTTGGACAAAATTTATGGGGGGATATTTCAAGGCTATTCACCAAATTTCATTAAATTCGGTTCAGCCGTTTTTCCGTGATGATGAGACAAACGAAAATTTCGTTTTTTACTAATATCTCGAGAACCACTGGTCGTAGAAACTCAAAACACGGATATAATTTTAAGTGGGGCTATTTCTGGACTACCCACAAAATTTCATCAAATTCTATTCAGCCGTTCTCCCGTGATGGTGTGACAGACAGACAGACAGACAGACAGACAGACAGACAGACAGATTTTCATTTTTATTTATATAGACTAAATGACATGTTTAATCAAAATATTCTGTTAAAATATTTAATATAATGCTCCTGAAAAGAAGTTTAAGAATCTCTGTTCTCGCTATATAAAATTATCTTCTTGGACATATCTGAAGAATAAAACATCTTGGACCCCTTATGAAAGCAAATATAAAAAAAATATGGAATTGAATCAATATATGCCAAATAAAAGCGTTAAAATTGTATGGGACCCGTACTAATTATATACGCGAATATTAGAAAATATAACCTGTATTAGTAGATTACATGTATAAATTGAAAATACCAATAAACCCGTAATCTTTAAATCTGAAGACAGTCATTTATTCCAATATATGTCAAAATTAAAGTGCTAAAATTATATGGGGAGATATACACGTACTACTTATAATGTCCGATTATTAGTAGAAGATTACCCGTTTTGCAATATGAGTCTCAAATGTTTCTTGGTAAAATACAACAGACGACGTAATAAATTGAATATATAATTAATCCCCTTAATCTTCATACCAGAAGACTGTACTTGATTCCAATATATATGCCAATATATGTCAAAATATATGCCAATATACCTGTACTACTTATATTCTCGTAGGTTAGAAGATATACCCGTGCATTCCTAGAAGATTACTCGTACAACGTACAATATGCGTGTGTCAGCTATTTTTGCCGCAATAAAACAATGGCGTAATAACTTAAAAATATCAATAATCCCTGAATCAATAATTCCGGAAAATATCAATAATAATAATGTTTAAACCTGAAGAGTATAATTGATATTATCCAGTCCAAAATGAAATGGCAATGAAATTTATTTTATATACATATCTTCATTATTCAAATCGGAAAGGATTTAATAAAAATCGTCTGCCGCATAAACACATTGGATTTAAATCCGTTGCTAAGCGACATGATATCATTTGCTTCAAATAAATTGGTAGAAAAAATATCGTCTAAATAGTTATATTTCTATGGAACATTTGGCGACAGTTTCGTCAAATTAGCGACATTTTAAAAAATCGCCAAATTTATCGCCAAGTGGGACTGTAGAACTGACAGTTCCACTTTGCGACAAATTGACGAAATATCATCACAATACTATCCCCTAACAAAAAACAATTAATATCATTTATGTAGCGCAATTTTATCAATTTCAAGATATTTTTATAGATTTGAAAACATTTTTATCAATTTTGTGACATTTTAAAAATTCGCTAAATGTATTACTAAGTAGGATGGTTGGTCTGACAGATAAATGCTAACCAAACATCATTTCAGTACTCTCTTCTAACAAAACAAAAAAAAATTTCATTGATATGTAGAAGACCCAAGCCACACGACCAACCCGAAGGTTTATGGCAGCTGTTTGTGTGTCGTTTATATCAATTTGGCGACATTTCCGTCAATTTGGCAAAGTTTAAGAAAAGTTGTGAAATTAGCGATATCCCTCCAAATTCGTAGCTTTGAATTTGCAGATATGAATGAAACATTCTTATCCCGTTTCAATATACTAAATGAAAACACTACAATTGTATTAGAAGATATACCCGCTCTACTCTTTTTCTGTTTCAACAATCGGCTATATGAATTTATTGGCTAAACAGAATATATGAGTTTAGTAGCTAAATACGATATAAGCTTGAAAACTCTTTGCCAAAATAAATGAAATTGATGTACGCAGTCAGCAATTAATATAATTAAAAGAAAAATCAAACCGTCCATTCATAAGATATACTTTTATATCCATTTATCCATTTATTTATTATTTAAATCGAAAAAAAATAATAAAAACATTAACAAACACATTTAATTTAATTGCGATGCCGAGCAACATGATATATCCTCCTAAAATGTTAAAATTTATTAACCACTAACAGCACACCCGTTATTCGTACGGAGTGTATAATTTAAAGAAACTTAAAGTTCGCAATCATGTGCAAATTCTGTTAAAATATTAAATTTATTGCTCCTAAAGAGAAGTTTAAGAATATATGTTCTCACTATGCAAAATTATCTTCACGATCAGACCTGAAGAATAAAACATCCTGCCCCCTTTTGTAAGCAAATTTACAGAAGAAAAAATAGGAATTGAATGAATATATGCAACCCCGTACTAATTATATTGTCGCAGATCAGAAAATATGCCAATGTGTTAGTAGAAGATTACCCTTATTACAATATGCGTCTCAAAAATATTTGCCAAAATAAAAGAGATGACGTAATAAATTGAAAACATCAATAATATCTGTACTCTTTATACCAGAAGGTCGTAATTGATTCCAATATATGCCAATATATATCAAAACATATGTCAATATACCTGTACTACTTATATTCTCGTAGATTAAAAGATATACACGTGTATTTGTAGAAGATTCGTACAACATACAATATATGAGTTTAAACAATTATTGTCATAATAAAATAATTGCATAATAACTTGAAAATATCAATAATCCTTGAATCAATAATCCCCGAAAATATAAATAATAATAATTTTTAAACCTGAAGACCGTAATTGATATTATCCAGTCAAAAATGCTATAAGAAAAATCAAATCGTTCTTTTCTAAAATATATTTTTATATCCATTTATTTATTATTCAAATCGAAAATATAATTATTAAAATAACAGACAGATTTAATTTAATTGCGTTTCTGAGTAACATGATATAAGATAGAATCTTATAAGATGTTAAATATGTCATGTCTTATAACATAAACTGCGAAATTAAATAACGATTTTGATTTCTCTATACTTCTCATTGTTCCGTAAAAGCTTGTTTTAAATAAACCATGAACCATGGAGATAGATTTCCCCTTTAAATCATGTTTCAAACAATTCATGTTTTCAGAAAGTGACTAATTAACGCAAAAAATCTCCCATCAAACTCAGAGATTAAATTTTAATTCACTTTCAAACGATTTTCAAGCTTTTCGTTTGGATAAACCACGGAGTTAGGGAGTAGAACTCCTAGGAAAAAGTTCCGTTTTTCATTAATATCTCGACAACCCCAGGTCCTAGAAACTCGAAACTTGGACAAAATTTATGGGGAGATATTTCAAGGCTATTCACCAAATTTCATTAAATTCGGTTCAGCCGTTTTTCCGTGATGATGAGACGAACGAAAATTTCGTTTTTTACTAATATCTCGAGAACCACTGGTCGTAGAAACTCAAAACCCGGATATAATTTTAAGTGGGGCTATTTCTGGGCTACCCACAAAATTTCATCAAATTCGGTTCAGCCGTTCTCCCGTGATGGCGTGACAAACAGACAGACAGACAGACAGACAGACAGACAGACAGATTTTCATTTTTATTTATATAGATTTATTATTTGAATGAAACGTTTATACGCGAGATTTCGGAGTAAATATATGTGTGGGATCCGAATGTTGTTCAATACTTATATAGTACAACAATCAGTGACGAGAATTGAAGATTATTTGAAAGGAGGGAATATTTGTCATTTTAAAAATACGAAATTTGTGACATTTTAAGGAAATTTGCTTGACATTTTCGGTTTGTGGGACCAATAAATGTTACTTTTCTGACATACCTAGTATAATGCAGCGTTTTTCAAGGTGTCTTCCGCGGAACCCTTGGGGTTCCGCGACGTGATAGTTTCATGTAAATTGTCTTAAATGTGTAAAATTTTGATGCATAATTTGGACAATAGGGGATTTTTCTTATTTTGGGGTTCTACCATCAAATTAAATATCGAAAGGGTTTCGCGACAAAATAAATTTGAAAACACTGATACAATGTATAGGGAAAGTATTAGGACGAGGTCGAAAACTCGAATTCTACTTTCTGTTTTCGACGGTAGAGCTCGTTTCAAACATCCCTGAAATCGAATCGAATGTTTTTAAAGATATATCTGTGTGTGTGTGCTGTCGCATGGTAAACCCATGAGCCAATATTTTCGGGAATGCGACCTAGAGTTTTCTTATTTATTTTTGGGGGTCAGCCTTTTCGTTCGGCCATCTGCACTCGAAATAGAAAACCAGGATGTCGAAGTTTCTTTAGATCTCGTATTCGAACCGAAAGGGTGTAATGTGCGTCCTTTTCGGATGGGTCATAGGGATTGCGGCCTGCTTTGAATTAGTGCCCGAAAGAAGATCAGTTTCGCAGGGGCTGGAGAAGGAACTGAGGTTGGATTGAGTAAAGAAGGGTTCACAAACAGGGTCCTCTGAGAAACGCTGTTCAGAGAGATGTCGTTTATTCGGCGATTGTTTGGTGAGTTCCACATTTAAGGGCCTGTGCCTGATTTGTATCTTTTACTTCTCTCTCCGGGTTAAGGATATTTAAATATTTCATATTTTTAAGCTTAATTTTTAATTACCATCTTTTCAACTTTAGTCTATGAGACTATATACATTTTCGTTTGGTTTATCTTAATTTGATATACTTTCCATTTTTGAATATGAGAAGTTGTCTTTTAAATATTTTAAATCAAATTCTTGTAAATATTTATATAGTGTAAATAAATTAATGTTTGTGTTTATACTCACGGCCTTATTCTTTTTCGCGCTCTTACCGGGCGTGTCCTAAAAAGGAAGTTACCTTAGGACAAAATAATTTGGTGCCGTGACCAGGATGAATTTGGTTGGGTTCAGTAACGAAGGAAAATAAATTGGCGCCAACGAACAGGATAAGAATTAGGTTTGGTGCATTAACCATGGAAAATTTTTTTTTTGAAAGATGGTAAAAATAAAACAAATAGTAAATGTCAATATCTGCAATAAAAAATTTTTTTTTCCCTAGTAATAAATAAATTTTAATATGAGAAATTTAGAAGAAATTTTTAAACATTGGATAAAAGTAGAAACTGTTTCATTTGCAATGAAAAGATGTGCTATTTTAATGTTATATTGATAAAATACAAAGAATTAAAATTGGTGAGAGTTATGTGTATATATATATATTTTACTTGTTATATATGTCATTGATTGCATTTTACATGTAAATGGGGAATGTTTAAGAACTTTTTTTGGAATTTGAGAATTTTTTGGGGAAAATGGTAACATCAAGAAATTTTTTGGAAGCGAAATTAGATAGATGCTATTTTAAGTACAAAAAAAAAAATCTTTTCTTGAGTCTATTTGAAATAATTTAGATAGAATGTTTATTCCAAATTTATGTAGAGTTAAAAAGCGGTTTCTTTTTCCCATGAGATATATTCAATAACTGGGTTTGGATAATGATTTTATGCATATCGAGAGGAAATGTATATCAGTTGTGTTTTTGAGAGGCAAACTTTTTTGGTCCACGATATGGTTTGAAAATTTTTGTTGGTATTAATCTCTTTGTATATTTCTTAAATTTTGTGTATGTTTTTGATTATGTATATTCTTTTGGTATAGTATTTTTGGGACAAATTTTCATTTTTGACATTTTATAATTTTGGTCGCCAAGATTAGTTAATTAATACACATTTGAGTGATTTTTAGTTTTAGAACAACATTATTTTTTGCTGATATTAGAAGTAAAGTGAGAGAATAATAAACCTTTTATATGTTATGGGTACGAGTTTACAAAAATTTTACAAACGGTTCTGAAAATAAAATATAGAATGTGAGTAGGTTAGATAATCTATTTTTAAAGGCAAAGGAATATTTTGCAATTTTTATCTCAGTTAACTGTAACGGTTCTAATTTTATGGCAAACACATGGGTCTCCAAAGTTTTCGTTCAGGCCACAGTTTTTAGTTATAGCTTTCCCATTCTCGTTTTCAACACCTGTTTTTCGGAGCGGACAACAGTCTTCGGTTTGACCACAGGGTTGAAATTTGATACGGCGCGATGGGGGTTTCTTCTACATTTCAAAAAGGAGTCATTTTCACAGACATAACGCAAAATCCACAGAGTGGTTACAAAGGAAAGAGGAGTGGTTTTAGCAGATATATTTTACGGGAGCTTGGAAGAGATAATCGAGGGGGAAGTAATTTTCAAGAGGGATGGACGACACATACATGTAGAGAGACTTTTTTTTTCTTTTGGGCAGAGGAAGCTTAAGTTACCAGTGAGTAATAGAATGGCGTTGCATCTGGAGAGAGTTAGTTAGGTTATTGGGAATTAAAATACATAAAGTAATAAGTATATTGTTTTTCGAAAAAAGGTAATAATAATAATAATAATAAATAATGAAAATAAATAGATATTATATTAATTCAATTTGTAACCGAAATGGAAACAAAATTTTAATTACTAAGGAAACTTTTGTTTACAAGGGAATTCTAATAAAGTGACAAAGATAACAGACAAAGTACAAACAACAAAGAGTAAATTTTTAAGTTTAATAAACAAATAAATAAATAAATAAGCCTTTTTAACAATTGTTGGTAGGATATATATATAATTTGACCTTAGGCACATATTTTTCTGCGGGCAGATTTGTGTGATGTTTGGGATTTAGAGTGTATATTTCTATACATTGGGGATTGGATCAGACTGTTTGAGTGATCAACAAAGGGTCTCTTTCATCTTCTGAAGACACATAACGTTGAAAGGATTTATTTAAAAAAATAAACAAAAGGTATTTCCATATTTTATTTTGTATCTCTTAACTGTTATTCAATAATATTTTATCGTCTATAAAGGGTACTTTCCTACATTCACTTATATTTTACTTTTGTTAAAACACACATAATTTAATAAATTATTCGGAATAGAAAATTGATAGGTGTGTTAGATTACAACGGGGCTCAAAAAGGAATCAATTTTTGGATACAATAATTTTCTTAAATCGTTACACGTAGTACTGTAAGTGACAGTTGCCGGCATATTTTCTGAACGCATGGAGAATTTTTTGTTAGTTTCTATGGGTAGTTTAGGAAGAAAAGGTGAGATTTGCTAGTTTTTTTTTTCCTTCGGGTATGTTGAACGCTAACAAAGCATTGGAAGATAAAAAGTTATAAAATGTAGTTGTGGGAGAATGAAGTTGGATAATATCACTAATTTAGCATTTCTTTAAGTAGTGTTTTTAAAAAAAGAAAAGAAAGGAAAAATATATGGTGTTTTCTCTTGTGATTTGGTTTTATTGTTAGGGTGTTATCTCTTTACCTACATAAATTGTCATGGTTAAATATGTATTTTACAGTAAATAATATGCTAGGATATAGTGAGGTTAGAAGTATAGTGGTATTTTCATGATAGATGAAATGTATAAGATATGAAATGAAGGTGAATGGTATTTTATTTAAAAAAAAAAAGGGGAAAATTTATATTTTTAATGTGAGGCTAGTGTTTATTTGAGGAAAATAAGGCTTAATGCATAAAGTGGTGAAAGTATTAATAAATAGTGTGATAAAACCCTTTTTGGTAAAGAAAATAAAGGAAGTGAGGAAACGGGTGAATAAGATGATTTTGCTTAATGAAACAAAATATTAGCACTAGACTAAATTTTCCCTTCGAAAGTAAGAAAAGGATTTTCGTTTTATCAGGCAAAATTTTGCGAGGTGTGGTTTTATTTTTTCTGAAAGGTACACGTTTGGGAGATATTTTGGTTTTTTTTTCATACAGAATAGAGAATAAATAGAAAAAAAAAAAAAGAGTTTTTTTTATGCAGTAAGACACTGTAATTTTGAGTTAAAGTCAAGTATTAAGCGACGGGTTAGACATAGCTAAATGTAACATTTTCGAATGGGTTTGAAACATTCATTTTTTGGCAGGAAATGTATAATTTTCTGTAACTTGCAATTAATGAGATATTTTAATGTGTTGGATGAGTTTGAATTTTTTTCTTTGGATAGAAAATTTTTAGTTTAGATCATGTAATTTAATTATGAAAATTTTGTGTGATATTTTATGGTTTTGAATTTTGAATTTCATGGTATATGAAACATGTTATTTAACGTAAAGTTGCCTTTGGCAGTAAAGTTTTTCTATGTAAAGGAGTAGAGTTTTTTTATATGTAAAGAAGTAAAGTTTTTTATAGCTAAGAGAGTAAAATTTTATACATTTTTACTTGCATGGTTATGCAGTTAGGAAATTTTGCAATTTATTTTAAAATGTTTTGTTCTCGGAGGGAGAGAAGAATAAAGTGCATATTGACTAGGTCTCTTGGTGGTAACTTTGCCGTCACTAAGGCCAGTCTACATGTATATTTTGTATTTTGTATAAAAATTATTCATAATACTGTTAAAGCTGTTTGCACAGCACGAAAACTCCAAGGTGATGCGCACGGAAGGTGCTATATGACATGTACAGTTGAACAATTAGCATCTCGGGTCAGCAGGTGACCGGATGTTGGCACATGCCAACATTATATAAACAATGTTTGATGACTGAATACGGCATTGTAATATGTCGATATGTCTTTCAGATCAGCACAGAGTCAATTACTATGTTGGTTTTCCTCTAAGGACGGGGTGCAGAAGATTCCACCGGTGTTTGCTTTTTTCCTCTACGGACGGGGTGCAGAAAGTGCACGATACCACATGAAAGAACGGTGTCCTGCACTGTGCGGGGTGACTGCGGTTTTCTTCAGTACTGAGGTTAAAACTGTCACAATACGCACACTGGTCATAAAAATATGTACAAATGTGCTACACAATGGGTAACAATCCTTGCGTTTATGGAGCATTTTCCAGCAGCTTTTTCAGTTTAGGCCAAATACACGGTATATAAACATTTATAGGCACAGACATTCCTTACGTTACAAGCAATTTACAATGTTCCAGTTATATATACTGGGAAAATTTGCCCACGTTTCCAGTTTTCTACTAAACAGTTTTCTACAGTTGTCCACGTTTCCAGTGTTTTACGGTTCCAGATTCCAGTCAATTTATACGGTCAGACAGCGGACTTGGTGTTTCATGTGTGGTTTTCTGTTTACGGAGAGGTAAACCAAAGACACTCTCATCTATACCTGTTAAACAGCTACTGTGGTGATAAACTTGCAAATTTGGTGGACAATTTGCAAAACTTTTTGGTGGACAATTTGCAAAAACTGTTGGAGTACAAAAAACAAACAAACAGTATCAGTGAGAAAAGTAATTTGATTTGAGTGACTTTTACAGCCTAGTGCAACACAAACATCAGACTCTCTGTTTTGCTGATTTCACCAATTTGTTTTACATTTGTATTCACGATGTTTGTTTTATACTTTTATTTTATTTTATTGTGTCTATATTGACAATTGTTTTTTTTATATATATGCAATATGATGTTTTTCTATGTGTTTCTTTATACTATAGGAGGAAACTTCTATTTTCAGAGGTTGGGTCTTAGGGGCTGGAAGAAAAGCAGTGTGCACTCCAGCACATTTTGATTTTTCTTTATGATTTTGATTGTAAAATTTTTTTTGTATTTTGATTTTAAAAATATTTTAAATTTTTGAAATTCTGAAATTTTAATTTTTGGATTTTGGATTTTTTAAAGGGGAAATGGAGGTATTTTTGGAAAGGCGTATTGCGCCCCGGCATATGGTAATTTGCTTAATGTTTTTTTGATGGTAAAATTTTAAAAATATTTTAAATTTTTGAAATTTTGAAATTTTAATTTTTGGATTTTGGATTTTTTAATGGGGAAATGGAGGTATTTTTGGAAAGGCGTATTGCGCCCCGGCATATGGTAATTTGCTTAATGTTTTTTTGATGGTAAAATTTTAAAAATATTTTAAATTTTTGAAATTTTGAAATTTTAATTTTTGGATTTTGGATTTTTTAATGGGGAAATGGAGGTATTTTTGGAAAGGCGTATTGCGCCCCGGCATATGGTAATTTGCTTAATGTTTTTTTGATGGTAAAATTTTAAAAATATTTTAAATTTTTGAAATTTTGAAATTTTAATTTTTGGATTTTGGATTTTTTAATGGGGAAATGGAGGTATTTTTGGAAAGGCGTATTGCGCCCCGGCATATGGTAATTTGCTTAATGTTTTTTTGATGGTAAAATTTTAAAAATATTTTAAATTTTTGAAATTTTGAAATTTTAATTTTTGGATTTTGGATTTTTTAATGGGGAAATGGAGGTATATTGTCGCATGGTAAACCCATGAGCCAATATTTTCGGGAATGCGACCTAGAGTTTTCTTATTTATTTTTGGGGGTCAGCCTTTTCGTTCGGCCATCTGCACTCGAAATAGAAAACCAGGATGTCGAAGTTTCTTTAGATCTCGTATTCGAATCGAAAGGGTGTAATGTGCGTCCTTTTCGGATGGGTCATAGGGATTGCGGCCTGCTTTGAATTAGTGCCCGAAAGAAGATCAGTTTCGCAGGGGCTGGAGAAGGAACTGAGGTTGGAGTGAGTAAAGAAGGGTTCACAAACAGGGTCCTCTGAGAAACGCTGTTCAGAGAGATGTCGTTTATTCGGCGATTGTTTGGTGAGTTCCACATTTAAGGGCCTGTGCCTGATTTGTATCTTTTACTTCTCTCTCCGGGTTAAGGATATTTAAATATTTCATATTTTTAAGCTTAATTTTTAATTACCATCTTTTCAACTTTAGTCTATGAGACTATATACATTTTCGTTTGGTTTATCTTAATTTGATATACTTTCCATTTTTGAATATGAGAAGTTGTCTTTTAAATATTTTAAATCAAATTCTTGTAAATATTTATATAGTGTAAATAAATTAATGTTTGTGTTTATACTCACGGCCTTATTCTTTTTCGCGCTCTTACCGGGCGTGTCCTAAAAAGGAAGTTACCTTAGGACATGTGCGTGTGTGTGTGTGCTTGTGCGCATGTATATTAATGTATGTAGTATGTGCATGTATGTTAGTGTGTGTATGTGTATTAGTGTGTGTGTTTTGATTGTATATTAGTGTGTGTGTCCTTGAGTCAGTGGATGCGATATCTAACGAACGGATGAAACGTTTCAAACAAAGAATTTTTGGATTATTACAATCAGTGAATACTGGAAGTCTATAGATTTTATAAGTACTCGAATATTTGGAAACCAGATCCAAACTTTCGAATGAAATTTTGAAAAATATCATGAAAAATCAGAACCTAATATTGTTACATAAAATATCATTTTTTATTTAATTTTTTATTAGAAAATGGATAACAAACTTTGGGATACTAGCATGAGCCATTCTTGAAATATTGTACGTTTTTCAAATAAATTTTAAAAAATACATGAAAATAAAACTGTGCTAAGTACCGTAATATGTTCCCATTCCATGAGCAATATTAAGTGACAACGGTGTTAGCATCATTCTGGTAGGTTTCATTCACGAGACACTGTTTTGCAATAGTTTTGTATTTTGACATCAGACAATTAGTCAAATGTAGTTTATTAGTTTGTCTGTCTGTCCGTAATGTTTGTCGATAAATTAACAAAATATCGTTAACTTGACATTT
The DNA here is from genome assembly GCA_951213105.1 of Amaurobius ferox. Taxonomy (NCBI): domain Eukaryota; kingdom Metazoa; phylum Arthropoda; class Arachnida; order Araneae; family Amaurobiidae; genus Amaurobius; species Amaurobius ferox. The sequence continues at coordinate 75,343,225 of OX578139.1, forward strand.
TATTTAAAATGTTTCCAAATTGGCAGAAATGACACTAAATTAATAAAAATGATACCAAATTGATGAATATTCTATATCTTGGTAAATTAAGTTGAATTTATTCGATAATTACTGTCCCTTTGGGGAAATTAATATTCTTGATTTAGATATATTGAGTTTCACGGTTATAATCGTTTCAAATACAATATTTGCACAAAATAAAAGTTAATTCTGTTAAGTTGTGAAGGACGCAAAGTCATTTTGACACTCTCATTTTATTCGCCCTCGAGAGAGAGAAACAAAAAGATTTAGCTCCGTTAAGTTCTGTCCCGTTGTCGATACTATAAGCATGGGCACCCATAGCACTTTTATAGACGGCAAACTCAAGAATGATATGTACAATATCGACTACATTGACCCCCGCATTTGGGACTTTGAATGTCCAGGGGAGCGGAAGTGCCTCCTTTCCGTCCCCTATGGGCGCCCATGAAAAAGTTTCCCAGCTTATATATAGTAACCTCAGGACAGAACATAACGGAGTTCAAGTTTCAAGAAGAAGCAGAAAAATACATATTTATTATATTCTTATGATTTTTCATTACATTGTATTCTCCTATAAATACTTTGCCACACGTTGGTGTGTTAGATTATATTTGATTTATTGTGTATCTGATCCAATTTGTATTTTCTTCTACGTCGGGTCATGTGCATTATTTCTGTAATACAATTTACAGTAATGTACACAGAAACGTAGAATCCACATTAACGAAACGTGTATGACCCTTGATAACGTACATGGTTTCGAAAATGCTTCTCACTTTATTCAATTTCTAACTTTTATTGGGAGCTAGAGAGAGAGAGAGAGAGAGAGAGGGAGAGAGAGAGAAAAGGGCTATCTCATCGTGCTAAACAATGTTTCTGTTTTGCAGTTTTTCATCTTATACACAATTTTTGCATTTACACCATGTATGTTTATGCAGGGAACAAGGGAATTAGTACCTAAAGTACCTGCATTAAATATATGAGTTATAAAACTACTTTCATATACATATACTTTCATATAAAAATTTTTTTTTTCACCCTTCTTTACCACATGTATATCTTATTCCATACCTTAACTTATGGAACAGGAAAAAAAGGGGTATTTTATACCAATTTAGAACCTGTTTTACATATAATGTTTACTTATCCAGTTTTTTAAATATTTAACAGCTTGTCGTATAGACTTTTGTTATCACATTTACATTTCTGTCCATCTTTATTTCACTTTTTCTATACAGAACATTTTCTATTAATGATAAATCTCAAGTATATATATTACAAGTAAAACAAAAATTCTTCAATTAAATAGTACCTTAAAAATTATCAGCAGCTTAAGCGCGTTATTTTTACACAGGGAATAATTTATTACCTCCAGTCTTGATATTTGAAACTATAACAAGTAAAACATATATAAAAAAATATTCACTTCACAATATTGCAAACTTAGCAGCAAATATAGCGCAACTGGTAGTATATGGTAGGTGTTTTTTCTACTACGAATATAATACATACAGTAAAACTTCGATTAACCGTCACCGTCCGGACTAGGGCTGTGACGGATAACCAAATAGACGGATAACAGAAATCTCTTAATACATATGTACAGTAAAGTGATTTCACTGTTGGCTTGGGACGAAAATGAAAATAAAATCCTTGAAAAAAGTGAACAAAACATACATATTGTTTTTAATTTTGCAGAATGATCAATATAAACTTTAATATAAGAGTAGCAATGTACAGAAATATATTGTAATACTATAAACCTACGTTACTTTAAAATAATCTGTTATCTCCTTCTGCATCTTTGAGGCTCGAGGTTTCTGCGCGACGATGTTCCGTATCTTACGCCTCCTCTTATTTGCCTCCTCTTGCATTTCAAACCAGTCGATGCACTTTGATAACATTGTTTCTGCTTCTGAGTGGAGAGTTGTAGGTTTTCGGTTAAGATCCTTCATCATCATCAATTTCTTCTTCTTCAATGGTAGTCACATTAGAAACAATTTCATCATCGTTCAAAATTTCAAAGCCTCCATCCATTTTGTTACATTCCAACCAGTCTGTTATTTCTTCTGGCGTCAGTTTTTCACTGTTTAGTCCTACATTGTTGCACAGTTACACAATTTCGTTAACACTAACAGTCATAGTTCCTTCAGTTTATTCAGGCAAGAGTTTATTCCACCATTCTTTAAGTTAGACACTGTAAGGTCAGCCCAGGTAGTGGCGACATTTAAAATAGCTTCCTTTATGTTGTATATCTTCCAAAATTCTTTGACAGTCATGGCATCATCAGATGTAAGCAAGCCTTCGATAAAAGCTTTTCTGTAACGTCGCTTCATATTTTCAATTATGCCCTGGTCCATAGGCTGGATAAGTGGAGTTGTATTCGCTGTGAGAAAGAGTCATGTTGTTTTGTCATCATCATATTTGAGTTCATAAAAGGGGCGTCTTGGGGCATTCATTGTCCATAAACAGCAGTGCTGCCTGTGGCAACTGCTTTTCGGCCATATGAGCTCTAACTTGAGGCACGAAAACGTTGTGGAACCATTTTGAAAAAATTGTTTGTTCCATCCAAGCACGTTTTGGACATAATAGTTCACAGGCAATGCGTTCATATTTAAATTTTTGAAAGCACGTGGTTTTTTGGATTTACCAATTACAAGCAGGGGTAATCTATGATTGCCGGTAGCATTTGCACAGACTATATCAGTGATCCGATCTTTTTGGGCCCTAAAACCTGGAGCTGTTTTTCAGAAAGTGATGCCAATGTCTTTTGTTGTTGTTGATGAAACCCAGACCGTCCGACCTACCAGAAAGGTGTAGGGTAACTGTTTGGACGGCCGGGAAGTGCCACCCAATTTAGACCGGAACCCAGTGGGGGAGGCATCCACAGGGACCGTACCCTCCTTCCCCTACCACCAACCTCTCGGAAGGACTTTCGGACCCACATGTTTAACGTGATCGTACTCAGCATGAACACGGCGGCAGTTTTGGCAGGGGCTGGAATCGAACCCGGGCCTACCGAGTGCAACTCCAGCGCGCTAACCAATGGGCTACCGCGCCCCGCCAATGTCTTTTGTGGCAAAGCTTTCCAATTGAGTCCAGTTTCATCACAATTGTAAACTTGTTCCCTAATGAGATTCAGTTTGGATATTTTTAAATTTAGCCGTTCCTTGAAATCAGCAATGACTGCGCTATTTGCACTAAATTTTTCTCAACTAATGTCTAGTTGTCAAATACCGTGACGAAACTTAAACTTATCAAGCCATCCTATGCTTGCTTTAAAATTTGGATCTCCTTCTAGTTTCTTACTCATTTCAACTGTCTTGGTCATTATTATGGGACCTGAAAGTGGGATCCCTTGACTCCTGGCTTGAATAAACCATCGGTACATCGCATTATCCAGCTGGTTAAATTTTGCCGGTTTCGTGGTTTTACGAGTCTTAACATCTCCATCGGTGTTTTTGCATTTTTGATACATATTGTTCAATCTTTTCAACATTGCATTTGATATTATTGACTATTGTTCTTCCAACACCGTAAATCTGAGCAATACTAGTGACAGTTTAACCTTTCATCAGACGTTTGATAATTTCAAATTTCTGGTTAAAACCTAGCAATACACGTTTCCGCCATTTTAAAACAAGTTTACAGAACATAAAATCAAATAGATTAGGCTTCACCTTTTTAGGTCTGCATATAAGCGGCGAAATCGAAACACAGCTTAAAAATACAGAACAGTAGCTCTATTATAACGTTATGCCGAAAAAGTTAATTATGAAACAAAACATTCATTCAAACACACAGGCTATTCTGTCATGACTGAGACCAGACACAATAGCGACTGGTTAGTAAAGGGTTTGTGGCCCGCCAGATGAAGCTCAACTCTTCCACCACCTACGATTAGTCACTTCCGCCATCGATGATTAGTAACTTTCGCCATCGATGATTAGTCACTTCCGCCATCATACTGTACAGTCACTTCCAGCTTTATACAGTAGGATGCAAAAGTAATCCGTGGACAATTTTAAAGATATCTGTTTGTTTGTTGATACTCACGCATTTTTTTTTACGATGACGGATAACAGAAACTGACGGTTAAACGAGTGACGGTTGATCGAAGTTTTATTGTATTTAAAACTGCTAGTTTATTACATACTTGAGATAAATATTTCTTTATCCAAAAGGCATTTACAAAATCATGATATAGTGCTGCCATCTCGTGACCATTATTCTGGTGACAATTATATTCTCATTGAGTCGAAATTTTATTTGAACAATTTGAAGGCAAAGTTTTTGCTTTTACTGTATTTTAGCACAACTGGTTTGAAATCAATTTATGATGATTATGAGTTTAAGGGATAGTTTAAATCTGCAACAGCCCCAAGGGAAAATTTGAAGTACAGTTTTGTAATCATTTTGTTTTATGATTATGAATTTATGGGAAAGTATTATTCTTCTACAGGCTAAGAACAACTCAAGGTGCTACTATTCAGCTGACTTCATGCTATCTATGTTTAGTAATTTATATAATCAAGACATACTCCAGACTTTACATACAAAATTTTTATGTGTACTTTCAATAATTTATTTCCATGTATAACTCTTAAGCAATATTGCTTAAAATTTTTACTAATTTGAATATGCAACATGATATTTTAGAGACTGGGAAAATAGAAAATAAAAATTTTTGTGCCCGGTACTTGGATATGAATAGGGCACACAAAAAATCGACATCCTGTTACCCTGTTCAGTGTGAAGACAATGTGATAGCTACATTACGCCATAGGGATTTTGGATTTCAAGCGCGCAAAAACAAAAACTGTAAAACTTGCTCCAATGCGGAACCAAATCAAGTCAACTGTGATAAGAATTCACTTACTTTCTGTAAAGTTTTTAGATGCATTTAAAAGCTTCAATGTTCTGTCTGCCAGATAATATATGTGGGACAGACTGATACACCTTTACATCTGAGAATAAATGTACATCGCAATAACGTAAAACATTATGATTATCAGATTTACATTCCAGTCCATCTTCTTTTCACTTCTGCTATACAGAACATTTTCTATTAATGATAAATCTCAGGTATATATATAAGTAAAATAAAAATTCTTCAATTATATATATATATATATATATATATATATATATATAACAACAGAGAATGAAGAAAGAACAACAATGTGTCAAAATTTCGCCGGGGGGAGATTGTGACCCCCACTTCCCGGTTAAGCCAGCTTGATGTCATGACGACACTCCCGGAAGCGGATACATTGTCGTAAACCAAGTAAACTATACTAAAACTTACAAAACGTGTACTCCCTCACGACAGTGTAACAACCCAATCCTAAAGCACGCCACTCCATTTCACCACCTAACCATTTCCGTAGAGAAAACAAACCCCCGGCGAAATTTTGATACATTGTTGTTCATTCTTCATTCTCTTTTGTTTTATATAAATGTACTTGGTTGAGCAGCATAGCGCCTATAAGTATATTTTCAGTTGGTTGATTTCGATATGGTTGATAGATTTATTTATTTGTATATATATATATATATTTTACTCAACTGCAGTTGTGTAACACCTGTTTTGAATTTGCCAGTTTGTTACTTTATGTTTACTATGCCCCTTAGAAAAGTTTTCTATTTATTTACATTTGGCATGACAATTTACATTTCTAAATTGTTGTTGTTGAAACCCAGACCGTCCGACCTACCAGAAAGGTGTAAGGTAACTGTTTGGACGGTCGGGAAGTGCCACCCAATTTAGACCGGAACCCAGTGGGGGAGGCATCCACAGGGACCGTACCCTCCTTCCCCTACCACCAACCTCTCGGAAGGACTTGAAATGTGTTAATGCTATTAATATTTCTGTTAAACTGTTTTTGAAATTATATTTGAAAGTGTTACATTCTAAATTTCAATAAACTATAACCAGATGTGCTGGGCTGCTCTTCAGCCTTTTGAGAGTTGGAGTCATCTCCCGGTCGTTTCTTTTATTGCCCCAAACGTTGTGTGAACCAGACGGCTTGATATAGGGGCGAAATAACCTAGTGGTAAGACACCAGGATTGCACTCAGTGGACCAGAATTTGAATCTCGGCTTTGCCTGAATTATCTCCGTATTTAAGCGGAATACCGATACGATAAAATCTGTGGATCCGGAAGTCCTTGTTGGTGGCAGGCAAAGGAGGGTACGGTCCCTATGTATGTCACCCCCACTTGATTCTAGTCTAATTTGGGGGCACTGTCCCAGCCATCCAACTTGACACTATACAGCTTCGGGTAGGTTTTACGGTCCGAATCGAAGGAATTAATAGACACATTGAGATGTGAAAACAAAAACAAAAGCAAGTGGTATCAAATATATTTTTTATGATAGTACTTTTAGTGATAAAAAAATATGTTTCATCATTTTCGGGTGAATGTTAGGTATTTGCAAGGGGGCATAGGACCTTTAAACCTTCAAAAAATCAATTTTTCAATTTCAGTTTATTCTGAATATTTGAACATTTTCTGAACACTGTGCAAAAAATTTCTTTAGAAAAATTCGCATTATTTCTAGAGTTATGAGCTTTTATGGAACACTCACTTCTGAAAATTACACTATTGGCCGCTATCTCCGCCATTTTTAAAGGGACACCACTGTTAGTTTACGTTTGTATTTTGCTGTTTCATCATGTAATTCTAATACTTTTTCCACCATGTGTCTTATTTATTTATTTAATACATTCTGCAGCAGTAGAACAGCAATTGTTCACCTTTACTCAACTGTTCAGCGCAGTTTGTTTAACGAGCGGATAAAAGAGCAAATTCCCACTTAACGCGCATTCTTCTGCTCATATTCAGAAAGCAATGGACTTGTGAACGAACTACTTTAGAACATATAAATACGCAGCATATGGAACTCGATGATCTGTTAAGGGTTAACTAGAGTATTGAAACTATAAGAATTATCTTGGTTTGCGAAAGAATAAAGTATAATATCAATTGTCAGTCTATAAATTTTAATTGCGAGTGAACATGTGTGTGGCTAGAGATAGCTTAAACCCTGCAAAATATCTAAAGTGTTTTTGATTTCATCACTAAATAAGAATAGTTTTTTCAATTTATTTAAAAATACTGTTTGACAAGATTTAAAAACCATTTTAAACGTTTCAGCGTTTCAAAAATTGCAGCAGAATTAGACCCATCTACCTTCTTCAAATCTATCTCCCTCAAATACATTCCTCAAATAACTTAATTTTTATGCCCATTACTCTTCTGAACAAGATCGCTGAGTTCAACATGTTGTGAAGGTTTTCTCCAAGATTCACAGGGCTACGGCGTTAAGTGGTAATTTGCTCATTTATCCACTTGTGTTTGTTGATATTCTAGCGCCATTAACGTGTTTATAATTTCTTCTGAGTTTTGCAATTTTTTTCACTGTGTTTTCTTACTTTTTGTTAATGATTTGCTAACTTTATGTTGTTTAAATATAATAATATTGAACTAAAATCTATTTCAATTAGAAATTACTTGCATATTTATTCGTGCAAAATTCTATGTGCAACGCTTTTTGAGGGAGTTTCTCTGAATAATCTTTTCGCTGTTTACTAATGGATACAACTGCTTTGAAATATCGTTCTGGTAAAAGTATGAAGAAAAAACATATTCAAGGAAATGTTTCTTTTATGAAAGATATTAAATTATTGGTAACTGGCATTATTTCTCAAAAGTCGCCCAATTGGCGATATTACGTCAGGTATATTGGCAATGTTTTAAAACTTGCCGCCAGAAGTTACAAACCGAGATCTTTTGTATGCTTCCCTCTCATACATTTCTTCCTCATATACTTTAGAGGGTGATATGGGAAGAAAGTGTTGTTTTCATTTATTCAAAACGGAAATTTATTTTCAAAATGGCGTAGCCTGTACAATGTCAATCAGCTGTCGTCACTGAATAATCTTTCTTCATTCGAAAAGTTCTGTATTCCACAGTGACGTACCCCATCATACCGACGACCACAAACGCTATTTGCATGTAAATTTTCGTAGAGGTGCAGATCAGACTGTTGCAGCTGAAAGCGATCAGGTATCCTACGACTTCCCATATATTGTAGTTGGCGAATGCGGCCTCCTCGTCCGATCTGAAAAGAATGCCGTACAAAGCTGAAAAGAAGGAATCATGAATACTTTAGGTACGTCCCTCACATTTTAAACACTAGAAAACATCATATATACATTAAATACACATTCTGGAACCCCCCCTCCTATACCTACAGCTTTTTTACTAATTCTTTACAAATTCGATAGCCAGGCTTAATATTAAATCATGCTGCGCCATGAAAATATGGGGTCAATATGACTGTCCTTTTATAATTTTTACCTTGGGCAGCCAATATTGCAATATTCGGATCCAATAGCATAGGCTGAACGAAAATGAGGGTTGGGGTGGGGGTGTTAAATACATATTTTGTTCTCATTTTCCAAACTTCAAGGGTTCCTTGGGAGGGGGGGGGGGGGTTATGACCCCCATTCCTTGGTGACGACATTGCAGGGATTCTTAAAACCGCAAATTCTGTCAAATGTTGTAATTATTTCAATATCAGTTTTATACGAAAAACCTAATAATTCGGCACTAAATGTATTTAATATTTGCCAAATTTTTAGGTTGAAAATTTAAATATTTTTCTTTTATTTCTAATGTTTTACAAGTTTTAAATGTAAACTTGAATAATATATTATATCCATATATATAAAGAAGAAAAGTATGTATGTATGTATGATCCACCATAACTGGAGAACGGCTGTACCGAATTTCATGAAATTTGGTAGGTAGTCTTGAAATCGCCTCACTTAAAACATAGGCCATGTTTCGAGTTTCTACGACCAGTGGTTCTCGAGATATTAGTGATAAAGGATACTTTCTCGTCTGTCTCATCATCACGGGAGAATATCTGAATCAAATTTAATGAAATTTGGTGGATAGTTTTGAAATAGCCCTCCATAAATTTAGTCCAAGATTCGAGTTTCTAGGACCAGGAGTTGTTGAGATATTGATAGAAAACGAAACTTTTTCCTAGGAGTTCCACTCTCTAACTCCATGATTCCCAACAAAAAAGATCAAAACTTGAAAATCAATTAGATCTCTGAATTGTATGGGAGTTTATTGAACGTATTAATCACTTGAATAATTAATCACTTCCGTATTAATCACTCACGTATTAATCATCTTAAAAATCGCAGTTTTGAGATATGAATTTAAATGGAAACTATCACCGTGGTTTATTTATCACACGCTTACTCAACAACGAAAAGTATTAAGAAATCACAAGAAAGATCAATTATGCATAAAGCATTGATTATGAAACAATTTCCAACTTTAATTTTATTTAAACATCTCTAAATTGCGATACATTCAGCGGTAATATATGTATCATAATACTGTAATAATTAATTATATTTGAAAATTTAAACACTTCATCGAAAAAAACGAACTTGATTCAAATGACGCCATCGAAATATAAATCGCCTGGCTCTATGTAAAAGCAGTAAATATTTTATTCATACATTTTTATTTCATTCATCACAGTCCTACAATAGTTTATTCTACTTAAAAATTTAAAACCATGGAGGCCAAAGTAATTTAACTCTACGCATAAAACTTCATCGAAGAAATCTGCAATTAAATCGTCTGCTTCTCTATGTAAAATCAATGAATGTTTCATTCATATCATCAATATTGCAGACTCCTGAGCAAAATAATTTTGCGTTAAAGAAATTCAGCAATTCTTATACAACTCATCTTACAGCCTAATCAGTTTACATATTCTATAAGTAAAAATTAGGTTTCGTTGTAGAAATAATCAAAGTTTGATGATCATTTAAACTCAAATATTTTGTAATTGTGTTGTTTCAGAATACAGATGCACAGAAATTAAGCACAATAAAGCGGTTTTAGGACGAATACAAAAGTAAATTTAAATTAAAAAGAACTTTTAAAATAACAATTTTGACACAATATGGATGGTATTGATCATTTAATCTCAAATATATTGTAATTGTGCTGTTTCAGAATACAGATGCACAGAAATTAAGCAAAATAAAGCGGTTTTAGGACGGGTACGACACTGAATATAAATTAAAAATAATTTTAAACATCACGATTTGTACACAAGATGGACGCCATATTTTATTTTGAAGTGGGTTACTTGATCTCTTCATATGATGATCACGTGATCTCTTCATATAATGGTCACGTGATCTCTCCATATAATGGTCACGTGATATCTCCATATAATGGTCACATGATTTCATCACATAAAGGGTGTAATTATTATTTTAATTGTTAATTAAAAAACTACTGAATATATGTTGCTGAACATTTTTTTACTTATTTTATGGGATAATTAGAATACTTCCTAAAACTTTCGAGGCAATTTGCGAATTTTAAATTCGCTTAAAAATGTTTGAAAATTAGGTCCCATACGGTTCAATGTAGTTCATTTTTTCAACCCAGGCTCAATCCAAAACTTATTGGGTGATATTATTCATTTATATTCCCATAGGTGCCATAGACTGTCTGAACAGCATACTAAAATTTCATTTGGATAAAGTCATTTTTTACGGCAGTTATTGTCTTCACGGACAGACAGACAGAATGAACGAATTCATAAACACTTTTGAACTATGTTGTAAAGTGTTAACAAGAAAGATCAATCATGCTTAAAGCATTGATTATGAAACACTTTCCAACTTCAATGCAATTTCATTTAAGCATGTCTAAAATGCAATACATTCCTCGGTAATATTTTAAAATTTATCTCAATACTACATTCATTTATTATATTTGAAAACTTAAACCTTCATAGAAAAAAAATAACTTCATTCAAATGACGGCATTGAAATAAAAATTGCCTGGTTTAAACATTTCTAAAATGCGATACATTCCTCGGTAATAATTTTAAAATTATCATAATACTACGATAATTTATTATATTTGAAAACTTCATCGAAAACAACTGAAATTCATTCAAATGACGTCATAGAAAAAATAACACGCCTGGCTCTCTCTATAAAAGCAGCATTTCATTCATAAATAATTTCCCATTCATGTCATTCATCGCAATACTATAATAATTTATTTTATTTAAAAATTAAGACCATGGAGCTACAAGTAATAAAACTCTATGCATAAAACTTCATCGAAAACAATCGTCCTTCTCCTTGTAAAATCAATGAATATTTCATTCATATCAGCTATGCAGACTCCATGAACTAAATGATTTTGTGTTAAGGAAATACAGCAGTTCTAATACAACTAATTCTACATATTTTGCTGTTTACATTTTACATAAGTGAAAAATAGGCTTCGTTGTAGAAATAATCAAATTTGGATGAGCATTTAAACTCAAATATATTGTAATTGCGTTGTTTCAGTATGTAGATGCACAGAATTTAAGCAAAAATAAAGTGGTTTTAGGACGGATACAACACTTAATATGAATTTAAAAAAACTTTAAAAATCGCGATTTCGAGACAAGATGGATGCCATACACCATTTTGAAGTGGGTCACGTGATCTTTTCATATCATGGTCACTTGATCGCTTCATATAAGAGGTGTTATTAATATTTTAATTTTTATTTAAAAAACTACTGAATATATTTCGCTGAATTTTTTTTATATGTTTTATGGAACAATTTGAATATTACCTAAAATTTTCGAAGCAATTTGCGAATTTTAAATCCGCTTAAAAAATGTTTGAAAGATTAGGTCCCAAAGGGCTCAATGTATTTAATTTTTTCAACGCGGGTTCAATCCAAAAGTAATTGGCTGATATTATTAATTTATATTCCCGTAGGTCCTACAGACCGTCTGAAAAACATACTAAAATTTCATTTTGATTAATTCATTTTTACGGCAGTTATCGTGCTAACGGACAGACAGACAGACAGACAGACAGACAGAATGAACAAAGTCATAAAAACTTTTCAACTTTGTTGTAAAGTGTTAAAAATGGTTATTTAATAATCAGCATTTTATGAGAATGATTATTTTTCATGCAGCTATGACTTATATAATGTAATGATTTTTTTCTTACATAATGCAACGAATTATGCACAGTGCACAGTGAAAAAACATAATGCACAGTGAAAAAACATGTATAAGATTCACGGTCCTATATGTTCCGGTGTAATTTGATCATAGTTTAGCATGGTAAATCCCGAGCAATGCCGGGTAATCGCTGCCAGTTAATGTATAATTCTATATCACTTATAGTACTATTTTGTTGAGATAGAAAATCAAATTTTATATCATTTATTTATTTACTCAAAATATGCCAATGGAGAACTATAATCGCAATTCATTCCGTTGTTCAATAACCTGTACAAATCGAATTGAAAATATGTGTGTGTGTGGGTGTATGTGTGTGTGCATGTGTGTGCTTATCTCATTATCACGACAGAGTGACTGCACCGAATTTCATGAAATTTTGTGGGTAGCCTTGAACTAAACCTACTTAAAATTTAGTCTATATTTCGAAGTTCTTGGACTTGGCGTTGTCATGATATTAATAAACAAGAAAGATCAATCATGTATAAGCATTGATTATGAAACACTTTCCAACTGAAATGCAATTTTATTTAAAAATTTCTAAAATGTGATACATTCAGTGGTGATATCTTTTACACTATCACAGTAGTACAGTAATTTATTATACCTAAATTTTTAAAACTGTTTCGAAATATAAATCATCTGATTCTCTATGCAAAATCAATGAATATTTCATTCATATAATTTGTATTCCAGACTCCAGAGCTAAATAATTTTGTGTGAAAAAAATTCAGCAATTCTTATGTAACTTACCTTACAATCGCTTGAGATATTTGCATTCTGCATAAGTTAAATTAGGCTTCGTTGCAAAAATAATAAAAGTTTAGGGATCATTTAAAATCATAACTATTGTAATTGCGTAGGCACGAAATTTAGATACCCAGATAATACATAGATACACAGATAATACATGTGTGTGTGTTTATGTATTCAAAGTATTGGATTCGTGCCGATGATCGGAACACGAATTTTCAAAGGATCTACACGTTTTGTGACTTCTAGAACACGAAAAAACTATTTTTAGGAAGACGACTGTGTGTGTGTTAGGGACTCTGTATGATTCTGTGTGTCTGTGAGGATATTACATCCACTCTAATTGAAAAACTAATGGACCGAATTTCATAAAATTTGGTATGTTTTTTGTAGGAAACCCTGATGTTCATTAGATTATAGTACGATTCGTAATAAAAAAAATCTGCCTTCATTGCGAAATTTTCGGCAGAAATTGCCTTTATAAACTCTAGCTAAAAACTAATAGAACAAATTTAACAAAATTTGGTGTATAATATTTCAATAACCTACAAGTGATTTATATAACAAATTTAACAAAATTTGGTATATAAATCATTTGTAGGTTATTCTAGTACGATTCGGAAAAAAGGAACGAGCTATTTTTGCGAAATGGCCCGCAAAAGTCGTTAAATATAAAAATAAAAGACTACGTGTGCTCAATTATATCAATTAAATTCCTATTTTATACGTGATTTTTGACAACAAAAGGAATAAGTCTAATCTAGGACTAGCCGCTCATGAGATATTCTAGTTTTTTCGCGTTTTCGCTACGCCACATTTGACAATAAGTTCAGCTATCAAATGAGAACCAAATGTAAGTTTAACGTGCAAATTCAATGTCATTTAAAATACTTATGTCTGTTATTTTATGCAGATAAACTCAAATTATTATTGAAGAAATAAAAAGAACGTGAATATGAGTCTGCAGGGAAAGACATGTGCTGCCCACATCAGAATTTTTAACAATAGTACAACAATGATTTATAGAAGTGAACGGGGATTATTCGAAAAAAATGTAGGATCTATATTTAAAAATCCACCAATTTTTTGTAGAATAAAATGTTCAACAAATTTAAGTTGTGAACCAAATTTTAACTCTCTAGGACGTTAAGTGCATTAAAAATGCAATCAAATAAGTATATTACGAAGAGTTATATAAAATTAAAAAAAAAATTGAAAAATTGTTATCTACCAAATTCATTTTAAAATGTGAAGCCTCTCTCATGTACAAAATAATTAAACTCTTGGAAAGATATTTATTATATATCTCTCTTTTCTTTCTGGAGGATATCCCAAAAGTTAGAATTTAATTGAATTTGTTTTTCTCCCTATATTAAATAATTTTTAATAAAAAACTACCTAATGTATTTTACTGAAATTTTTTTTATGTATTTTATGGAATAATGTGAATATTTTCTAAAAATTTCGCAGAAATTTGTGAATTTTAAATTTGATTAAAAAATGTTTGAAAAATTAAGTCCCACAGGGTTCAATGTATTTCATTTTTTCAACCCGGATTCAATAAAAAACTAATTGGGTGATATTATTTATTTATATTCCCATAGGTCCCACAGACCATCTGAACAACACACTAAAATTTCATTTTGATAAAGTCATTTTTACGGCAGTTATCGTGCTAACGGACAGACAGACAGATAGAATGTGCAAAGTCATAAACACTTTTCAACTATGTTGTAAGTGTTAACAAGAAAGATCAATCAGGCTTAAAGCATTGATTATGAAACACTTTCCAACTTCAATCCAATTTTATTTAAAAAAAGTGGAAAATGCAATACATTCCTCGGTAATATTTTAAAACTTATCACAATACTACATTGATTTATTATATTTGAAAACTTAAACCTTTATTGAAAAAAATGAACTTCATACAAATGACGGCATTGAAATATAAATTGCCTGGTTTAAATATCTCTAAAATGCAATACATTCCACGGTAATATTTTAAAAACTATCATAATACTACGATAATTTATTATATTTGAAAACTTCATCGAAAACAACTGAAATGAATTCAAATGACGTCATAGAAAAAATAACACGCCTGGATCTCTCTATAAAAACAGGATTTCATTCACAACTTTCTCCCATTCATTTCATTCATCACAATACTATAATAATTTATTTTATTTCAACATTTTATTTAAGACCATGGAGCTACAAATAATTAAACTCCATGCTTAAAACTTTATCGAAAAAAATCGTCCTTCTCTTTATAAAATCAATTAATATTTCATTCATATCAGCCATGCAGACTCCATGGACTAAATTATTTTGTGTTAAAAAAATACAGGAATTCTAATACAACTCATTCTACATATTTTGCTGTTTACATTTTACATAGGTGAAAAATAGGCTTAGTTGCAGAAATAATCAAATTTAGATGAGCATTTAAACTCAAATATATTGTCATTGCGTTGTTTCAGTATGTAGATGCACA
Organism: Amaurobius ferox; assembly: GCA_951213105.1. Classification (NCBI taxonomy): domain Eukaryota; kingdom Metazoa; phylum Arthropoda; class Arachnida; order Araneae; family Amaurobiidae; genus Amaurobius; species Amaurobius ferox. The sequence goes on from OX578139.1 coordinate 75,358,592, forward strand.
GAATTTAAGCAAAAATAAAGTAGTATTAGGACCGATACAACATTCAATATGAATTAAAAAGAACTTTAAAAAATCACAATTTTGAAACAAGGTGGATGCCATATATCATTTTGAAGTGGGTGATGTGATCGTTTCATATCATGGTCACGTGATCGTTTCATATCATGGTCACGTGATCGTTTCATATAAGAGGTGTAATTATTATTTTAATTTTTATTTAAAAAACTACTGAATATATTTCGCTGAATTTTTTTTATATATTTTATGGAACAATTTGAATATTATCTAAAATTTTCGAAGCAATTTGTGAATTTTAAATCCGCTTAAAAAATGTTTGAAAAATTAGGTCCCATAGGGCTCAATGTATTTCATTTTTTCAACCCGGATTCAATCCAAAACTAATTGGGTGATATTATTCATTTATAATCCCATAGGTCCTACAGACCGTCTGAACAACATACTAAAATTTCATTTTGATTAAGTCATTTTTACGGCAGTTATCGTGCTAACGGACAGACAGACAGACAGACAGACAGACAGAATGAACAAAGTCATAAACACTTTTCAACTTTGTTGTAAAGTTTTAAAAAGTGAATTTTCCATACAGCTAGCATTGTGGAGATAATACTTTTTCCTCAAATTTATTTGAAGAAAATTATATCATGTTGCTCAGCAATGCAATTCAATCAAATGTATTCATACGACAGAATATTTTTATTACATTTTCCGATTTAAATACAAAAGAATTTTATACGAAAATTATAAAAAAAAACTATTACATTTTCGAGTGAATTTTATATCTGTTAGGCCCTTTGGATTTAAAGATTACGGAAATTATTGATATTTTCAATTTCTTACTTCATCTGTTTTTTTTTTGGCAAAGATTTTTCAAAATCATATATTGTGTTTAGTAAATTGAGGAAGCGGAATGAATACACAGGGTATGAGTAAATCATCTGATACCGATTTGGCGCTTCCATTTTGTAAATTTGATTACAAACTAGGCCGCTTTATTCTTCAAATCCAAATGCTAAGATAATTTTGTATAGCAAGAAGAGAGATCCTTTCTTTTTAAGAATTAAATAAAATATTTTAATATATTGTTTTGAAAAATTTCTAGATATGCCCGTGAAGATAATTTTGTATTACGTGAACAGAAATTCTTATACTCCTTTCAGGAGAATTAAATTAAATATTTTATAGAATGTTTTGAATAATCATCAAATCTGCCTGTGAAGATAATTTCATTTAGCAATTGAGATGCAAAGTGAATTGAGATGCATTGTCAGATATCAAAACTTTTGATAATCCATATCTATTGTAATAATCAGCTAAAACGTTAACAGTGCACTATGTTGAAATTGATCTGACTGGTATTGCTTCCAAATATTTTCTAAGATGGTCTATAATAGTTACAATATAATTATGCTGTACTGTGGATCTTATAAGTTTACCAATAATATATATTGCCACTGTCTCTCCAACTTTAAATTGTTTGGATTGTAATTGTTATGCTTCTATATGACATTGTTTTTAAATTTAGACATTTTTCACATTTGAAGCAAAAGTTTTTGACATCCGAAAACATATCATTCCAAAAGTATAGTTTTTCAATTTAGTGTATGTCTTACCAATTCAAAAGTGGGCTATATGAGCTGCCTGGATTGTAATCCTTTGTAGTTTTTTAGGAATTACTACTCTCATCAAATTTTGATTCTTGACTGTATTCTTGAGTCTGAGTTTAAATTTCAATAAATTATCCTTTCCATCAATTCTGTAACTCTTAACCGTAGTATTATTTTTATTTTCCTCAAGAAGTTTCTTATTTTGCATTAACTTGATGTTGTGAGACAAATCATTTAAATTTTTATCTTTAATTATTATTCTAAATTATCCTTTTCCAAATTATTCTAAATTATTATTCAAAATTATTCATTAAAATATTAAAATACTCCAATAATATTAAATTTTAATTGTATAACTGTAGCGGTAATTCATGCTAATTTCAGTATGCCAAAAAAATCTGCCTGTCATTCACTCTAGGAGCTCCATGTTTCGAGCGCAAAGTTTTGTTTTTACGAAGTGGCAACCGGGTGAACGCAATCAGCCAATCAGGCTCTGCCACAGCTTAGTGCGCAATTTCTCTTTGTATGCAAGAACGCTAGCCCCACTCTTCTGAAAATTTTGAAGAAAAAAGGTCGTGTATATGTGTGGGAGTTCCTCCCTTATCATTGCCTTTGTCATTTTTTAGATTTTGTGCATATATAACCTATATCTATGCAATCTAAATGATTCAAATATATGTTGTCCTTGGTAAGTAATGCAAACATGGTTCAATAAAAATATGGGTGATGGTGTCAAAGAAGAATGCTATATTTGGTAAAATTTTATAATAGCTTGAATTTTTAAATTTGAAGTGTTACTGTTATTGCTGCATCAGAGTTTTGATTGTGATGACTACTGTTAGTTTGGGATATTAAGATATCTATAATTATCTGCTGTGTGAATGTTATTTTGTGAAATGTGCAAGTTGATAAATAAGGTGATGCAGAAAGAAATTATTCTGAAGATTGTTTCTTTTGTATAATCTACACTTATGCTTTGATGAAATTAAGTGGCTATCATGTTAGTGTCAAATATATATTTTTTCGGCAAAACAAAATTAATTCTATAAAGGAATAGATTGAGACACAAAATGTAGTATGCAAAACTCTCCCTTTTTTAAAGGAAAAAATTGTATTATACTTACAAAGATAGAAGAATGAAATCAAATAACTTTGACACATTTAAAATCAATAAAGAAGATATTTTTTATTTTAGAGTTTCCTTTATTTTTTTAGAGAGACAATGACTTTTACATTGCAGACTACTTTGAATATGGCATTCCTATTTTTGAGAACAAGAAATTATTGATTGTTGAATAAAGTCTTGAGTATGACTGGTGAATACGTTTTTTATTATAATTTGTATTTACAGATCCTAAGTACAGGTATGTACAAAAATGTAAGATTTTAACATGTATTAAAAATTGTGTATTTTGTAATTTTAAGGCGCCCATATGCAAAATGGTTACATAATTTATCTTAATTCATAACGCTTTGTATTTTTATGTTCCAAATTTTATTTTCCTTTTATACGATCCCAATTCTCTAAATATTTAACAGTTTATTTTATTAATTTTTTTATATTTGCAAATGGGTGTCCGATCAATCAGGAGTTGAGTTACAGACTCTTAATCATTAAATTACATTTTTATTGCTTAATTTTCCCTTGAGCGGTTTATGTAACAACACTTGCTATCTGCCAATTCTTCCTTTAAAATATTATCATCAGTCAATTTAGTTTTTGTTTCAAAAATATTATTCACCAGTTCTTTAATTTTTTTGTTTGGAAAATTCTCTATACTCATGTAATCACTAGGGTTGGATTGTCCTTCAATAAAGTTGATTTCAAATTTAAATGATTGTAAAAATAGCAGCTATCTACTTTCTATGTCACTGGCCCTCTCTTATGCAAGATGGTATGATAGTGCTTTTGCATCACTCTTAATTTCGAATTCTGCACCAATTAAATAGTCTTGAATGTGTTTAACTCCTTCGTAAATTGCCAAAAGTTTCCTTTTTATACTTGGGTAGCGTGATTCAGAATCTTTAAACTTTCTTAATTTTCAGAGGGTGCATATTACCATTATGATTCAGAAATAAAATTGCTGAGATAGCTCTGTTAGAGGTATCACAGATAAGGCAAAAAGGTTTGTTATAATCAGCATTCTTCGCATTCGGTTCATTCAAAACAATATCCTGTAGTTGCTACAATGCATACTGACATTCCTCTGTCCAATTAAATTGTTGTGATCTCTTAGTCAAACTTATCAATGGTTGAACAATACTAGCATAATTTTGAATCAGTGTTCTAAAATAACTAGTCATTCTAAGTAAAGTTTTGACTTGCTTTGCATTCTTCGGTACTGGAAATTCTTGTATCTTTTTGATATTTTTTTCTGGAGAATAGCCATTCTGATTGATCTTAAAACCCAAATATTCTGTTTATTTTTGGAACAATTGTACTTTCTCAGCATCCAGTGTTAAATTCAAATCCTCCAATCTGTCAAAAATCAGCAAAACTCCATGTAGAGTAGCCAGTAATGATGATATCGTCTAAAAAATACCTAACTCCTTTATCTCTGATATCTCCTAAACATTTATGAATTAATTTGGCAAAGTAACTAGCACTATTAGCAGTACCGAATGGCAAACGGGTAGGTTGGCAGGAACTCCAATGGGTTACGAATTCCGATTTCACTTTATCCATAGGCCTAAGCTTCATTTGGAAGAAGACAGCCTTAAAATTCAACGCACAGTACAGATTTCTGCCTGAAACTTATTGCAAGATGTCGTGGATATAATCTACCGAAAATTGAAATGGAATAAGGTATGAATTTAATAGCCTGTAGTCGATAGTCAACAGTAGTTTTTGATGCTCTTGCTTCTCAGATTTGGATGAGTCTTTCTTTCTAATGAAAAGTGCAGGAAAGGCAAAATTTGAGTTGGTTTCCTCAATAATACCAGCTTTCCGAAGCTTCTTAATTTCTTGATGGGCAACATATTTTAATAAATGTGTCATTTTATATGCTCAACACTGTATAGGATATTCATTTATTAAATTGAATTCAGGTACCACATTGTCGGTTACTCCCAAGGTCTCATAATCCTTTGAGAACACTGCATAATTCTCCAACAACATTTTTTGCACTCTCGACTTTTGATGTTCAGGTAGGTGTTCTAAGCTAAAAGCCTCCTTGGTCAATTGTTCTCTTAATGTTAATACCTCCTGATGGGTTAAACTATTTACGTGTTCTGTATTCTGTCTCTGTTTGCAGATTTGAAAATGTCTTGAAATTTTTGAGAGTTCACTATTTTTGTGCAAAGTCCCTAATTTATCAGACTTATTAGTTATGAATATAAAAATTTTACCATCAGTCCAGTTTCAATTTCAATGTTAGATTTATTTTTAATTGGTTCCATCAAAAATTACGTATTTGCAATAATTGCTTCACTGCATCTCATTTCTAAAATCTGTGTGGTATTCGGTTCCAATTTCACAGTTTTAGTAACAGTTAATTCAGCATATTTACAATTCATCATCTTTATACCATTATTCACATATTGGGATTTTACCTTATTCTTATTAGCTTTCCTTGCAATTATTCTTTCTTTCTCATAATTGACTTCTCCGACTACTTCAGTGTTATTCAGCTCAAATTATTCTATGTTATTGGTCTCTTCTGATATTCTATTTCTAAATTTAACACGATTAGCTTATTTCGGTTCATATCTATTATAATTTTATTTAATTTTGAAAAATCAAGTCCTAGAATCATACAGTATTGAATATTCCATGACTCGTTTGTAATAAAAAATGTGTTCTTGAAAAATTTATGTTTAATCTTAAAACCAATTTGAATACCATGTTTGAATGGTATTCTTGTGCCATTAATTGCATCAATAGACAAGTTCGAATATTATCATCACCGAGGCACACAATTCTTGTCACACTGAACGTTCACATCATTCGAAGAATTGGTTTCTTTCCAGAGTCTTTTTTATATCTGTTAGTCCTGATTTTTCATCTTGCGTGTCTATTGTTGAGCTTCAGGGGCCTATTGTTGATACAGAATTGCTATTTTGCATTGCAAGTGTCTCAGGTATCCCAAAAACTAAGGGCCCGGCTGCCTTGCGTAATAGTTAACAGTAACCATCTATGTTACTGATTGGAAATTCCTTCGCATTACAGAGCTCGCACGGGGTGAATCTACAATCTTGAGGTTTGAGGGCAATTTTTACAGAGCCCGCACGAAGCGACGCTCCAGTACGGATGCTAAAAGATAAGTGACTCCATAGAATAGAACAAAGTCAAATCGATAAATTTACACTCCGGACAGAAATGTCCGAGGCATTAAAAGATTCCTTCGCATCTGTCTTAATGTCGCATCTGTCTTCGCATCTGTCGTGTATCTAGTAAAAAGATTCTCGCCCCGTAATATTTGAGTAATCAGATCGTTTACTCGTACTGTATCCCTACGCTCATCCCCAGTTGTGGATTACGTGACCTTGCACTCCACACTTGGCAAGAATTTTCCCTTGTAGGCATGCTCGTCAAAAAAGAAAAAATTGTCAGAACTGTGCTTCCCCTTTCTCGTTAGGGTCCGATCTTGTAGAGCCTAAGGTGATGTAGGTGTGAATTTAAGTGCTAAATTCTGTCTCTTGACAGCATCGATGGTTGTAATTGCCATTTTGGAGCATTTTAGTCGAGACTCCCTATTTTCTTCAGGGAATAGAAAATATTTTCTTTTGTACGATATGTTGCACTGGTGGTATATTTTTAGAACTTAATTTTCTACTTTAATTGGTTCAAATGAGCAGCTCTCGGATTAAAAAAAAATTGTATTATTTGCAATCTGCCTTAACCGGCAATGGAAGGCAAATTCAAATCACAGATGGCTCACACCTCTCATTATTCAAGGCTTTAGAAGCCAGGTATAATAAGCGTTTGATTCTTGAAGTCATATTAATGAGTTATTATCACAAGAGAAAATAGTGCAAGAGTCAACAAAGAAATTACGTAGCTTGTTAGATAAATTACTTGAACATTTAAGGGCTTTAAAAATAATGAAATTTGACTTCGGTAAGTTATCAGAAGTAATGTTGATCAATATTGTAGTTCGAAAAATTGACCGTAAGTCAAGAAGGCGATATGAAATGTCCTGGACATCCATTGAATTACCAACTGGAAGGATTTCACCGACTTTTTAGGAAAACGAAGTCAAACGTTGGAAAATTTGCAATGCAGTGCATTTACTCAAGTGAAAGCCAAATTTTCTCCAAATGCTCACAATAGATCAAAAAGTTTTGTAGTTAAACCTAACGTAGCTCATAATCTCTGTAAAGTATGCAGATTACATTTTGCAATATACAAATGTCGAGATTTTCTGAAAAAGAGTGCTAAAGAACGATTTGATACAATCAAACGACTTTATTTATGTATAAATTGTTCGTGCTAACGAGTGTAAATCGAAATGTAGTTATAGTTTCTGCTCAAAAAGACATTACTCAGTGATTCATATTGGGCCTAATGATTTTCGCATTCCAAAGGATGAAATAGCGGAGAGTAATATAAAAAATTCGATTGTCCCGATCGCCGTAGATGTTCCACAAGGTAATGAACTATCCGCAGGAACAAGTTTTTTATATTCGAGGAGAGGAAAAGCCAACAAGTTAGTATATATGGAGGCAGCGTGGTCCAATCTTCCCCATGTTAGTAATATAGTCAGACATAAAGCAGGCGCAGTAGGTCGAGAAGGAGAAGGACTTCATGATTTGGCGATTTATCGCTTAAACTGTGTAGTGTACTTTCTGTTTTTTTTAACTTCTATTAAAGACGAGGATGAAGGGGAAGTTGCTATGCGTGTTATACGTTATAAGATTTTAAAGAATATGTACTCGTATAAAAAATATGAAATAGGATTAAAATATTTTGATTACCAAAAAATTTTATTAATAAAGAATAATTTTGTTAATGAAGTCAATTTCGTAAGACAAATTGAACTACACAACAATTGCAAATAAAATATGATATGAAATAGATTACAAGTATACAAATTGAAGAATATGTATAATATATTTAAAAATAACTATAAAGTATATGGAAAAATTGTGTGCATACTTGCTTTGAAAGTTGTGTTAACAGTATCCATATCTGCTTTGAGGCGTATTACGACTGAGTCATTTTTACATCTAATTTATTTTAATATACTGTATGCGTATCGTCAAATATAAAACAATGTAATATTTACAATAATAAAATATTTGACTTTATTTATATATTTTTTTGTTTATAAAATGACATTTCAGAATAAAATACAAAATTATGTCTAAATTCATAAATAGGGTCTCTATTGAAATAGCCATGATTCTTAAATTGTCAAAACGTGTTCGGAAGGTTTTTTAAGAGTTAAGATTGCTCATTTAATAGATTGCTAACACATGATCAAGAATTCGGTGATTCAAATACTTCATTGGGCAAGGCATATTTCTTTCTCGAGAACTAAACAAGTGTGTAATACCAAAATACTTCTTGAAATCACCGGGAGTTTGATGATACATCCTTTGACTTTTAATTTGTGAACGGGGGGGAAATATATCTTTTTAATCAAGATGTTTATATGAAATTAATTCTAACCAGCATCGGCCCCTATAGAATTTATTTGGAAAGGGGGTGGGGACTCAAGGATAAGATTAACAACATCGACTATTTTGATGTCCGCCTTTGTGATTTTGAAGTGTCCCCTTGTCTTCTCCCATGCGCGTCCATGCTAACTAGTAATACTTATTAGGTACGATTTACTCTGAACTAGAAATGAGATCGTGCTCATGTATCATATATCTCTATATAAAATGCACTGTAAATTTGTGATGTAAAATCTAGCTCACATTTTCAATGAATGTAAACTATTATTAGATTTTATGAACGTAAAATTTTATCATAAGACACGTCTTTACGCTTATTATCTAAACTCCTACTTTTCGTCCCTAGCCACCCAATCTTACGAGTCGACAATCGTCGTCAAGTTCTACCTCGAAGAAGAGACATACGTGGATACCAAAAATAATTCTATAACTATCAACAAATTACTCCAAATGTTTTTTAAAGTATTAGAATGATATTATAAGTCTTTTGCAATATCACAAATACCAAAATTAAAGCAAAACTTCTAATTATACAGCATTAAAAGCAATGAAATTAATAGCCGAACGAAATGCACCAGGTTAAAATCTAGCAAAATTCTATATTTGTAAGATATATAAGGAAAACAAATCTTATCCAAGGAAAGAGTAAAGTCCTCCTTTTACATGCTTTTACTTGCAGTCGTAAGTACAACAGTACATAACCATTATTTTACCATTTATATTTCTTAATTACGCTTTCTGTCAGAAATCGCCATTGAAATGTATAGGATCAAAGTCGGGAGAAACGCGTTCTCGAGAAATTCGGCCTGACAACACCTCCCTCTATCTTTGGCGTCGATTATAACCCTAAAGCTCTCTTCATATATACTATTTCGAAGGGAAAAGCTGTATTTCTTTCTACTGCTGTTTTTTATTTGACGGATAGCTTCGGAAAGCGTATTCCATGTAAAGCAATCATTGATGTGGGTTCAACATCGAATTTCATAACCAGTAACTGTGCCAATAAATTGAAGTTGAAACGGGGAAAAATAAATATTGCGGTGCCGGGTTTAAATGGAATTGATATGAGCACAAAGTTAAATGTCGAAGCCACTTTTCTAATTCTAAAGGAGATTTTAAATGAACCTCAGAATTTTTAATTGTTACCAAGATCACAGATGTTATACCATCTAGATATAATTGATATCTCCACGATCAAATGACCTTCAAATATTCAGCTAGCCGATCCAGAATTTAACATTCTTGGGAAAACTGATTTACTGTTAGGAGCAAAACATTTTTATGAATTATTGGGGACAAATAAAATGCATATAATTGATAATCAAATAATACTGCAGGAGTCTGTATTTGGATTCATTGTTAGTGGGAATATAAGGGAATTAATAAAGGAGGAGAAGGTCTATTGGGATTTCGTTCGGGAAAAAGATTATTTAGATACGATTTTGAAGCAGTTCTGGGAAATAGAAAAGGTTGAGGAAGAGAGACTTATTTAGGGAAAGGAAGAAAATTTATGTGAAGACCATTTTTAAAAAACACAGTCCAGAAACGAAGTTGGACGATATGTAGTGCAAATGCCCGCAAGAAGATGATCGTTTTTTTCTAGGAAATTCAAAGGAATATGCACTTAGATGCACCTCATAATGCACTTAGAAGAATTAATACATTTTGAAAACGCCTTGAACAAAATTCTGAGATGGCCGTACTATATAGAGATTTCATGCAAGATTATACGGATCTAGGGCACATGGAGGAAGTGCATTATGAGGAAGAAGCCAAATTTAATTATTATTTGCCCAATCATGGTGTCTACCGTCCGGATAAAAGCACCACAAAACTAAGCGTGGTGTTTGATGAGTCGGCAGTTAATTCAATCGGCTATTCTCTAAATTCGCAATTACTAAATGGACGTGTTGTCCAAGAAGACTTATTTTCCATACTAATTAGATTTTGAAATCATCGCTACGCATTCAGTGCCAACATTCTCAAGATGTACAAACAAATATTAATACATCCAGATCAGCGAGACTATCTCCGCATTCTTTGGAAAAACAATGCTAATGACCCTATTAAGGTATATAGACACTCAACAGTGACGTATGGGACAGCTTGTGCCCCTTTTTAGCAACAGGAACACTTAAGCAACTCGCACATGATGAAGGTACGAATTTTCCGCTAGCATGAGATGACACAATAACTGATTTCTATGTCGACGATATTCTCTTTGGAGCTGATTATCTGAAAACTGTTAAGGAGATATAACGTCAACTGGTACAATTACTGGAACGTAGTGGCATGATCCTTAATAAATAGTGCGCTAACGATCAAGAATTCTTACACAACATCAGTAGTCATGATGAATATCCATTTCACAGTACGAATGAAGTCAGAGCTTTAAACATGTTATGGAAACCTCATAACGATTATTTTGGTTATAAGGTGACTATTAAACAACAGACTGTGTATACCAAGCGTGCAGTGCTATCAGATATCGCAAAACTTTTTGACCTACTAGTTTTGCTTGGAACTTTACGGCAATTGAAGAAACGGGAATTTTTTACGGGAATTGAAGAAACATCCAGAAGCTAGCCTAGCAATGACTGATGAAACTGTGATTAATTCTAAAGATTCAGCAGACATTCCATGCACTGTTTCCACAAAAACATTCTTCGTTTCTAGACAACTTTATTAATGTTTTAAACGAATATACTAAACCTTGTCGGAATTTTAAACTTTATATTCAGGTTTGCAACCAACTGCAGATATCCAGAGAAAAAAACGTTAAGAGAGTTAAAAAATCCTCAACAGTTTTTATGGGCAGAAATTTAGCAAAGGGAATTTAAAGAGAAAATAAGTAGTGTAGCTAAAGGCAAGTCAGTAGAAGGTAATAGTAAATTAAAGGCTTTAAACCCATTTTTAGATGGCAATCAGATCTTAAGGGTCGGTGGTCTATTGAGTGCTACAAATTTGTGTTTTGATCAAGAACATACAGTAGTACTACCTAAAAGTCATAAGGTAACTCAATTTATTTTTTAGCACTTTCATTTGAAAAAATTTCTAGTCTGTGCCCAAACGCTCTTATACTGTGTTCGACAAAAGTTTTGGATATTAAATGGCAGAAATACTGCAATAAAAGTAGTACATAACTGCATAGTTTGCTTCCGCTATAAACCTATTTGCGCAAGGCAAATAATGGGATATCTGCCAGCGGAAAAGAAAGTCCAGGAGGACCTTTTACTGTAAGCGGTGTCAATTTTTCTGGTCCATTTTATATAAAATATAAAAATCAAAGAAATGTGTCTTTCTCAAATATTTACGTTGCCATCTTCTTAAGCTTTGTGACAAAGGTCATTCATTTGGAAGTTATGTCAGATTTGACTTTTATTGCAAGCTTGAAACGATTCTTCTCGCGACGCGGCAAAAGTTAGGTAAATTTTAGCGACAATGGAACCAACTTTGTTGGAGCTAACGCAGAGTTAAAACGACTACATTCGATTGCTAGCTATCAGCTATCAGCTATCGATTGCTAGAAATAAGTTGGAGATGTATTCTTCCTGGTTCACCAAATTTCGGTGGGTTAAGGGAAGAAAGAATAAAATCATTCAAACACCATTTAAAACGCACGATACGAATGTCTAACCTCACACATGTAGAATTTACTACAGTAACTTCCCGAATCGAAGGTATTCACAATTCGAGACCGTTAAATCCATTGTCAAACGCTGTTACTGATTATGAGGTTCTTACACCGGGATCCTTTCAAATTGGCCGACCTATAAACGCGTCACTCGAACTCAATATTTCTAAAATAGCTGATGATAAACTGTCACGATGGCAAAGAACAAGAAAAATTGTACATTCGATTTAGAAACACTGGCAAAGGGATTACTTAAATAATTTACAACAGAGAACAAAGTGATTTTTTCAAAAGGATAATGTACAAAAGGACACGTTAGTTCTCGTCAAGGAAGATCACTTATCTCCTTGTAAAAGGTTACGTGGCCGAATTAAACAGGTCATTCCAGGTACCGATGGCAATATTCATGTGGTACTGGTAAAAACTAAAAATGGTCTTATCAAGAGATCAATTGCTAAAATTTGTATATTATTTATCAGTGAAATGTTGTCTTTGCTTATTTTATTATCCTTGCATTGTATTATTATTTTTGTAACCTGTTCTTTATATTTTTATGTCTTAATTATTTGATGTACCATTTTATATTTTGTGATTTACAGTTAATACTTATATACTTTATATATTTTATGTTTTTATTGAAATTTTCATTTAAACGCCGGGCAGAATGTTGTGCCTAACACGCCAAAGTTCTTACTCTGCTAATTATAACGTCCATGTGTTTAATATCTACTGCTGCATTCGTTGTCCGCTCCAAAGTTTCTCTGGTCCGGGGTGGCAACGTCAGTGTGCCGAGAACGGCAGCCGGTCGCAATGGTCGTTATTGTAGCTTGAGCTGTCCGCAATGAACGCAGTAATGTCTTATATTTCTACATATGCACATAGTTATAAGTTATGTAAATAAATTTAAATCAAAAAGGTATACCGTCCACTGTCGTTTTATAGTCATTAAGAACCTTCTCACTATACCCCTCTCAACGGTGTAAATAAAATTTCTTGTTGTGCTTCTATTTGTCGGTGTTATATCTCAACACAGGAGAACTCACCTCTGTCTTTTCTATGAGAATTATTATAGAACTTCAAAAGGAAAGACTCCAAATTTTAAAAGTTTACTGCAGATTGTGAAATTTTTAGTTTCTTTATATTATACTCGTATTTTCCGTATGAAGGACGGGGTTCTATACTGGTTGAGAATAAGATATACAATTGAAATTATTTGCTCTATTTTCTTTTTACTCAAATGTATAATGTTGAATAAAATGCCACTTTCTATCATTTTCTCCCTTATCATGTGACCAGTTGATTTGCGAAATATATTTGCATTTCTATTTTCTTAATAAAGATGTTTATTAATCCGATAAGAAGTTTTTATCCTATCAGTTCTTATTATCTTATTAATGGTCGTGAGCAAGTTTGTTACCTACCAAAAATATTTCTTGAAATATATTTCTTCTTTACAGAATAAGCAATAGATATAGCTTAGATGATGTCTGATATGGATTTAGCAAAATGTTTTAGAGGTAGTAGGAAGTGCGTGTGTGTGTGTGTGATGGGGGTGACTCATTAAGAATTTTCACTTTTGGTTCAAAAATTTTCTTTGCAACATTTATTTTTCAAATCCAGTTATAGAGCTTAATTGATGCCTGATATAATGATGCCCGATAATGATGCCTGGTATCCTGAAGGGGATAGTTGGGCTTCCTAATGATTTCCACTTCCAATGTTGGAGATGTCGATTCCGGCTTTCTAGATAAATCATTTGACTTTATGTAAAAAGTAATGGCGGCTCGTGAGGTGAAGCTAGTGACGCAGGATCAGCGCGGTTTCACCTGCTTTATATCAGTTATCGTCAGAATGGGTTATTATTATTAATATGTGGCGAATTTTCTACTCTTTTGACTATTTTTAGATAATATTTGACAAAACTTGCGCTGATAGCTTGATGCGTTTTGATGATGTTCGTTGTCGAGGAGGAGAACGAATCCCGCCTCTGAATCTACTACATCCATTTCTGAAGTATCGAGCCTCCACTGGTAAAAAGTGTGCAAAATCGTACAAAAATGTTCAACATTTTGTAGAATATGAAGCATGCACACCACTTGCCACTATGAGAAGGCTTCTTAATAAAATTATTGTTTCTCTTTTTTTCGTTACTCCCTTTTTTTTTGCAAAATTTTTCTTTCTATGCTGTAATTTTGCTGTTCAGATATTTAGTCAGTAAATTTGTTTTCATGCCGTTTATTGCGCCATTTATTGACTTTTTTTATTTAAAGTGTATTTTGAGTTCTCAGTAGCTGTTATCTCATTCGTAAAATTGTAGGTTTTTGTGCATTATGCTTTCATAAACTTCTTTTCATAGGTATTTATTTTCTAAAATATTTTCCTTATGTATTAAAATTTTCTCACTATGTTTAATGCAAAATTGTATGTATTAAATTTGACCCGAGCTATAGAATTTGCACATAATCGTAAATTGCAAGTTTCTTTATGCTATGTATATATTTTGTACAAAGAACGGATATACTGCAAGTAAATAATAAAATTTATAATAATGTAAGACAAATAAATTTGATTATTAGATAGAGAGAGCACACGAACTTTGGCATTTAAATGTTGATCAATATTTTAAAGAACGGAGTTGTTGCAAATTTTGCTATTGGAACTAGTATACTCTTGTATTTTGAATATTGTCCTTGTTGTAGAGAAATATCACTAAGAATAAAAATAGTTCATCGTGGATTTTTATTCGAAACCACTTCAATTCTTGCCTATACAGGATATTAATTTTAATTCTAACTTACCTTTTAAAAGTGTTTGCCATATAGCGGCGCTCAATGCCCAGAATCCCGCAATGATAAAGAAGACGTAATGATTATCACTACTGGGCTTCCAAATAAAAAGTGCAACGCACACACCGATGTTGCTTACTGCTGCTGTCGTCATCAGCACCAATCTCGGTATGTAGTTGACCAGGTATCCTGATGAAATGGATACGATGGCGCTTACAACACCGAAACATACCAGCACGATCCCCACATTTTTCATGCCCCATGCGCAAGCGATATAAGCCTGAAAATAGATGAAATTCAAAGACAATTAAAAGATTACGAAACTATAGTGTCATGCACTGTCTAAGCTAAGAAGGAAGCGTATCTATACTTAGCCGGATACACTATACTTAGTCTATACTGAGTCAGATATACTTAGACAGGATTTTCGGGAATCTGATGTGGTAGCACATGATTTTCCTTGTATAATGCAATGAATTTACTTGTTTAACGGTGAAAAAGTGATGAAACAAATCCACGGCACAGTGAACGTTAAATTGTACATTTGGCGCTTTTACGGTTGACAACATGTAAAACTTTTACCCCATTAATTTATATTTTACACAACTATAAATTAACAATTATCAATATTGATATCATCCTCAGTAAGTAATATGGTCCATATATTTAAATATTTTATTAATAAATTCATCAAATAGGCGTTATTTTCATTAACTTGGTATCATATTTGCAATTTTGACGATATTTCCGACAATTTGGGGCTAAATATCGCCAAGTTAGCGATGTTTAGAAGAGTATTTCTTATATAATAAAAGGTATGCCCATCATACGACGGAATTAAAAATTTGCAAAACATTGCATCCCATTTGGAGTTATTTTCATCAATTTGGAGACAATTTTATCAATTTGATAACATGCTAATCAATTTGGCAACAGTTTTGTCAATTTGTCGACATTTAAAAAAGTCGCCAAGTTAGCGATATGCCGCTAAAATTCGTCACCGGAATTCTGCCAAGCTTTTCAGACGGAGAAATAGGTTACTCTTATGTTCTTTCCAAAATAATGAATTTTCATCCATTAGTTGTCATTTTCATTTATTTAGTGTCATTCTTATTAACTTGGCAACATTTTTTTATCAATGTGGTGACATTATTATCAATTTGGCGATATTTAAAAAAACTGCTCAAGTTGGCGATATTCCACCAAACTCGTTGTGAAAGTTTCGCTATGCGTTGTGGATGCAGAAATGTGTTATTCTTATGGTAGATAAACGACTAATGGCGTCTAATTAGATTGACATTACCCAAAGCGTCGTCCTTTGTGAATGGAACGAGCTAGATCTACGAGAATGATGATAGTAAATTTATCGAATATTATTACATATGAAAAGTGAACAACACATTTCTCAATAGTTAATACTTTTTATGAATTTTAAGTGATATTTTGGAAGAATATTCTCCTTCATATCTCCTTCCTAATTTGGCTTCTCCTTCTTCGACCCAGACCGTCCGACCTACCAGAAAGGTATCTGTTTGGACGGCCGGGAAGTTCCACCCAATTTAGACCGGAACCAAGAGGGGGAGCATTCACAGGGACCGTACCCTCCCTCCTTCCCCTGCCACCAACTTCTCGGAATGACTTACGGACCCACATGTTTAACGTGATCTTACTCCGCGTGAACACGGCGGCAGTGACAGGAATCGAACCCGCGCCGTCCGAGTGCAGTTCCCGCACGCTAACCACTGGGCTGTCGCGCCCCCGGATTTCATTTATCTGTATTAATTATTAATTTATGCTAACCTATCAGGGCCGTAGCCAGGCACGAGCCAGAGGGGCTAAGCCCCCCCCCATGAGGTATACTCAGCCCCCCCTGATATAAATATTAAATTTTAGTAGAAAAATGAAATTTCATTCAAAATATTACAAAATTTTGCATAAAAAATTCTTTATAATTTTTTTTTATATATAAATTACTTTTTTAAAATTTTAACTTAGCTGAATTTGTGGTTATATTGATGATCCATTTATTTACATATTTAATTTAAAAATTATGACAATAGTATTTAGGATACTAGCTTATATAGTATTGGGGAGTTCACTATAATACATTACAGTCAAAATCAACTGGTAAGCAGTTAAGATTTAATATTGAGCATTAACTTGTATTAATTTTCAGAAATTGTGTTCGATTAATTAACGGCTCTACTACTAGTCTATATAAATAAAATTGAAAATCTGTCTGTCTGTCTGTTTGTCCCATCATCACGGGAGAACGGCTTAACCGAATTTGATAAAATTTTGTGGGTAGCCTAAAAATAGCCCCACTTAAAATTTAGTCCATGTTTGGAGTTTCCATAACCAGTGGTTCTCGAGATATTAGTGAAAAACGAATATTTCGTTTGTCTCATTATCACGAGAGAACGGCTGAATCGAATTTAATGAAATTTTGTGAGTAGCCTTAAAATAGCCCTCCATAAATTTTGCCCAAGTTTCGAGTTTCTAATACCAGGGCTTGTCGAGATATTAATGAAAAACGGAACTTTATCCTAGAAGATCTACTCTCTAACTCCGTGGTTTATCCAAACGGAAAGGATGAAAATCGTTTGTTTAAAACGTCAACGTGAATTAAAACTTCTTTTCTGAGCTTAGTGCAGGATTTTTGCATTAGTCACTTTCTGAAAGCATGAATTGTTTGAAACATGAATTTTAATGGAAAATCTAACTCCATGGTCAAGCATTTACTAAACAATGGAAAGTATAAAGAAATCAAAATGGTTATTATTTTTGCATTTTATGGGGAAGAGATCAAAATGGTTATTTAATTTCGCAGTTTATGAGGAAGATTCTTTATTATATTATGTTGCTCAGCAACGCAATTAAATTAAATGTGTTTCTTAATATTTGTTATTATTTTTTCTATTTGAATAATAAATAAATAGATGTATAAATATATTTTTAAATGAACGTTTTGATTTTTCTTTTAATTATATTAATTACGGACTGCGTACATCACTTTCATTTGACAAAGAGTTTTTAAGCTTTTATATTGTGTTTAGCTAATAAACTCATATTGTGTTTACCAATAAACTCATTTATCTGATAGTTGAAACAGAAAAAGAATAGAAAGGGTATATCTTCTAATACAATTTTAGTGTTTGCATTTAGTATATACAAATGGAATTAGGATGCTTTATTCTTCAGATCTGCAATTTCAGAGCTACGAATTTGGCGGAATATCGATAACTTGGCAACTTTTCTTAAACTTTGCCAAATTGACGGAAATATCGCCAAATTGCTAAAAACGACGCAAATCAATGAAATTAAATTCGTTTTTTTAGAAGACAGTACTGAAATGATGTTTCGGTAGCATTTGTGGGTCAGTCTATCCATCCTACTTAGTAACACATTTATCGAATTTTTAAAATATCACCAAGTCGATAAAAATGTTTGTGAATCTATAAAAATGTCATGAAATTGATAAAATTGCGCTTAATAAATGAAATTAATTGTGTTTTGTTAGGGGATAATATTATGATGATGTTTCGTCAATTTGTCGCAAAATGGGACTATCAGTTTTACAGTCCCACTTGGCGATAAATTTGGCGATTTTTTAAGTTATCGCTAAATTGAAGAAAATATCGCCAAACCTTTCATGGAGATAGCATTATTCAGACGATATGATTTCCATCAATTTATTTGAAGCAAATGATATCATGTCGTTTAGCAATGAATGTAAATCCAATGTGTTATGTGGCATACGATTTTAATTAAATCTTTTCCGATTTGAATAATAAAGATATGTATATAAAATAAATTTCATTGGCATTGCATTTTTGACTGGAAAATATCGATTACGGTCTTCAGGTTACACATTATTATTATTGATATTTTCGGGGAATATTGATTCAGGAATTATTGATATTTTCAAATTATTATACCATTGTTTTATTATGACAAAAATTGTTGAAACTCACATATTGTACGTTGTGCGAGTAATCTTCTATAAATGCACGTGTTATCTTCTAATCTACGAGAATATAAGTAGTACAGGTATATAGGCATATATTTTGATATATATTGGCATATATTGGAATCAATTACGACCTTCTGGTATGAAGATTACGGGGATAATTGAAATTTTCAATTTTTAATGTCATCTGTTTTATTTCGGCAAAGATTTTTCAGACTCATATTGTAATAAGGGTAATCTTCTACTAACATACAGGCATATTTTCTAATCTGCGACAATATAAGTAGTATATATATATATATATATATATATATATATATATATATATATTCCCATATAATTTTAGTGCTTTCATTCTGGCATATATTGGAATCAATTACGGGTTTATTGATATTTTCAATTTATACATGTAATCTACTAATTCAGGTTATATCTTCTAATATTCGCGTATATAAGTAGTACGGGTCCTATTCAATTTTAATGCTTTCATTTTGCATATATTGATTCAATTCCTTTTTTTTTGTAAATTTGCTTTCGAAAGGGGCCAGGATGTTTTATTCTGCAGATCTGCTCGTGACGATAATTTTGCATTATGAGAACAGATATTCATAAACTTCTCTTTAGGAGCAATAAATTTAATATTTTAACATAATTTGCATATGAATCTGAATTACAAGTTTCTTTATATTTTATACTCCGTACGAAGAACGGGTATGCTGCTAGTCAATAATATATTTGCAAAATCAGGAAATTATGTAGCTTTCAAATTCACGCGAATTATGTACAGATACATTTATTTTATGAAAATTTTCACTGTTCATTTGGATGGCATAAATAAATGTTATGTCTAACAATGTAGGCTAACAATGAAGAAAAAAATGTATTCTATTTATAAATATTGTAATATGTACCTGGATTTTTGTGAATGCAATAGTCGTGCATTAAGACTTGTGAAGGAGTACTCCAGTCACTATCCATGGTGTAGTCATGCGAATGAACAGACAGACAGAATGACCAAAGTCATAAACCCTTTTACACTATGTTGGAAAGTATTAAAAACT
The DNA here is from genome assembly GCA_951213105.1 of Amaurobius ferox. Taxonomy (NCBI): domain Eukaryota; kingdom Metazoa; phylum Arthropoda; class Arachnida; order Araneae; family Amaurobiidae; genus Amaurobius; species Amaurobius ferox. Next base: position 75,378,289 of record OX578139.1, read on the forward strand.
ATGATATTTTATAATTTTTGAAAAATCGCGCAGCTTTGCAGGCCTTGCCATTATTTTAATACTGAAACCAACTATCTATAGGAAAAGTATTTATGAAGAGTATACCTGCATAACAGACTACGATATTTTAATGGTAACGCTATTGTTAAATTTATAATTCTCACACAATAAAAATTTTTGTATTTTGATTATCACAACAGTTGACAGAAAATTCTTGTGAAGATTTGATTTAGATATATTTCTAATATTTTCGATAAATGCGGGACTTTTTTAGTACCAGTTGTTTGTTCTCTGTCTGAGACGTGGGATAATTTTATGAAATTCAAGGCAATATCGAGAAATTTGAGACGAATGGCAATCCTGATCACAATGCTTCAAGCTCAGTAACAATTACAAAATCCACATACTTAAAGCTATAGTGATACATCAAATCAACATTTTACGGAATATTGATTATTTGGCGTTGGATGACAAATATTTGGGTGTTGAACAATCAAACCTTTATACAGGGTGTTCAGAAAGTTCCAGAACGGCTCAATATCTCGAGAAATACACTTCGAATCAAAAAATAAAAAAACCACGTATTCAATATTTTTAGAAAAGGTATCCAATGATACCAAAATTGACCCCCCCCCATCCTCCTGGGAAGAGGGGGTGGGGCAACTTTGAAATTTTCAATGGAACCCCCATTTTTACTGCAGATTTGGATTCTCCAGAAAAAATTATATACATTTGACCTACGATTTTAGATTTTTCTCCCACAAACGACGCTATAATCGAGAAAAACGGAAGTGGGGCACTAACGTTTAAAAATCTGATGTGAGCAGCACATGACTTTCCCTGCAGACTTATATTAACGTTATCTTTATTTTAATTAAATTTATTTCACTTTTAATTCAATTTTCGTTCTCATTCGATAACCGGACTTATTTTCAAAGGTGGCGTAGGGTAAGTACGAAAAACTAAAATATCTCGAGAACGGCTAGTCCCAATGTAATGGGGTTGGTCTTATTCTTTTCGTCGTTAAAAATTACGTATTAAATCAGCATTTAATGGATATATTTGAGTATACCCAGTTTTTTATTTTAGATTTTGGCAATTTTTGCGGGCCATTTTGCAAAAAAAGGCAGGTTATTTTTTTCTGAATCGTACCAAAATCTAATCAGTACCAGGATGACCTATACGTGACTCATCTACCGAATTTTGTGAAATTCAGTTCATTAGTTTTTTAGCTACAGTGGATACAAGCTTTTGCGGGCCATTTCACAAAAAAGGCGGGTTCTTTTATTCCGAATCGTACCCAAAACTAATCAGCACCAGCCCCGCCCACAAGTGACTTACCTACAAAATTTTGTGAAATTCGGTCCATTAACTTTTTAGTTAGAGTGAATACAAAATCTGCACAGACAGACACACATACAGACACACAGACACACAGACAGACAGACACACAGACACACAGACACACAGACACACACACAGATGTCACGCTAAAAATGGTTTTTTCGTATTCTAGAGGTCTCGAAACGTGTAGATCTGTCGAAAACTCGAGTTGCGATTTTTGACATGATTCCAATACTTTCCCTATACATTACCATGTATTGCAGGGAAAGTAAAAATCTGATGTGGGCAGCACATGACTTTCCCTGCAAACTTATATCCACGTTCTATTTATTTCAATTAAATGTAATTCACTTTTAATTCAATTTTCGTTCTCATTTGATAACTGGACTTATTTTCAAAGGTGGGATGGAAAAATACGAAAAAAACTAATATATCTCGAGAACGGCTAGTCCTAGTGTAATGGGGTTGGTCTTATTCTTTTCTTCGTTAAAAATTACGCATTAAACAAGCATTTAATGGATGTATTTGAGTACACCTAGTTCTTTAGTTTAGATTTTGACGATTTTTGCGGGCCATTTTGCAAGAAAAGGCAGGTTATTTTTTTCCGAAACGTACCAAAATCTAATCAGCACCAGGATAACCCACAAGTGACTTATTTACCGACTTTTGTGAAATTCGGTCCATTAGTTTTTCAGCTAGAGTGGATACAAGCTTTTGAGGGCCATTTCGCAAAAAAGACGGGTTCTTTTATTCCGAATTGCACTCAAAATTAATCAGCAGCAGCTCCGCCAACGAGTGACTTACCTAAAAAATTTTGTGACATTCGGTCCATTAGTTTTTTACTTAGAGTGGATACAAAATCTGGACAGACAGACAGACACACAGACACACACACAGATGTCACGCTAAAAATGGTTTTTTCGTATTCTAGAGGTCTCGAAACGTGTAGATCCGTCGAAAACTCGAGTTGTGATTTTCGGCATGATTCCAATACTCTCCCTATACATTACCATGTATTGCAGGGAAAGTAAAAATCTGATGTGGGCAGCATATGACTTTCCCTGCAGACTTATATCCACGTTCTATTTATTTCAATTAAATGTAATTCACTTTTAATTGAATTTTCGTTCTCATTTGAAAACTGGACTTATTTTCAAAGGTGGGGTGGAAAAATACGACAAAAACTAATATATCTCGAGAACGGCTAGTCCTAGTGTAATGGGGTTGGTCTTATTCTTTTCTTCGTTAAAAGTTACGCACTAAACAAGCATTTAATGGATATATTTGAGCATACGTAGCTCTTTAGTTTAGATTTTGGAAATTTTTGCGGGCAATTCTACAAAAAAAGGCATGTTATTATTTTCTGAATCATACCAAAATCTAATCAGCACCAGGGTGACCTATAAGTGACTTATCTACCGAATTTTGTGAAATTCGGTTCATTAGTTTTTCAGCTAGAGTGGATACAAGCTTTTGCGGGCCATTTCGCAAAAAAAGGCGGGTTTTTTTATTCCGAATCGTACCCAAAACTAATCAGCACCAGCCCCGCCCACAAGTGACTTACCTACAAAATTTTGTGAAATTCGGTCCATTAGTTTTTTAGTTAGAGTGGATACAAAATCTGCACAGACAGATAGACAGACACAGACAGACACACAGACAGACAGACACACACACAGACGTCACGCTAAAAATGGTTTTTTCGTATTCTAGAGGTCTCGAAACGTGTAGATCCGTCGAAACTCGAGTTGTGATTTTCGGCATGATTCCAATACTTTCCCTATACATTACCATGTATTGCAGGGAAAGTAAAAATCTGATGTGAGCAGCACATGACTTTCCCTGCAGACTTATATCCACGTTATCATTATTTTAATTAAATTTATTTCACTTTTAATTCAATTTTCGTTCTCATTCGGTAACCGGGCTTATTTTCAAAGGTGGCGTAGGGAAAGTACGAAAAACTAATATATCTCGAGAACGGCTAGGCCTAGAGTAATGGGGTTGGTCTTATTCTTTTCTTCGTTAAAAATTACGCATTAAACAAGCATTTAATGGATATATTTGAGCATATGTAGCTTTTTAGTTTAGATTTTGGCAATTTTTGCCGGCCATTCTACAAAAAAAGGCAGGTTATTTTTTTCTGAATCGTACCAAAATCTAAACAGCACCAGGGTGACCTATACGTGACTCATCTACCGAATTTTGCGAAATTCGGTCCATTAGTTTTTTAGCTACAGTGGATACAAGCTTTTGCGGGTCATTTCGCAAAAAAAGGCGAGTTCTTTTATTCCGAATCGTACCCAAAACTAATCAGCACCAGCCCCGCCCACAAGTGACTTACCTACAAAATTTTGTAAAATTCGGTCCATTAGTTTTTTAGTTAGAGTGGATAGAAAATCTGCACAGACAGACAGACAGACAGACAGACACACAGACAGACAGACACACAGACACACACACAGACGTCACGCTAAAAATGGTTTTTTCGTATTCTGTAGGTCTCGAAACGTGTAGATCCGTCGAAAACTCGAGTTGCGATTTTCGGCATGATTCCAATACTTTCCCTATACATTAACATGTATTGCAGGGAAAGTAAAAAAATATGATCTGGGCAGCACATGACTTTCCCTGCAGACTTATATCCACGTTCTATTTATTTCAATTAAATGTAATTCACTTTTAATTCAATTTTCGTTCTCATTTGAAAACTGGACTTATTTTCAAAAATGGGGTGGAAAAATACGACAAAAACTAATATATCTCGAGAACGGCTAGTCCTAGTGTAATGGGGTTGGTCTTATTCTTTTCTTCGTTAAAAGTTACGTACTAAACAAGCATTTAATGGATATATTTGAGCATACGTAGCTCTTTAGTTTAGATTTTGGAAATTTTTGCGGGCCATTCTACAAAAAAAGGCAGGTTATTATTTTCTGAATCATACCAAAATCTAATCAGCACCAGGGTGACCTATAAGTGACTTATCTACCGAATTTTGTGAAATTCGGTTCATTAGTTTTTCAGCTAGAGTGGATACAAGCTTTTGCGGGCCATTTCGCAAAAAAAGGCGGGTTTTTTTATTCCGAATCGTACCTAAAACTAATCAGCCCCAGCCCCGCCCACAAGTGACTTACCTACAAAATTTTGTGAAATTCGGTCCATTAGTTTTTTAGTTAGAGTGGATACAAAATCTGCACAGACAGACAGACAGACAGACAGACACACAGACACACAGACAGACACACAGACAGACACACACACAGACGTCACGCTAAAAATGGTTTTTTCGTATTCTAGAGGTCTCGAAACGTGTAGATCCGTCGAAAACTCGAGTTGTGATTTTCGGCATGATTCCAATACTTTCCCTATACATTACCATGTATTGCAGGGAAAGTAAAAATGGGAATGTCTCGGGAAATACACTTCGGATAGAAAAGTAAAAAATTACGTGTTCAATATTTAAAAAAAGAATTAGCCAATGATGCTAAAATTGGCCCCCTTCCCCCGCTAACCGTTCACTTCAGCGACAATTGTTGACTTCAGTTTAGAAAACGGTTCAAAACTACTTTTAGCACTATCCAGGAACAACGATGTGGACGTGCCCCAAAGATGCCCCACCCTCTCACCCCAGGAGGGGTGAGAGGGTGGGGCATCTTTGAATTTTCTCACCCCAGCAGGGGTGACGGGGGGGGGGCAATTTTGGTATCATTGCATAGCTTTTCTAAAAATATTGAATACGTGTTTTTTTATTTTTTGATCCGAAGTGTATTTCTTGAGATATTGCGCCGTTCCGGAATTTTTTCTGGACACCATGTATATACTAAGTATATACAGGGTGTCCCAAAAACATTGACCTCGGCTTTTATTCCTTAAATATTGATTTTAGACATATATAATAAATTAAAAAGTTGGTTAAAAAAAGTACAGAATCTTATGAAATAGATTGAAACTTTCAAGAATTAAATTTTAAGAAATACAAAATTTGAATTTTTATATGCCCCCCCCCCTCCGTACAAAAACATTTGCAATGAGTAAATAAGCCCCATACACTTATATGGTGATGTACAAAATTTCAGCATTTTATCATAAAAAGTCTCAGAGATATGAAAAGAAAAGAATGCTGACTTAAACCACATTTCGATACATCGACATGGATTCTCAGAGGGGAAAAATCATGTCGGTAGATCGCGTTTCAGGGGTCATACAAAAATTACGAAAAAAAAAACAATAATTACATAAATAAATAAAAATTTTGCTATTTATTGGTACAAAAGTATCTACACTGTGTAAAAATAATAATTTTATATAAAGATTACAAAGCTTGTTCAAAATGTTTTCCATCCATGCCAAAGATCCATTAAATATAAGAGGTAGATATTATTTTCCTATGATGCATTTCTGCGTTGCGTCATTTTCACTCTTGCTGTAAACATTACATTTTAATTGTTGATTAATCCCTCACCAAATTTGTTTAAACATATCTCTGGGATTTTTATGATAAAATGATGAAATTTTGTACATCACCTTATTAGTGTATGGGGCATATTTTACTCATTGGAAATTTTTTTGTACGAGGGCCGTATAAAAATCTAAATTTTGTATTTCTTAAAATTTAATTTCCTTGAAAATTTTAATCTATTTCATAAAATTCCGTACTTGTTTTTACGCAACTTTGTAATTTATATATCTAAGATCAATATTTATAGAATAAAAGCCGAGGTCAATGGTTTTGGGACACCCTCTATATAATTTATATTGTAAAATAAATTTTTCTTTTCTTTTCAAGATTAGAAATTTTAATTTAACATATTTTCGGCAAACTATTTAAAAAACATATTATATTGAAAAAAAAATTACCTCCGGAAAGTCTGCAAATATAAATCCTAGTTCCAAGCCACAGTACGTAGTTATGGCCACTAAGAGTAATTGGTCAGTCCTTTTCATCTGCGCAAGAGTTGCCAAAAGTGCTGAAGATACACTTTCGTTTGCCTTTTCATCATCACTTACTTTCACATTATCCAAGAAAAAGGATAAGACTAACGCTGATAAAACAGATAAAGATAAAAATGTACCAACAAGCATAAATCTCGCCTCTTCAACTGATGAACCTTTCTCTTCTCTTAATCCTCCACAATATTCAGCTCCGCAGGTTAATAAACTGTTAACAGTGTTGTTGGATAGTAGTATATCGGAATGTGACGTGAAATTGGAAACTCTATCTCTTAAAACTACATATGAGACCATGTTTCCCGAAATTTGAGTAGCTAGAAAGAACATCGTGAATATTCCAAAAAATTTTGATGTCGACTCCTGTACTCTGTCGGCATCCTTGTCTGCGTCCAAGAAACTTAGTTGGTTAATATACGTGTCAATGGAAGCCCAAAGAATCGCAGAGCCGGCTCCCTGTAGAACTGCCGTAGGAATCATTGTTGCCTTTATCGGATATAAGTTAGCTGCGGTGGAAGGACTGAAGCACAAAATGGAAAGGATAATTGCAAACTTGCATCCTATTTTCTTGATGATTAATTTCGGCAAGATTAATGAGCAGACGATCATTGATGCAAAGCAAACACTCTGTGCTGCAACTCCCACACTTCCGACATTGTTGAGGGTGCTTTGGAGATTTATTAAGGCCATTATTGCACTGTGATGGAAAAAGTCACTAAGTGATAGAACTATAAGGTTTTTCTTGACCCTTAATTTGCTCATGGGTTGACCTTCATCTGCAGTTTCTTTATCATGACATTCGACCACGTCTTTTACTTCAGATGCCATTTGAGTAAATGTTATTTGCGCTCCGTACGACCTGAAAACAAGATGGAATATGTAGATTAATAAAATTCTTATAAGGTAATTACTTTTCCTGCAATACATGGTAATGTATAGGGAAAGAATTGGAATCATGCCGGAAATCGCAACTCGAATTTTCGACGGATTTACGCGTTTCGAGACCTCTGGAATACGAAAAAACTATTTTTAGCGTGACGTCTGTGTGTGTGTATGTGTGTCTGTCTGTCTGTGCAGATTTTGTATCCTATATCTAACTAAAAAAATAATCAACCGAATTTCATACAATTTCGTATGTAAGTCACTTGTGGGCGAATCTGGTGCTAATTTGTTTTGGGTACGATTCAGGGTAAAAAAACCCGCCTTTTTTTACGAAATGGTCCTCAAAAGCCTGTATCCGCTTTAGCTGAAAAACTATAGGAACGAATTTCACAAAATTCGGTGGATAAGTCGCTTGTGTGACACCCTGGTGCTGATTAGATTTTAGAACGATTGAGAAAAAAATAACCTGCCTTTTTTTGCAAAATGGCCCTCAAAAATCGCCAAAATCTAAAATAAAAAACTAGGTATGCTCAAATATATCCATTAAATGCATGTTTAATACGAAAATTTTAACGAAGAAAGGAATAAGACCAATCTCATTACGCTTGGATTAGACGTTCTCGAGATATTTTAGTTTTTTCGTATTTTCTCTACGTCACCTTTGAAAATAAGTCCAGTTATCAAATGAGAAAGAAAATTCAATTGAAAGTGATTTAAATTTAATTAAAATAAAGAGAAAGTGGATATAAGTCTGCAGGGAAAGTCATGTGCTGTCCACATCAGATTTTTACTGTCCCTGCAATGCATGGTAATGTATAGAAAAGTATTGAAATCATACCGAAAATCACATCTCGAGTTTTCGACTGATCTACACGTTTCGAGACATCTAGAATACGAAAAATCTATTTTTAGCGTGACGTCTGTGTGTGTGTGTGTCTGTCTGTCTGTCTGTATGTCCGTGCAATGTCTGTATCCACTCTAACTAAAAACTGATGGACTGATTTACATAAAATTTCGTAGGTAAATCACTTGGGTGAGACCCTGGTGCTGATTAGTTTTTGGTAGGATTCGTAAAAACAGTATCCATTTTTTTTTTTTTGCGAAATGGCCCGTAAAAATTTTATGTATCCACTCTAGCTAAAATTCTAATTGACCAAATTTCACAAAATTTGGTAAATAAGTTACTTTGTAGCATATTCTGGTGCTGATTAGATTTTGGTACGATTCGGAAAAGAACAACCTGCCTTTGTTTTACGATATGGCCCGCTAAAATCGCCAAAATCTAAAAAAAAAAAGAGTAAGTAATGTATGCTCAAATGTATCAATTAAATTCTTGTTTTATACGCAACTTTTGACGAGGAGAAGACACACTCCATTATACTTTAGAACTAACAGTTTTCAAGATATTTGAGATTTCTTGCATTTTGGTTACGCCGCTTTCGGAAAAATGTCCAATTATAAAATAAAAACAAAAATTGAATTAAAAATGCAAATTTAGTGTTAATTTGTGCAATTAAACTCAATCTAATAAATTATTAAAGAAATAAAGAAAATATGAATTTTAGTCTGCAGGGAAAGTCATGTGCTGCCCACATCAGATTTTTACTTTCCCTGCAATACATGGCAATGTATAGGGAAAATATTGGAATCATGACGAAAATCGCAACTCGAGTTTTCGACGCATCTACGCGTTTCGAGACCTCTAGAATACGAAAAAACTATTTTTAACATGACATCTGTGTGTGTATCTGTCTGTGCAGATTTTGTATCCACTCTAACTAAAAAACTAATCGACTGAATTTCATACTGTTTGTAGGTAGGTCACCTGTGGGCGAATCTGGTTCTGATTAGTTTTGGGTGCGATTCGTGATAAAAGAATCCGCCCTATTTTGCGAAATGGCTTACAAAGGACTGCATCTACTCTAGATGAAAAACTAATGGACCGAATTTCACAAAATTCGGTAGATAAATCGCTTGTGGGTCATCCTGGTTTTGATTAGAATTTGGTACGATTCGAAAAAAGTAACCTGCCTTTGTTTGCAAAATGGCCCAGCAAAATCGTCAAAATCTAAAATAAAAAGCTACGTATGCTCAAACATATCCATTAAATGCCTGCTTTATATGTAATTTTTAACGAAGAAAAGAATAAGACCAACCCCATACACTAGGACAAGCCGTTATCGAGACATTTTAGTTTTTTCGTATTTTCTCTACACCACCTTTGAAAATAAGTCCAGTTACTAAATGAGAACGAAAATTGAATTAAAAATGAATTAAATTTAATTAAAATAAAGAGAACGTGGATATCAGTCTGCAGGGAAAGTCATATGCTGTCCACATCAGATTTTTAATTTCAACTTAAGAAATTATCCCTTGCAGTGTTTTAGCACGTTTTCTAAATTTCATTTTAACTAGCAAAATATGGCATTATTTAATAGTAAAGATGGTTTTGATGCTTGAAAAATGAAATACTTTTCAATTTTAGGTTCTTCAATGTCATGACACTTTGTTTACAAATTCTAATATTACCTGAAAGAAATTACAGATTAAATCGAATTAATGACACATTAATATCTACAAAACTAAATTTTTGCAAAATATTAATACAATAATAACAGGGAATAAAATTCGAAATATTAAAATGTGGTCTATCCTTTTTTGCACACATCTAGTTTCAGACTACATATAAAAACAAAATTCCGGACACCACTGGTTTTTCAAATTTTTCAGGGCATCCACCGGAACCAAAAGCATCATTAGACTCGGAATAATGTTTGCTATAAATAAATGTCAATTTAATTTGCATAATGGGTTTTCTTCAAATTTAGTTGCTCATTATTCCCGAAAATTCAATTGGCAACTCCTATTTTTTATGACATCATAATATTTTCCATGTTAGCATTTTACTAATTTTAAATTTGGTTGCGATTACGAACATAAATATAGGAGATTCACGGAAGAAAAAAACTCATTCAGGTTTCAATATATTTAAGGTAATAAAATGTAGGTCATGCATACTCTGCTGATATCATTTTCTATTTCATTGATATGCTACATTCTTTACAAAAGCATCTTATCCTAAATGTTTGTAGGATCTAGAGCCTGTGAATGTTAGGGGCAGAGTAAATGATATTTTTAATCATCAATATGTTAATATTAAATTAGGTTTATTGAAGCCACACAATTTTATGCCCTCGGTGTTACAAATAAATTCTTAAATTTAAATTTCTATTTCAATTAATGAGGTTGAGTGAGAACCATTGCTATTTGCTTCGTATTGTACAAAAATTATGTTTAGTTTCTACTTAGACTGATTAAATTAGAAATTTTACAATGTTTCTTTGAATATTGACCTGTATGTATCTATATGCACACATGAGCATCGCATTAAAACTTCAAACGATATTAACAAGTTTTTCTTTTGTGCTTGGCACAATTTGCTTTAAACTTATTAACTATAAGAACCTGCCACTAATGTTAAGATATATCCTTTAGAATGTTTGGCACAATTTGTTTTAAACTTATTAACTATAAGAACCTGGCACTAATGTTATGATATATCCTCTGGAATGCTTGGCACAATTTGTTTTAAACTTATTAACTATAAGAACCTGGCACTAACGTTATGATATATCCCCTGGAATGCTTGGCACAATTTGTTTTAAACTTATTAACTATAAGGACATGTCACTAATGTTATGATATATCCCCCGGAATGCTTGGCCAAATTTGTACCGAATTGTACCAAATTCTAATCAGCACCAGAGTATCCCACAAGTAACTTATCTACCAATTTTTGTGAAATTGAATCAATTAGTATTTCAGCTAGTGTGGATAAATGAAATTTTTGCGAGCCATTTCCTAAAAAAAGGCAGGTTGTTCTTTTCTGAATCGTACCAAAATCTAATCAACACCAGGGTCGACCACAAGTGACCTATCTACCAAATTTTATGAAATTTAGTCGATTAGTTGAGTTAGAGTGGAAATATACAATTTTTGCTCGCCATTTCGTAAAAAAAGGCAGTTTGTTCTTTTCCGAATCGTATAAAAATTTAATCAGCACTACGGTTACCTACAAGTGACTTATGTACCAAATTTTGTAAAATTTGATCAATTAGTTCTTCAGTTACAGTGGATAGAGGCAATTTTTGAGGGTCATTTCGCAAAAATAGGCGGGTTGGTTTAATCCGAATAGTCAGCACCAGGGTCACATACAAGTGACTTACCATCTAAATTTTATGAAATTCGGTCCATTAGTTTTTTAGAGTGGATACATACATTGCAGAGACAGACAGGCACACACACAGACGTCACGCTAAAAATAGTTTTTTCGTATTCTAGAGGTATCGAAATGTGTAGATCCGTCGAAAACTCGAGTTGCGATTTTCGACATGATTCCAATACTTTACCTATGCATTAACATGTATTGCGGGGAAAGTAAAAATGGTCTTCGCAGTCAACTTTATGCCTTCTAAATACTATTAAAAAGTCGAAAGTAATTAAAAAAAATTATATTAAATCTGCTTTCATTAAGATAACCCACATCTGTTGTGCAATTAATTACATAGTCCGAAGTACACAAATTGAATCAGTGCCTACATATTCTTCAAGAGAATTCCTCTCATTGAAGAATCATATATTTAGTTTAATTTCCAATTTCGCCATTTACTCTTGTTGATTTCGACTTCTAAATAAATTTGAAATTAAAATTATTTTATATAAAAGATTTTGTAATATTAAATGCAAAGTTTTATACGAGAAACCGACAGGGCACACATGGATCGCTAAGTTAAATCGACTTTCACATATTTCATTTTACTTTAAATTATAGATTGTTTCTTAACACAAATGCAATAAACGCTTTTTGATCACTTGTTATATAAATGTCAAGAATACAGATTTTGCATTGAAATGTAATTTTGAAAGTTTTCTTCTGAGTATTTTTCACCTGTAATAGAATTTATATGGTCCCCAAAAAGCTTCAAAACGATGCAGTTCGGTATATAGGCTTGCATTTCAATAAATACTCAAAGGAATGTATTAAAATTTTGAACACGTCTGCGTAACAGGCAGGATGAGAGAGCTCATGAAGCGAGCTTATCGAGCGTTAGCGTGTAGGGGGTGGAACCCGTAGTTATTAAAAAAAAAACTAGTATGTCTTCTTTGGAATGAAAATTAAATTTTTTTTTTCGAATTTCCATGCATAAAATTAGTAAAATTGTATAAGTAAGCTTACATAACCCACCGCAAAGGGGTTGTACTCTAAGCTAGGGATTCACTTCCTTTTCAGAAACTATCATCAGTCGACTTGTTCCGCGCATTTCAGCGCTCTTCAGAGCAGAATAGTCGTTATCTGCAGTGACACACGAAAACTTTGCTATGTGCCACAATTTTGCGAACGTCTATTGAGTCTTAAAAATGTAGTTTTCCACGCAGCCTAGTATCAATGTTCACAAAGACTGAGCTCAAATTACAGGATCCAGTTTATATTCACTAGGGATTTCAAGTTCTGAGGTCTCGATAACCTTTAAGCTATCATTTCTTTAATTTACATTTCTACTATAATTTTCCTGCTTACTAACAGCCTATTTAGAACTTCTGTTGGAAGCACGAATCAGGAGCTTCCCAGGCAAAGGGAGGATTCAACAAGTGGGATAGAATGTGTAATTACAGTTAAAACGTTTTTATTCTGAAGTCCACAGGTTTCCCTTGATCCAAAATTAGAAGTGATCGTAAGGGATCATAGAAGTGTGACAGTAAAGGTCAATCGTACAGAGTGGGGATGAAAGAATGTTATACCCATTGTAAGTTTTGCCACTTTGCTTTGTAAACGTGTTACTATATCGGGGTCATCGGCAGTCAATATCTCACTCCAGAATAGGCGAAGCGGGACGGAGAATCGGAGTTTAGCTTGTGATTGTCGAGGAATAGGGATGTTTTGAGGTAATTTTTTATGATCTGTCCCGTTGAGAGGATCGTCTCACTCAAAATTTTTGTCCGGTAGGAGTGAGTGTGAGGTCCCGATAATCTTTTAGTTATCACTTCTTTGATTTGCAGTTTTACTATGATTTTTCCGTTTACTAACAGACTGTTAGCACATCGGTTTGAATGACCAATCAGGAGATTCCCAGGCAAAGGGAGGAATTTTACAAGTGCGATAGAATCAAGTTTAAGGCAGATCGGTCTCTGAAGCGCTTCCCATATACATACCCCAACATCACCGAAACATATCTGGGACATCCCAAGAACATCGCAATGGGGCAATGAGATGTCGCAGGGAGATCTCGTAATGCAACGGCGATATCGCTGTAATGTCCCTGTCACAGCCGAATGTCCGCCTAGTGTGACGTCGCATTGTTACATTCTTGGAATGTACCATTGTTTCATTCACGGGACATTGCATTGTAATATTCTTTGGATGTACCAATTTTGCATTCACGGGACATTGCATTGTGATATTCTTGGGATGTACCAATTTTGCATTCAAGGGACATCGCCTTGCGATATTCTTTGGATGTACCAATTTTGCATTCACGGCACATCGCATTGCGATATTCTTGGGATGTACCAATTTTGCATTCAAGGGACATCGCCTTGCGATATTCTTTGGATGTACCAATTTTGCATTCACGGCACATCGCATTGCGATATTCTTTGGATGTACTAATTTTGCATTCACGGGACATCGCATTGCGATATTCTTTGGATGTACCAATTTTGCATTCACGGGACATTGCATTGTAATATTCTTGGGACGTGCCAATTTTATACTCACGGACATCGCATTGCAATATTCTTTGGATGTACCAATTTTGCATTCACGGGACATTGCACCGTGATATTCTTCAGATGTATCAATTTCGCATTCGCGGAACATCGCATTGCTGTATTCTTGGGATGTACCAAAGTTATATCGCCAGAACATCGTATTGTTTTATGCGTGGTACATAACAAAGTTATATCGCCAGAACATAACTTTGTTACACTCGTAGGGCGTACGAAAGTTATATCGCCAGAATATCGCATTGTAATGTTCGTGGGATATACCAAAGAAATATCGCTAGAACATCGTATTGTTATTTTACTTGGATGTATAGGAGTTACATCGCCAGGATATAATATGTTTACATTATTGGAATGTACTTAAGCTACATCGCCAGGACAAAGTATTATTACATTCTTGGAATGTATCAAAGTTACATCCATGTTACATGGTTGGAACGCAGACGGGACAGAAAAAAGACCTTGAATATCTCGCGTTATAATCGTCCGATCGATACTCAACTTTTTTTCCCAGCTGAAAAGCATCTACTTGGCCATCACAGTTCACTTGGTCCAATCACCTAATCATGCTGAGTTTTTTCGTGTATCAATCCATTTGTCGCATCAAAATCCTCTAAAAAGAAGTTTTTTTGGTAACAAACATTTTAACAGTTGACAACAAAAGTTTCAATCATCTAATGTTAATTTTCAGAATCTTTTAAACTCCCGAAAATCAACATAGTAATCGACAAAGTAAATTTTTCATTGTATATAGCTTTCAGTTATATCCAATGAAAAATTTACTTTTTTTTAAATCATTTCTGCCTTAAAATGTATAATTTAATAACTTAAAATGTTGTAATAAAAAATTTTTAAACATATAATTTTAATTTAGAAAAGAAAAAATAAGCAAAAAGAGCCATGACAAAAAGTTAACTGCAACATACTAATATCTTTAAAGAACATTAATCTATGCATTTTTAAACCTTTAAATATAAAATTTTAATTTAAAAGCCTCCTCCATTGTCTCACAATAAGCTCTCCATACAATCGCTCTTTCGGTCATCGCCCCCCCCCCTTTTCGAGATCCATTTCACTTTATTGTTTCGGTCACCTGAGGAAATAATTCAATTTTAGTAGTTTATAACTGGCGATTGTACTCTTAAAAATACTGATAGGGAATGATAGAATAAAAATTAAACACGAATATGTAATGACATTCTGTCTAAATGAAATATGTTTTGTGTAATGTTCCAAAAGAAGAAGAATTCCATATTTTGACAATGTATAAAATAATTTTTTCCGTGAATGTAACAGAGCGATGTCCTGGCAATGACGTTTTGTGATGTTCTATGGATGCAACAATGCGATGTGCAAAGAACATCACATGCGACGTCTCGAAAGGCGGACATTCGGCTGTTGCTGGGACATACATAGAACATCGCCATACTATAACGCGACATTCCTGGGACATGATCAATAAACTGTATTGTAATTGTTTTGGGATGTCGTATGCATGTTTCTTTTATTTTTGAAACATGAAACTTGAATATATTTAAAAGGTTCATATGCATTGGCGTAGTCTGAAAGTGTGTTGAGGAGGGGAGAATGACCATTACTCCTCCATTGTCTCACAATAAGCTCTCCATACAATCGCTCTTTCGGTCATCGCCCCCCCCCCCTTTTCGAGATCCATTTCACTTTATTGTTTCGGTCACCTGAGGAAATAATTCAATTTTAGTAGTTTATAACTGGCGATTGTACTCTTAAAAATACTGATAGTGAATGATAGAATAAAAATTAAACACGAATATGTAATGACATTCTGTCTAAATGAAATATGTTTTGTGTAATGTTGCAAAAGAAGAGGAATTCCATATTTTGACAATGTATAAAATATTTTTTTCCGTGAATGTAACAGAGCGATGTCCTGGCAATGACGTTTTGTGATGTTCTATGGATGCATCAATTCGATGTGCAAAGAACATCACATGCGACGTCTCGAAAGGCGGACATTCGGCTGTTGCTGGGACATACATAGAACATCGCCGTACCATAACGCGGCATTCCTGGGACATGATCAAAATAACTGTATTGTAATTGTTGTGGGATGTCGTATTCATGTTTCTTTTATTTTTGAAAGAAGAAACTTGTCTTTGTGAATATATTTAAAAGGTTCATATGCATTGGCGTAGTCTGAAAGTGTGTTGAGGAGGGGAGAATGACCATAACTCCTCCATTGTCTCATAATACGCTCTCCATACAATCACTCTTTCGGTCATCGCCCCCCCCCCCTTTTCGAGATCCATTTCACTTTATTGTTTCGGTGACCTGAGGAAATAATTCAATTTTAGTAGTTTATAACTGGCGATTTTACTCTTAAAAATACTGATAGGGAATGATAGAATAAAAATTAAACACGAATATGTAATGACATTCTGTCTAAATGAAATATGTTTTGTGTAATGTTCCAAAAGAAGAAGAGTTCCATATTTTGACAATGTATAAAATAATGTAACAAAAAGACAAACATGCAATATCGCAGCAGCACGAAAAAAATGTACGTCTCAATGGGACTATACTGTCACAGCCCATAAACATTCTAAATGTGACCGCCTGTTAATGTAACAAAGAGACATACATGCGATATCGCCGCAGCACGAAAAAAATGTACGTCTCAATGGGACTATACCGCCACAGCCCATAAACGTTCCAAATGTGACCACCTTTTAATGTCACAAAGAGACAAACATGCGATATCGCAGCAGTACGAAAAAAATGTACGTCTCAATGGGACTATACCGCCACAGCCCATAAACGTTCCAAATGTGACCGCCCTTTAATGTAACAAAGAGACAAACATGTGATATCGCAGCAGCACGAAAAAAATGTACGTCTCAATGGGACTATACTGCGACAGCCCATAAACGTTCCAAATGTGACCGCCCTTTAATGTAACAAAGAGACAAACATGCGATATCGCAGCAGCACGAAAAAAATGTACGTCTCAATGGGACTATACTGCGACAGCCCATAAACGTTCCAAATGTGACCGCCCTTTAATGTAACAAAGAGACAAACATGCGATATCGCAGCAGCACGAAAAAAATGTACATCTCAATGGGACTATACTGCGACAGCCCATAAACGTTCCAAATGTGACCGCCCTTTAATGTAACAAAGAGACAAACATGATATATCGCAGCAGCACGAAAAAAATGTACGTCTCAATGGGACTATACTGCGACAGCCCATAAACGTTCCAAATGTGACCGCCCTTTAATGTAACAAAGAGACAAACATGCGATATCGCAGCAGCACGAAAAAATGAACGTCTCAATGGGACTATACCGCCACAGCCCATAAATGTTCCAAATGTGACGGGACGTTAATGGATCATTGCGACGTCCACAGAACATTTGTGGTACCATGTGTGCTGTATGGGTAGGGTTCTTTGCGAATTGAATGATCTATCACAAGAAGGTGTGGATACCTAGACTCGGAAGATGGTTATCCCCGGCAATAAAGGATCTGTTGAGGGCCAATCACCAATATAGAAAAGTAATACTTAGATTTATATTGGGTTGCATGTGGGCGGTGAAGATGAAAGATTTAGGCATGGAAACAGAGATTATCCAATCTCAAATTTTATTTTTATCATAAAAATGTTTCAAGCCTATAAAAATACTATCCAGACAATCGGATTAATGTATCAGCCTGTTTATATACCAAATGTAGCATTAGCCAAATTAAAGGGAAAATTGATTTCGATTACAAAAGAGTACTTCCTCTTAACGAAGGAAGTAAAATGTAAACATATTTAATGAAAGCATATATTACTTTTAACTTGTTAAAATAATTTTAAAAATCTGATGTGGGCAGCACATGACTTTACCTGCAGATTCAAATTCATTTTGTAATTTTTTATTCCATTATACCTTAAATTAAGTTTAACTGCAGAAAATAATATGGATAATTTTCTGATATTATATCGAATTCGTTTTTTTATTGGATCTTCGCTTCGTTTGGTAACTTAATTCACTTTAAATTCTTCAGAATCTTAAAATTCCAAACACTACAATATCTCGAGAACGGTTTATCCGACAGTAATGGAATCAGATTTATTCGCTTATTTGTCAAATTTTACATGTAGAATAAATAATCAATATATTTATTCAATTTTAGTTATTTATTTCAGAGTTTCACTATCTTGCACATGCGGCGCAGTAGCCCAGTGGTTAGCGCGCGGGAATTGCACTCGGTAGGCCCGGGCTCGATTCCCTGTGCTGCTAAAACTGCCGCCGTGTTCACGCGGAGTACGATCACGTTAAACATGTGGGTCCTTAAGTCCTTCTTAGAGGTTGGGAGTAAGAGAAGTAAGGTACGGCCCCAGTGACTGCTTCCCCCACTGGGTTCCGGTCTAAATTGTGTGGCACTTCTCGGCCGTCCAAGCACCTTTCTGGTAGGTCGGACAGTCAGTGTCTGAACAACAACAACTATCTTGCACATGTAGTATTTTATTTTAGATCGAATGTTTATTTTAGATCGATTTGCGGTCACTTAAAAAAGAAGGCAAATTCTGTTTTCCGAATGGTATCAAAATCTAACCAGCATCACAATATACTACGAGTGCTTTACCTACCAAATTTTGTAAAATTTGGTCTATTAGTTTTTCAGCTAGAATGGATACATACAATTTTTGCGGGCCATTTCCCAATAAAGGCAGGTTCATTTATCCCGAATCGTACCAAAATCTAATCAGCACCAGGGTCGCCCATAACTGACTTATATACCAAATTTTGTGAAATTTAGTCGGTTAGTTGCGTTAGAGTGGATATATACAATTTTTGCGAACATTTCGTAAAAAAATGCATGTTTTTCTTTTTCGAATCATATCAAACTTCTCGATTTTTGACCATGTTTTGTTTGATCGATTATCGATCATGTTTTTCACTTTCGAATCATATCTGACTTATTTACCACATTTTGTAAAATTTGATTAATTCGTTTGCCACTTAGAGGGGATGCAGGCAATTTCTGCGGGTCATTTCGCAAAAAAAGGCGGGTTGTTTTATCCCGAATCGTATCAAAAACTAATCAGAACCAGGATCACACACAAGTGACTTACCTACCAAATTTTATGAAATTCGGTTCATTATAGATTTTGAGTTAGAGTGAATACATACATTGCACAGACAGATACAGAGACAGACACAATCACAGACGTCACGGTAAAATTAGTTTTTCGTATTCTAGAGATCCTAAAACGTGTAGATCTGTTGAAAACTCGAGTTGCGATTTTCGACGTGATTCCAATACTATCTCTATACTTGTATTGCAGGGAAAGTAAAAATCTGATGTGAGCAACACATGACTTTCCCTGCAGAATAAAATTCATATTTTCTTTATTTCTTTAATAATTCATTAGATTGAGTTTAATTGCACCAAGTAACACTAAATTTGCATTTTTAATTCAATTTTTGTTTTTATTTGGTAATTGGACATTTTCCCAAAATCGGCGTAACAAAAATGCAAGAAATCTCAAATATCTTGAGAACGGTTAGTCCTAAAGTATAATGGAGTGTGTTATATTCTCTGTCTCGTCAGAAACTGCGTATAAAATACGAATTTAATTGATACATTTCAGCATATGTAGTCTTCTTTGTTTTTAGATTTTTGCGGGTCATTTCTTAAAAATAGGCAGGTTGTTCTTTTCCGAATCGTACCAAAATTTAATCAGCACCAGGGTGCCCCCAAGTAACTTATCTACCAAATTTTGTGAAATTTGGTCAATTAGTATTTTAGCAAGGATGGATACATGAATTTATTGTGGGTCATTTCGTAAAAAATGGCAGTTTGTTCTTTTCCGAATCGTACCAAAGTCTACTCAGTACCAGAACATCCTACAAGTAACTTATCTACCAAATTTTGCGAATTTTGGTCAATTAGTATTTTAGCTAGAGTGGATACATGAAATTTTTACGGATCATTTTGCAAAAAAAGGCGGGTTCTGCTTTAACAAATCCTACCAAAAACTAATCAGCTCCAGGGTCTCACCCAAGTGACTTACATGCCAAATTTTGGGAAATTCGGTCTATTAGTTTTTAGTTAGAGTAGATACATACATTGCACAGATACACAGACAGACACACACACAGAAATCACGCTAAAAATAGTTTTTTCGTATTCTAGAGGTCTCGAAATGTGTATTCTAGAGGCCTCGAAATGGTAATCAGCACCAGGGTCTCACCCAAGTGACTTACATGCCAAATTTTGTGATATTCGGTCCATTAGTTTTTAGTTAGGGTAGATACATACATTGCACAGACAGACAGACAGACACACAGACAGACACATACACAGAAGTCACACAAAAAATAAGTTTTTCGTATTCTAGAGGTCTCGAAACGAAAACTCGAGTTGCGATTTTCGACATGATTCCAATTTTTTCCCTATACATTACCATTCATTGCAGGGAAAGTAAAAATATGATGTGGGCAGTACATGACTTTCCCTGCAGTTTTATCTTCACGTTCTCTTTATTTTAATCAAATTTAATTCACTGTTAATTCAATTTTTGTTCTCATTTGATAACTTGACTTATTTTCAAAGTTGGCGTAGTGAAAAACTGAAATATCTCGAGAATAGCTAGTCCTAGGGTAATGGGGTTGATCTTATTCTTTTTTTCGTTAAAAATTACGTATTAACTAGCATTTAATGGATATATTTGAGCATAAGAAGTTTTTTGTTTTAGATTTTGGTGATTTTTGCGGGCCATTTTGCAAAAAAAGGCAGGTTATTTTTTTCGAATCGTACCAAAATCTAATCAGCACCAGGGTGTCCCACAAGTGACTTATCTACCGAATTTTATGAAATTCGATCCATGAGTTTTTCCTTTAGAGTGGATACAATCCTTTGAAGGCCATTTCGCAAAAAAAGGCGGGTTCTTTAATTCCGAATCGTACTCAAAACTAATCTCCACTAGATACGCCCACAAGTAACTTACCCACCAAATTTTAGGAAATTCTGTCAATTAGTTTTTTAGTTAGAGTGGATACAAAATCTGCACAGACAGACAGACAGACAGACACACAGACACACGGACACACAGGCGCACACACAGACGTCACGCTAAAAATAATTTTTTCGTATTCTAGAGGTCTCGAAACGTATAGATCCATCGAAAACTCGAGTTGCGATTTTCGGCATTATTCCAATACTTTCTCTATACATTACCATTTATTGCAGGGAAAGTAAAAAAATCTGATGTGGGCAGCACATGACTTTCCCTGCAGACTTATATTCACGTTCTCTTTATTTTAATTACATTTAATTCACTTTTAATTCAATTTTCGTTTTCATTTGATAACTGGACTTATTTTCAAAGGTGGCGTAGAGAAAATACGAAAAAACTGAAATATCTCGAGACCGGCTGGTCCTAGTGTAATGGGGTTGGTCTTAATCTTTTGTTTGTTAAAAATTACGTATTACACAAGCATTTCATGGATATATTTGAGTATACCTACATTTTTATTTTAGATTTTGTCAATTTTTGCGGGTCATTTTGCAGGTTATTTTTTCTCGAATCATGCCAAAATTTAATCAGCACCAGGGTGTCTTACCTACCAAATTTTGTTTAATTCAGTCCATTAGTTTTTCAGCTAGAGTGGATAAAGCTGTTTTTCTGGCCATTTCGTAAAAAAGGCGGGTTCTTTTATCCCGAATCGTACCCAAAACTACTTAGCACTAGAATCGCCCACAAGTGACTTACCTACCAAATTTTATGAAATTCGTTCAATTACTTTTTTAGTTAGAGTGGATACAATATCTGCACAGAGAGACAGACAGACACACAGAGAGACAGACAGACAGACACACAGACGTCAGGCTAAAAATATTTTTTTTGTATTCTAGAGGTCTTGAAACGTGTAGATCCGTCGAAAACTCGTGTTGCGATTTTCGGCATGATTCCAATACTTTCCCTATACATTACCATCTATTGCAGGGAAAGTAAAAAAAATCTGATGGTGGCAGCACATGACTTTCCCTGCAGACTTATATTCACGTTCTCTTTATTTTAATTAAATTTAATTCACTTTTAATTCAATTTTCGTTCTCATTTGATAACTGGACTTATTTTCAAAGGTGGCGTAGAGAAAATACTAAAAAACTAAAATATTTCGAGAACCGCTAGTCCTAGTGTAATGGGGTTGGTCTTATTCTTTTTTTTGTTGAAAAGTACGTATTAAACAAGCATTTAAAGGATATATTTGAGCATACGTAGTTTTTCAGTTTAGAGTTTGGCGATTTTTGCGGGCCATTTTGCAAAAAAAGCAGGTTATTTTTTTCGAATCGTACCAAAATCTAATCAGCATCAGGGTGTCCCATAAGTGGTTTATCTAGCGAATTTTGTGGAATTCGGTCCATTAGTTTTTCAGCTACAGTGGATACAAGCTTTTGCGGGCCATTTCGCAAAAACAGGCGGGTTCTTTTATCCTGAATCGTATCCAAAACTAATCAGCTCCAGACTCGCCCACTAAGTGACTTACCTACCAAATTTTATGAAATTCGGTCAATTAGTTTTTTAGTTAGAGAGGATACAATATCTGCACAGACAGACACACAGACAGACACACAGACTCACAGACACACAGACATACAGACACACAGACAGACACATAGACACACACACAGACGTCACGCTAAAAATGGTTTTTTCGTATTCTAGAGGTCTTAAAACGTGTAGATCCGTCGAAAACTCGAGTTGCGATTTTTCGACATAATGCCAATACTTTCCCTATACATTATTATGTATTGCAGGGAAAGTAATATATATTTTTAATTTATGTATTGCAGGGAAAGTAATATATATTTTTTACTAGCAGCATACCCGTTCTTCGTACGGAGTATATAATATAAAGAAACTTGAAATTCATAATCATGCCCAAATTCTTATAGTATACTAAATGACATGTTTAATCAAAATATTCTGTTAAAATATTTAATATAATGCTCCTAAAAAAAAGTTTAAGAATCTCTGTTCTCGCTATATAAAATTATCTTCATGGACATATCTGAAGAATAAAACATCTTGGACCCCTTATGTAAGCAAATATAAAAAAAAAATATGGAATTGAATCAATATATGCAAAATAAAAGCGTTAAAATTGTATGGGACCCGTACTAATTATATACGCGAATATTAGAAAATATAACCTGTATTAGTAGATTACATGTATAAATTGAAAATACCAATAAACCCGTAATCTTTAAATCTGAAGACAGTCATTTATTCCAATATATGTCAAAATTAAAGTGCTAAAATTATATGGGAAGATATACACGTACTACTTATAATGTCCGATTATTAGTAGAAGATTACCCGTTTTGCAATATGAGTCACAAATGTTTTTTGGTAAAATACAACAGACGACGTAATAAATTGAATATATAATTAATCCCCTTAATTTTCATACCAGAAGACTGTACTTGATTCCAATATATATGCCAATATATGTCAAAATATATGCCAATATACCTGTACTACTTATATTCTCGTAGGTTAGAAGATATACACGTGCATTCCTAGAAGATTACTCGTACAACGTACAATATGCGTGTGTCAGCAATTTTTGCCGCAATAAAACAATGGCATAATAACTTAAAAATATCAATAATCCCTGAATCAATAATTCCGGAAAATATCAATAATAATAATGTTTAAACCTGAAGAGTATAATTGATAATATCCAATCCAAAATGAAATGGCAATGAAATTTATTTTATATACATATCTTCATTATTCAAATCGGAAAGGATTTAATAAAAATCGTCTGCCGCATAAACACATTGGATTTAAATCCGTTGCTAGGCTACATGATATCATTTGCTTCAAATAAATTGGTAGAAAAAATATCTTCTAAATAGTTATATTTCTATAGAACATTTGGCGACAGTTTCGTCAAATTCGCGACATTTTAAAAAATCGCCAAATTTATCGCCAAGTGGGACTGTAGAACTGACAGTTCCACTTTGCGACAAATTGACGAAATATCATCACAATACTATCCCCTAACAAAAAACAATTAATATCATTTATGTAGCGCAATTTTATCAATTTCAAGATATTTTTATAGATTTGAAAACATTTTTATCAATTTGGTGACATTTTAAAAATTCGCTAAATGTATTACTAAGTAGGATGGTTGGTCTGACTGATAAATGCTAACCAAACAACATTTCAGTACTCTCTTCTAACAAAACAAAAAAAAATTTCATTGATATGTAGAAGACCCAAGCCACACGACCAACCCGAAGGTTTATGGCAGCTGTTTGTGTGTCGTTTATATCAATTTGGCGACATTTCCGTCAATTTAGCAAAGTTCAAGAAAAGGTGTCAAATTAGCGATATCCCTCCAAATTCGTAGCTTTGAATTTGCAGATCTGAATGAAACATTCTTATCCCGTTTCAATATACTAAATGAAAACACTACAATTGTATTAGAAGATATACCCGCTCTACTCTTTTTCTGTTTCAACGATCGGCTATATGAATTTATTGGCTAAACACAATATATGAGTTTAGTAGCTAAATACGATATAAGCTTGAAAACTCTTTGCCAAAATAAATGAAATTGATGTACGCAGTCAGCAATTAATATAATTAAAAGAAAAATCAAACCGTCCATTCATAAGATATACTTTTATATCCATTTATCCATTTATTTATTATTTAAATCGAAAAAAAATAATAAAAACATTAACAAACACATTTAATTTAATTGCGATGCCGAGCAACATGATATATCCTCCTAAAATGTTAAAATTTATTAACCACTAACAGCACACCCGTTATTCGTACGGAGTGTATAATTTAAAGAAACTTAAAGTTCGCAATCATGTGCAAATTCTGTTAAAATATTAAATTTATTGCTCCTAAAGAGAAGTTTAAGAATATATGTTCTCACTGTGCAAAATTATCTTCACGATCAGATCTGAAGAATAAAACATCCTGCCCCCTTTTGTAAGCAAATTTACAGAAGAAAAAATAGGAATTGAATTAATATATGCAACCCCGTACTAATTATATTGTCGCAGATCAGAAAATATGCCAATGTGTTAGTAGAAGATTACCCGTATTACAATATGCGTCTCAAAAAATATTTGCCAAAATAAAAGAGATGACGTAATAAATTGAAAACATCAATAATATCCGTACTCTTTATACCAGAAGGTCGTAATTGATTCCAATATATGCCAATATATATCAAAACATATGTCAATATACCTGTACTACTTATATTCTCGTAGATTAAAAGATATACACGTGTATTTGTAGAAGATTCGTACAACATACAATATATGAGTTTAAACAATTTTTGTCATAATAAAATAATTGCATAATAACTTGAAAATATCAATAATCCTTGAATCAATAATCCCCGAAAATATAAATAATAATAATTTTTAAACCTGAAGACCGTAATTGATATTATCCAGTCAAAAATGCTATAAGAAAAATCAAATCGTTCTTTTCTAAAATATATTTTTATATCCATTTATTTATTATTCAAATCGAAAAAATAATTATTAAAATTAACAGACAGATTTAATTTAATTGCGTTTCTGAGTAACATGATATAAGATAGAATCTTATAACATGTTAAATATGTCATGTCTTATAACATAAACTGCGAAATTAAATAACGATTTTGATTTCTCTATACTTCTCATTGTTCCGTAAAAGCGTGTTTTAAATAAACCATGAACCATGGAGATAGATTTCCCCTTTAAATCATGTTTCAAACAATTCATGTTTTCAGAAAGTGACTAATTAACGCAAAAAATCTCCCATCAAACTCAGAGATTAAATTTTAATTCACTTTCAAACGATTTTCAAGCTTTTCGTTTGGATAAACCACGGAGTTAGGGAGTAGAACTCCTAGGAAAAAGTTCCGTTTTTCATTAATATCTCGACAACCCCAGGTCTTAGAAACTCGAAACTTGGACAAAATTTATGGAGGGATATTTTAAGGCTATTCACCAAATTTCATTAAATTCGGTTCAGCCGTTTTTCCGTGACGATGAGACAAACGAAAATTTCGTTTTTTACTAATATCTCGAGAACCACTGGTCGTAGAAACTCAAAACACGGATATAATTTTAAGTGGGGCTATTTCTGGGCTACCCACAAAATTTCATCAAATTCGGTTCAGCCGTTCTCCCGTGATGGTGTGACAAACAGACAGACAGACAGACAGAGAGACAGACAGACAGATTTTCTTTTTTATTTATATAGATTAGAAAAATGTTTCTATAGTATTATAGTACGATTTCGTTAGTTTTCGCAGCCAATCTTTTAATTACATAATTTTAAATTTAAACAGTATTCAGTACTAAACTTCTATTACTTATCCAATTCATTCAATCTTATCTATATAAATAAAAATGAAAATCTGTCTGTCTGTCTGTCTGTCTGTCTGTTTGTCACACCATCACGGGAGAACGGCTGAACCGAATTTGATGAAATTTTGTAGGTAGCGCAGAAATAGCCCCACTTAAAATTATATCCGTGTTTTGAGTTTCTACGACCAGTGGTTCTTGAGATATTAGTAAAAAACGAAATTTTCGTTTGTCTCATCATCACGGAAAAACGGCTGAACCGAATTTAATGAAATTTGGTGAATAGCCTTGAAATATCCCCCCATAACTTTTGTCCAAGTTTCGAGTTTCTAAGACCTGGGGTTGTCGAGATATTAATGAAAAACGGAACTTTTTCCTAAGAGTTCTACTCCCTAACTCCGTGGTTTATCCAAACGAAAAGCTTGAAAATCGTTTGAAAGTGAATTAAAATTTAATCTCTGAGTTTGATGGAAGATTTTTTGCGTTAATTAGTCACTTTCTGAAAAAATGAATTGTTTGAAACATGATTTAAAGGGGAAATCTATCTCCATGGTTCATGGTTTATTTAAAACAAGCTTTTACGGAACAATGAGAAGTATAGAGAAATCAAAATCGTTATTTAATTTCGCAGTTTATGTTATAAGACATGACATATTTAACATGTTATAAGATTCTATCTTATATCATGTTACTCAGAAACGCAATTAAATTAAATCTGTCTGTTAATTTCAATAATTATTTTTTCGATTTGAGTAATAAATAAATGGATATAAAAATATATTTTAGAAAAGAACGATTTGATTTTTCTTATAGCATTTTTGACTGGATAATATCAATTACGGTCTTCAGGTT
This sequence comes from Amaurobius ferox, assembly GCA_951213105.1. Lineage (NCBI taxonomy): Eukaryota > Metazoa > Arthropoda > Arachnida > Araneae > Amaurobiidae > Amaurobius > Amaurobius ferox. The sequence goes on from OX578139.1 coordinate 75,405,478, forward strand.
TAAACATTATTATTATTTATATTTTCGGGGATTATTGATTCAAGGATTATTGATATTTTCAAGTTATTATGCAATTATTTTATTATGACAAAAATTGTTTAAACTCATATATTGTATGTTGTACGAATCTTCTACAAATACACGTGTATATCTTTTAATCTACGAGAATATAAGTAGTACAGGTATATTGACATATGTTTTGATATATATTGGCATATATTGGAATCAATTACGACCTTCTGGTATAAAGAGTACGGCTATTATTGATGTTTTCAATTTATTACGTCATCTCTTTTATTTTGGCAAATATTTTTGAGACGCATATTGTAATACGGGTAATCTTCTACTAACACATTGGCATATATTCTGATCTGCGACAATATAATTAGTACGGGGTTGCATATATTCATTCAATTCCTATTTTTTCTTCTGTAAATTTGCTTACAAAAGGGGGCAGGATGTTTTATTCTTCAGATCTGATCGTGAAGATAATTTTGCATAGTGAGAACATATATTCTTAAACTTCTCTTTAGGAGCAATAAATTTAATATTTTAACAGAATTTGCACATGATTGCGAACTTTAAGTTTCTTTAAATTATACACTCCGTACGAATAACAGGTGTGCTGTTAGTGGTTAATAAATTTTAACATTTTAGGAGGATATATCATGTTGCTCGGCATCGCAATTAAATTAAATGTGTTTGTTAATGTTTTTATTATTTTTTTTCGATTTAAATAATAAATAAATGGATAAATGGATATAAAAGTATATCTTATGAATGGCCGGTTTGATTTTTATTTTAATTATATTAATTGCTGACTGCGTACATCAATTTCATTTATTTTGGCAAAGAGTTTTCAACCTTATATCGTATTTAGCTACTAAACTCATATATTGTGTTTAGCCAATAAATTCATATAGCCGATTGTTGAAACAGAAAAAGAGTAGAGCGGGTATATCTTCTAATACAATTGTAGTGTTTTCATTTAGTATATTGAAACGGGATAAGAATGTTTCATTCAGATCTGCAAATTCAAAGCTACGAATTTGGAGGGATATCGCTAATTTGACAACTTTTCTTAAACTTTGCCAAATTGACCGAAATGTCGCCAAATTGATATAAACGACACACAAACAGCTGCCATAAACCTTCGGGTTGGTCGTGTGGTTTGGGTCTTCTACATATCAATGAAATTTTTTTTTGTTTTGTTAGAAGAGAGTACTGAAATGATATTTGGTTAGCATTTCTCTGTCAGACCAACCATCCTACTTAGTAATACATTTAGCGAATTTTTAAAATGTCACCAAATTGATAAAAATGTTTTCAAATCTATAAAAATATCTTGAAATTGATAAAATTGCACTACATAAATGATATTAATTGTTTTTTGTTACGGGATAGTATTGTGATGATATTTCGTCAATTTGTCGCAAAGTGGAACTGTCAGTTCTGCAGTCCCACTTGGCGATAAATTTGGCGATTTTTTAAAATGTCGCTAATTTGACGAAACTGTCGCCAAATGTTCCATAGAAATATAACTATTTAGACGATATTTTTTCTACCAATTTATTTGAAGCAAATGATATCATGTCGCTTAGCAACGGATTTAAATCCAATGTGTTTATGCGGCAGACGATTTTTATTAAATCCTTTCCGATTTGAATAATGAAGATATGTATATAAAACAAATTTCATTGCCATTTCATTTTGGACTGGATAATATCAATTATACTCTTCAGGTTTAAACATTATTATTATTGATATTTTCCGGAATTATTGATTCAGGGATAATTGATATTTTTAAGTTATTACGCCATTGTTTTATTGCGGCAAAAATTGCTGACACACGCATATTGTACGTTGTACGAGTAATCTTCTAGGAATGCACGGGTATATCTTCTAACCTACGAGAATATAAGTAGTACAGGTATATTGGCATATATTTTGACATATATTGGCATATATATTGGAATCAAGTACAGTCTTCTGGTATGAAGATTAAGGGGATTAATTATATATTCAATTTATTACGTCGTCTGTTGTATTTTACCAAAAAACATTTGTGACTCATATTGCAAAACGGGTAATCTTCTACTAATAATCGGACATTATAAGTAGTACGTGTATATCTTCCCATATAATTTTAGCACTTTAATTTTGACATATATTGGAATAAATGACTGTCTTCAGATTTAAAGATTACGGGTTTATTGGTATTTTCAATTTATACATGTAATCTACTAATACAGGTTATATTTTCTAATATTCGCGTATATAATTAGTACGGGTCCCATACAATTTTAACGCTTTTATTTTGCATATATTGATTCAATTCCATATTTTTTTTATATTTGCTTACATAAGGGGTCCAAGATGTTTTATTCTTCAGATATGTCCATGAAGATAATTTTATATAGCGAGAACAGAGATTCTTAAACTTCTTTTTAGGAGCATTATATTAAATATTTTAACAGAATATTTTGATTAAACATGTCATTTAGTATACTATAAGAATTTGGGCATGATTATGAATTTTAAGTTTCTTTATATACTCCGCACGAAGAACGGGTATGCTGCTAGTGTACTAAATAAAACGCAAAATCCAAATAGACATATTTAAGTGAAATGTCTGCTGAAATTCACGATGGATTTGAATGATTTTTTTTCAGTTTTGGTACCCTGCAGTAGAGTGCAAAATAAATAAAGTAAGATATCCTCTACAGACTCACTGGCATGCACACACACCCATATACACACACACACACACTTGCACACACACATGACATCACCTCAAAAACGTTCGCTTCGTGTTCAGGGATGCTTAAAACGTGTCTTCCGTCGAAACCTCGAATTTAACTTTTCGTCCCCTGTCGCATTATTTTCTTTATACATTATACTATGCATATAAGGGAAGTAAAAATCTTATAAAGTTCAGATAATACAAGTCCAAATCATCAAGTCCGAAGAAAAGGTGTCTTTAATTGACCAAAGCTGTTTGAGGAGGATCATGGCGCCATTACTTAAAAGTCAAAAACTGTTTGATTAAAACATAAAATCATTTTACAAAATCTATCGAGTAAGGTAAATGAGGAGTTACAATATTGCAAATTCACGTGGTATTTCATAGTGTATCGGCTTTTCCTTTCAACTTGTATATCCGCACAAAAAATTGGATAGCAATAAGTGCATTCGGCCTTGAATTACTTATCATACGCACAAAATCCAAGACACACAAACTCTAAGATACACACACACACAAACTGTAGTAAACACATATTCTAATACACACAAACTCTAACACGCAGAAACGCACACAAAGTATAACACACACAAATTCTAACGCACACAAACTCTGACATACACAAACAAACTAATTCTAATAACAAATTCTAACACACAGAAATTCTAACACATATAAACTCTAACGCACACATACAAACTCTAAAGCACACAAACACAGACGTACTTTTCCACATCTGTGTCGATATGGATTTCGCGGCTTTAAAATTTGCTTATTCGCCAAAATATTGAATTCGAAATTTTTCGGCCAAACAACAATTTCTTTATACAATAGTATGAGAAAGTAAACATTTATATCAACTTACCTAAATAATATAGATAATCACGGTAATCCAACGAACTAAATACGAACCATATTCAATAATGCATTGCAGACTTCTACATAAGATTGGAAATAAGCAAACATAGCCTGTTAACAGTCAACACTTGAAATATGCATATTAGATTGAGCAACAATTTGTTTAAATACTAACTTTTCATAATGCATTGTATACTTTTACACAACATTGAACATAAACACGAAACCATAGCCTATTTTAATCATGAAAATTTGAAATTTGCATATCAGATTGAACAACAATTAGTTAACTGAATACTAACTTTTCATAATGCATTGTTCACTTCTATACTTTGATAATAATCAAACATAGTCTGTTTTAGCAATCAAATCTTGAAAAATGCATATTAGATAGAACAACAATTTATTAACTAAATACTAACCTTCCATAATGCATTGTACACTTCTACACAACATTGAAAATAATCCAAAACATAGACCGTTTTAACAGTCAAAACACGAAATATGCATATTGGATTGAACAACTCGCTTCGGTAGATACAGCCAATAACCTTTTCAAGAACTATCTGGTGAATCTTTCAAAACCTCGCGTCATTCCCACAGAGTCAGAGAGACTTAAATGCGAAATAAGGAGGAACGTTATTCACAGAAGGAAATTTTGAAGAGCAGATAACTTTTTCTAAAGACGAGAATCCTTTGAAGAAATTTCCCCCCAAAGTATACACGTAAACCTAGGGTAGATGTCTGGAAGAGTCCGGGCGGTATTGGCCTCGAAATTATTTTGGAGACATGGGCTCGGGTGAGCTTTTCTTTTTAACAGGGTCGGACTTAGACAAACCTGTATCAAAAAGCGTTTAAAAGAATTATTTAAAAACTATAGTTTCTGCATGTTTGAAAGTTGTAAAATAATTGAAATATGCAGGTAAATAAGTGCTTAAAATGACCTGCTTAAAACGACCTTCTCAGCGGAAATTGAAATATACTTATTTTTCCGAGAAATTCTCATATATAAAAGAGTAAACTAACACATTCATATAAATACTAGCCGAATACCCGTTGAAAATCAACGGTCTCACAATAAGCAAGGCCTGAATAATGTATGTTTTTGAATAATTTGGGTTTCACATTTATTCGACAAATCGAACGTTTTGGTGTGCAGAACCCCCTAAAGAAGAAAATGTTGGAAAACTGAAATTGCTCACTTCTTCCTTTCGAACTATAGTATACCAGTACATGAAATTAAAGTCTCTGTTTCATCCCGAAGCATATTATTTTTTCATTTTCCCTTTCGAAACTTTTTCTTTGGAGCATACTCATTAATGATGATTTTTAAAAAATTCTGTTCGTCTTGGTTTTTTTTAATCAGATGATTGGCATTTATACCAAATATAAAGCCACTGTCACATTAAAAAATTCGTGTCTCATTTATTCCGAAAATCGAACATATTGGTTGCACCTCCTAAAGTAACAAATATTGGAAATGAGAAATTGCTAACTTTCTTCCTTTCAAACTATCTACCCGTATACCAAATTTGATGTCTCTACCCTATCACGAAGCATGTTTTTTCTATCACTTCACCTTTCTACGTTTTTCTGTGTAGCAACCCCTTAATGAACATTTTTGTCAAACCTTATTCATCTTCGATTTTTTTATGAAATGCTTAGCCCATATACAAAATTTCAAGCCTCTATCACATTGTAAGGCAGACGTTTTCATTTGTTCGACAAATCGAATATTTTAGTGAGCGACACCCCCTACAATAGAAAATGTTGGAAAACTGAAAGTGCACACTTTCTTTCCAACTTTTTACCGTACACCAAATTTGAAGTCTCTATCTCATCGCGAAGCATGCTTTTTCTGTCATTTCACCTTTCTAATGCTTTTGTGTGGAGTACCCACCCCCTTTAATATACATTTCTGAAAAACTCTATTCTTCTTGTGTTTTCTATCAGATGATTCGCCCATATGCCAAATATCAAGCCTTTGTCACGTTTTAAAAGGGGCGTTTCTCCTTTACTTCCAAAATCGAACATTTTGGATTGCGGCACTCCCTAAAGAAGGAAATATTGGTAAACTGAAATTGTACACTTTCTTCCTTCCAAACTATCTACCCGTAAAGCAAATGTGATATATCTATCTCATCCAGAAACATGCTTTTTTTATCAATTCACGTTTCGAACGTTTTTCTCTGGAGCACTCTCTTAAATGAACATTTTTGGAAAACTATATTCGGCTTGGGTGTTTTCGTCAAATGATTCACCCATATATCAAAATTTTAAGCCTCTATCAAATTTTAAAGGAGTTTTTTTCTCATTTATTCGGCAAATCGAACATTTTGTTGTGCGGCACCCCCTTAAGTAGAAAATATTGGAAATCTGAAATTGCGGACTTTTATCCTTTCGAACGATCTACCCATACACCAAATTTGAAGTCTCTATCTTATTGCAAAGCATGCTTTCCTATCATTTCATTTTTCGAACGTTTTGGGGTGGAGCACGCCCCCCCCCCCCCCCCCCAGAGAACGTTTTCGAAAAATTCGATTTTTCCGTGGGATTTTATCGAACAACCGAGCCGTGTACCAAATTGCAAGTCTCTATTTATTCGGAAAGTGCCTAAAAAAAGCATTACATACGGACAGACAGACGGACAGACAGACAGACGGTCAGACGGACACTTGGCAATTAGTATATATAGATAAATATTTACTTTTTAAAGTCCCTAACTGGGAATTTACTTGTCCAAAGGTGTCACTCTAGTGGCAATAAACTCAGGTTTTGTGTGTTTGGCCTACATTTACTTTCTGATACGTAATATTGAGAAAGTATTGTCTTATCGAAAACTTTCGATTTCGAGATTTTGATGCCAATATATGTTTCAAAACCTGTTGAAGACGTTTTGACTATTTTTGGAGTGATTTCCTTTTGCCAACTGTCTTATCTCTGTGGTCGATTTCTTGTGCACACAATAGCAACCACAAATATTAAACTTTGAACTTAATTCTAAATTTTATATTTCTTTAACATGTCACGTTAGGACAAAATGTGACATAATCATGCATAGAAGGGTTTATTTATTGCTCAATTATTACGAGGCTTAACAGTTTCAATCATTGTTGTGAAAAATAGACACGATGCAAATGTTTTTTTCTGGATGTCATCAGACCCCGTTGGATGGCAAGTTACCCTCCGGAGAGGCACATTGTCAAATTTTTTGAAAAAAAAATTAATTTGTTATGAAAAAGTTTGGTCGAGTTGAGTCACACTCAAGTTAATTTTTCAGTATATACAGATGCAGGATTATTTTTATTTTTGGTTCTAACGGGCGTTGGATTTAATAAGAGGCTTCGTATTAGAATAGCTCAAAAATGGTTTCTGGTTCTATACAGGCGAACTAGTAAATACATGCTCACGTAATTATAATATTAATGTTTTCATGATCGCGTAATTTAAAAATATTAGTTATTCTTTAATTAATTTTCTTAATTTTTCTACCAGTATAAAACTTGCCGTAGGGGGGAAAACATACAAAACTTATATATTAAATTTTTTTGACATACTGTCTGGAATTCACTACTTGCGTACACCACTTTGGAGACCACTGTTCTAGATCACCGATGGGGCTGATGGAGGATCTGGAAAAACAAAGACACGTTCTATTATTATATTGTGTAAAAAGCTAGAACTATGCAGATTCACTTTGTAAATCGTATGATTAGAACATAAATTATTCGGCACCTAAAATATGAGGTAAGCACACTATCAAAAGAACGAATAATCGTATTATGTACAGGAGTATTATGTAAAAACTTATACTCGAGAGAAGGAAAGTGAATCGAATGATCAAAATTCTCCGTCGAGTAAATTTCTTTTACTTTTCCTATTCTCCCTAGAAATGTCTTCGAAACTAGTTAGGTATAAATAGCAAGCGATAAAATATATGTTAGGAAATCCAGTTTCAAAATTTATATACATTTAAAAAAAATATTTTATAGTTTTCGAGTAATCGTCTAGGCAAATTATTAAATTATGACAATTTGACGTTTTTCAAGTTTAATAAAATTTGCAATAATTGCACAATACTTAGTGAATGATTACCGAATATGAGCTGTGTTCTTAATGTTGCAGCAATGTTTAAGGCCATTAAATCGATATATTTTTTTAAACTGCCACGAAGGAGGATAGAATATCACTTTTTTTTTTTTTTTTCTTTTTAAAGGATATGCGCTTGTTAACATTGAGTTTCAATGAAAGAGAAACCCTCTGAGACAAGTACACTGCATTGTAATAACATTAAAATACGAAAGATATGCAATTAACACTTTAAAAGAAACATGCACTGAGTTTTAATATCTTAATATTATTGATATACACCCAGAAATGCCCTGATTTTGAGGCTGTAGGTGCACCATAAAACCATCCTATTCTTAATGAATGGCCAATTTTAAATGTACATATTTAACAACACACGGAAAATGACAGGACTAAACTGAGATCTACCACCACATTTTACACTTATTACGGAATAAATCTCAACTTCGTAGATTTTTAAGAAACTAGAGTCAAATTTTCACAGAATCTTAGAAATTGAAACACAACATTCCTTATGAATCTTCATACTTTAGAGAATGGGACATAACTTAGCATTTATGTTAAATGAATAAGGGTATTGTCATGAATTCATTTACTGCTGGATACCATGTTGTAGAAGATCCCGCCGCTGGATACCATATGTAATGCTTTTTTTACTGGATAAGGATACTCTGGACATGTGTGTTTATGTTACCATTGCACCTTTCGCTCCGGCGAAGTAGATTATATTGAAATCCGCTGTCATTGAAAGAATAGCGTGTCTCTCCAATGTTGTGAGAGTTTCGTATCAAAAGATGAAGATGAAAATAAACAGCTTCTCAAGCATGGCATAGATGAGGCATCATTTGAAAAGATATAACAAACTTTTATTGTAGACTCGTGAGATATATATATAAGTACAGAATAACATTCTATGAGGCAAGGGCATGTGAGTTAGCAGAGCTAAAAATGTGTGGCCTGCTCCTCCAAAAATCGTATCGAGTCTCCCTGACGCGCGCCTCTTTCGTGTGTATATTCTGGTCCAAAATTTGAGGACCACCCGGACCAAGCTCTTTGGAATGTTTCCCAAGCTCTTCATATCATAGACCACCTAACGCTCCGCTCTGGGATTAGTTCTCCCTTCTCTGATGACGGCTCAAATTGGGTGCATTTCTCCGAAATCAGACTGTGATGACAGAGCTTTATAGGCTTATTTTCCAAAACTGCAATGCAGGCGGGCTTAAGGTGTATGAACTCTGAAACCGTTCTGAAAATCTCTGAAAATAGGCTCGAAAACTTGAAGGGTTCCTCACATGCCCCACCCAGAGAAAAACTAGGGTTAAATACCCAGCTTTTTCCAAAACACAACACTTCAATTACAAAAACTATACAAAATTACCAACACCTATACCGGTCCATCCCGTCAGCTCTGGTCCTTGATAGTTGACATCTTGACCGAAAAACATAAAACAAAGAAAATTAAGATACTTCAATCTCCTAAAGATTATCAAGTCACAGGTCCATTGATCCTTATTATCCCACCCAACTGTCTGGTATTGAGCAACCGCTCCTAACACACACATCACTCCGACTATGTCGAATCTGTTTGCTATCAGCACGCAGTCAAAGTTTATGCATGTTCAGTTCTTATAGTGCACGCCTAAAAGTTAGACTGTCAGAGTCCACATACACAATAAAATTTTCTCAAATCCAGAGTTTCTGGCATTCTTTCTCGGGTTTTTCACCTCTTAATAAATATCACTACAAATATTTTAAATTCAATTCATAATCAGTCAATTATTGTTTTGGTCAAATTTGAAATTGCCATAATATATCGCATATTAAAATATTCTTGGAAGAACTTATATTAATATTTGTGATAAGTGTTTGATACATATTATATAGATTATTTATTAATTATATATATTTATATATATATATATATATATATATATATATATATATACTATATTTATATATATATATATATATATATTTATATATATATATACTATATTTATATATATATATATATATTTATATATATATATACTATATTTATATATATATATACAGCCTTTCTGTTGTTCACGAGAGAAAACTGTATATATATATATCGTTGTTTCTAACGTTCATATTTATAGCATGTTACCCTTCTTTTAAAGGGCTGGAAAAAATATTTCAATTTCTACTAAGTTTGAGATAAAGTACCCTCTCAAGGGGGGGGGGGGTAAATTCCTTCCCCAGAGGGGAGCTAATGATGTCATTGTAATAATTGAAGCTGTTATGTTTTGTGATCATTGAAACATAAAAAACAGCACAATTATGATATATTTGGTTCTACGTTGCCATGTTAAGAAAATATGAAACGTCGAGTACATTTTGAAGTTTCCGCTTTAATTTAAAATAACTGTAATTCTAGATTTTTAATAGCAAAATCACATACATAGTTTTGTGAAAAACCATTAATATTGTAGCATAAACAGACAGACAGGCGGACATCAGTCCAGAAAAAGTCAAAATGTGTTCAGGAGATAAAACAGATATTGGCATTAAAATCTCGAAATCGAAAATTTTCATGAAAACAATACATTTTCAATACTATGCATGAGAATGCGAAAAATGTCCCCAGCCCCGCTTTTTCTTAATCTATTCATTTCAACTTAAATTGGGTAAAGTTTGCGCCTACAACGTCGTCTTTAACGGGCTCGTTAATGTTAGAGCAAGTAGAGAGCTGAAACTCGTACCACAATTTTATCTAGCAAAACATTTTCGTCTATAGCCGGTTTCGATTATTACGATATTCAAGAAATTGTTGAAATTTTGATGCTGCTACCGAGTGACGCTATATTCAATAATTAATTTTAAAATGTTGGTACCATTGAGATAAAAGTAAGGAGTTACATCTTTATGCTACGAAATGACAATATTGTTTGAGACAGTAATTCAGGTGGCTCTCGGATAAGATAAGTAGTTCTGCATTGTAACCCTTTCTATGGCGAAACGGCTTAAATATTTCTTTAAACTGTCAATTTTGTAAAAATATATTATTAGTGTAATGCAAATAAGAACACAGACAATACAGAATATTCCTTTGTATTCAAAATTATTTTATCTTTCAATTTATTTTTATCTCCATATATTCTATACTTTATCCTACAGCTATGAAAAAATATTGGTTAAATGTACTCATAATTAAGGAATGCTCATAAATATACTCATAATTAAAGAACCCATAATTTAAAAATAATTAGCAACACATATATTAAATATTACGCTTTTCTATTTTGTCAACTTACAGTAGCAGCTACTTTACTAACACTAGCGACATCTAGTCATAATTATCAAATCATTATGGCATTTATAAGCATTTCTGCCATAGGAGTTTCAATCTTTATGGTTGGTACAAAAATACATACTTTCAACAAGAAAGATCAATCATGCATAAAGCATTGATTATGTAACACTTTCCAACTTCATTGCACTTTCATTTAAACATCTCTAAAATGCGATACATTCCTAGGTAATATTTTGAAAATTATCACAATACTACATTAATTTATTATATTTGAAAACTTAAAACTTCATCGAAAAAAGTGAACTTCATTCAAATGACGGCATTGAAATATGAATTGCCTGGTTTAAACATCTCTAAAATGTGATACATTCCTCTGTAATATTTTTTAAGTTATCCTAATACTACAATAATTCATTATATTTGAAAACTTCATTGAAAATTACAGAAATGTATTCCAATGACGTCATCTAAATATAACACGCCTGGCTCTCTTTATAAAAGCAGCATTTCATTCATAAACATTTTCCCATTCATTTCATTCATCACAATACTATAATAATTTATTTTATTTAAAAACTTAAGGCCACGGAGTAACAGGTAATTAAACTCCATGCTTAAAATTTCATCGAAAAAATCGTCCTTCTCCCTGCAAAATCAATGAATATTTCATTCATATCAGCTATATTGCAGACTCCATAAAACTAAATAATTTTGCATTAAAGAATTGCAGCAATTCTTATACAACTCATTCTACATATTTTGCTGTTTACATTTTCCATAAGTTAAAATTAGGCTTTGTTGTAGAAATAATCAAATTTGGATGATCATTTAAACTCAAATATATTGTAATTGCGTTGTTTCAAGATGTAGATGCACAGAATTTAAGCAAAAATAAAGCGGTTTTAGGACGGATACAACACTAAATAAGAATTAAAAAGAACATTAAAAATTACGATTTTGACACAAGATGCATGCCATATTTTATTTTGAAGTGGGTCACGTGAACTTTTCATATAATCGTCACGTGATCGCTTCATATAAAAGGTGTAATTATTATTTTAATTTTTATTTTAAATATTACTGAATATATTTTGCTGAATTTTTTTTATATATTTTATGGCATAATTTGAATATCTCCTAAAATTTTCGAAGCAATTTGTGAATTTTAAATCCGCTTAAAAAATGTTTGAAAAATTAGGTCCGATAGGGTTCAATGTATTTCATTTTTTCAACCCGGGTTCAGTCCAAAACTAATTGGGTGATATTATTAATTTATATTCCCATAGGTCCCACAGACCTACAGGACCACAGACATGCTTAAAACTTCATCGAAAAAATCGTCCTTCTCTCTGTAAAATCAATGAATATTTCATTTATATCAGTTTTACTGCAGACTCCATGAGCTAAATAATTTTGCGTTAAAGAAATGCAGCAATTCAGTTAAAGAAATGCAGCAATACAACTCATTCTACACATTTTGCTGTTTACATTTTTCATAAGTGAAAACTAGTCTTCGTTGTAGAAATAATCAAACTTGGATGATCATTTAAACTCAAATATATTGTAACTGCGTTGTTTCAAGATGTAGATGCACATAATTTAAGCAAAAATAAAGCGGTTTTAGGATGGATACAACGCTAAATATGAATTAAAAAGAAATTTAAAAATCACGATTTTGACACAAGATGGATGCCATATTTTATTTTGAAGTGGGTCACGTAATCTTTTCATATAATGGTCACGTGATCACTTGATATAAAAGGTGTAATTATTATTTCAAATTTTATTTAAAAAATTACAGAATATATTTTTATGAAATTTTTTTTATATATTTTATGGGATAATTTGAATATTTCCTAAAATTTTCAAAGCAATTTGTGAATTTTAAATCCGCTTAAAAAATGTTTGAAAAATTAGGTCCCATAGTGTTAAATGTATTTCATTTCTTCAACTCGCGTTCAATCCAAAACTAATTGGGTGATATCATATATTTATATTCCCATAAGTCCCACTGACCGTCTGAACAACATACTAAAATTTCATTTTGATAAAGTCTTTTTTACGGCAGTTATCGTGCTAACGGACAGACAGACAGGCAGACAGGCCGAATGAACAAAGTCATAAACACTTTTCAACTTAGTTGTAAAATATTGAAAACAGTTTTAATGACTTTTATCTTATTTAAAAAGCTAACCACACATTTTTAACATGAAATATATTCTCTTTCAGATGCACCTATAAATTGATCTTACTGAAAACACTAAACTAAAAGTTCCTAAATTGAATTCTTAAAATAAATACTTAAATTGAAGTCGTGCAATGTAAAACTAAAATTTGCATTATTTTTTGGTGGTACTATTCAAGTACCATTCAAATCAAGAATGTGGGTTAATTTCTTTTTATGGGAAAAAATCTAGAATTCTTGAATTATTCTTTAGGATTTCATTGTTTTAATAATTTATCAGTTACTTTATATCTAAATTTAAGAAAAAATTGTATATCTGTTGCACTTTTGTTTATAAAAATAGAATTTTGAATGCATTTTTCAAATTATATTCAAATTTTAATTAGAATTTGAATATTATAAAATAGTATCTTCCGAAACAAGACTTTAAACTTCTGCAGAGTGGCCTTCATGACATTTTTCAATCAGTCAATGAGAGTGCTTAAAATAAAACTTTTGATTTTAGGTTGTGACCAGTTGTTCAAAATATTGTTGAAATGGCCAAAACAAGATTGGAATATATTAATGATGATGGTGTTGAAGGGTTATGATAGTAAGAGGCTCTAGATTAAGCAAAGCAACTCATTCCGAGTGAATCTGAAGACATGGTTAGAGCAGATGAAGAGAGGTTAAAGCAGAATAGCATATCTTACCCCAGAATTCTTTAGTATCAGCATCAACGTGGTCACATCATAGGCCAATTTATTGAATAAAAACGACTCTGACATAGAAGGAAGCAATATGGTAAAGAGAGATAGGTGTTCACTGCATGATTTCTTGCTACCGAGCATTGCTTCATTAGAAGAAACTTAAAAGCCAGTCTGTCAATTCTTAACTGCTACTTTCAGAAGAAGCTAAAGCTACAGAAAGAATAACACTTATCTTCCGAAACAGATATATATGTACAGTTGTGTCTTCAGCTGCACCTATGTACATGCCAGATGTTCATCTGCTGTGTTGGTCATGGCTACCGATAAACACTAAATTTGCTAAAATTAAATATTAACTCAGTGCCATGACGCCAGCTGATTATATTCTATTGTATATCCAGTGCAGTTATATTATCCAGCTTTTAGACTAAATTTCATATACCTACAAAGAAGCTTTCATTAATTTATTTCTAAGATTGATTTTCTGCATATTTTGAAATACAGCAATATAATTTATATATGTTTTTCTCTGTTTTTATTACTTTCCTTATATACATAATGTATCAGGAAAGTATTGTGACGGAGTCGAAAATTCGAATTCGAGTTTTCGACGGGAAAGCACGTTTCAAGCATCCCTGATCACGAATCAAACATTTTTGTGGTGACGTCTGTGTGTGTGTGTGTGTGAAAGTATGTGTGTGTGTCAGTGAGTCTGTGGAGACGATATCTCACTAACGAATGGAGCGATTCGATTGAAATTTGGTAAAAGTCATAATCCGTGAATACTGGAAGCTTATTGTTTTTAAACACAATCAAATGTTCAGAACCCCCCTAACTTTTTGAGTGAAATTAAAAAAAAATCATCAAAAAATCAAAATCTTTAATAAATTACGCAGACATTTCTTATGTAATTTTTCCTTAGAAAACGAATGCCATAAACTTTAGACTGCTAGCATGAACCGTTCTTGAAATACTGCACATTTTTCAAATAAATTTTACAAAAAATCCCATAAATTAAAAAAAAAATATTAATTGTTGAGAAACATGTTCATTTTTCATATGTACTATCATGTGATAAATTTGGTGACATCATTCTCGTGGATCTAGCTCGTTCCATTCATGAGAAAAGATACTTTGAGTAGTACTTTTGTATTTGAGCGCCAATAGTCATTTATCTGCTCAAATAACTTATTTCTCCTTCCATAACGCTTGGCGACGAATTTGGTGGAATGTCGCCAACTTGGCGACTTTTTAAAATATTGCCAAATTGACGAAAATCTCGCCAAATGGATAAAAATGACGCTAAATCAATGAAAATGACGACTAATTGTCGAAATATCTTGGAAAGAATATAAGTATCTACTATAAGAAAAATCTATTTTTTTACGCTAAACTATTACTTACTAAACATTTTACTATAAAATTGACGCTAAATCAATGAAAATGACGACTAAGAAAATTCAATATCTTGGAAAGATTAGGAGTATCTAAGAATAACATTTTTTTAACTGTAAAAGTAGTAAATTCATTGCATTATATAAGGAAAGCCATGTGTTCCCCACATCAATTTTTTTTTAAATTATGTACTTGTGCAATTTCCCGATCCTCCAAATATTTGTATCTAAATGAAAAAATCTGATGTGGGCAGCACATGACTTTCCTTATGTAATGTCATAAATTTACTACTTTTACAGTTAAAAAAATGTTATTCTTAGAAACTCATATTCTTTCCAAGATATTGAATTTTCTTAGTCGTCATTTTCATTGATTTAGCGTCAATTTTATCCATTTGGCGAGATTTTCGTTAATTTGGCAACATTTAAAAATGTCGCTAAGTTGGCTACATTCCGCTAAATTCGTATCCAAAATCTCTCCAAGCGCTATGGACGAAAAATAAGTTATTCTTACAGCAGATAAATGACTATTGGCGTTCAAATAAAAAAGTATTACTCAAAATATCTTTTCTCGTGAATAGAACGAGTTAAATCCACAAGAATGATGTCACCAAATTTATCGCATGTTATTACATATGAAAAGTGAACATGTTTCCTAACAGTTAATATATTTTTTTAATTTATGGGATTTTTTGATAAATTTATTTGAAAAATTTCCAATATCTCGAGAACAGTTCATGCTAACGTTCTAAAGTTTATGTCAATCGTTTTCTACGGAAAAATTACATAAGAAGTGTCCATTTTCGTAACTTTATTAAAGGTTTTGATTTTTTGATGATTTTTTCAAAATTTCACTCGAAAATTTAGGGGATTCTGAACATTCGATTGTATTTTTAAACAATAGGCTTCCAGTATTCACGGATTGTGATTTTTGTACTAAATTTAATTCGAATCGTTCCATTCGTTCGTGAGATATCGACTCCACAGACTCACTGACACACACACATATACTTTCACACACACATATACTTTCACACACACACATATACGTTCACACACACACACACAGAGACATCACATCAAAAATGTCTGATTCGTGATCAGGGATGCTTGAAACGTGCTCTCCTGTCGTAAATTCGAATTCGAATTTTCGTCCCCGTCACAATACTTTCCTTATACATTATGTATAAAAGGAAAGTAACAAAGTGTTTTAGAAATTGAAATTATTGAATGTAAACAAATGATTTTTGAATTTAAATTGGCAAATGTAAAGACAAAAATGTTTTATGCAATTTAACCTATGGAAGACAATGATTTTGATAGATTAAATTATTGAAAAGCAAACAAAATTTATTTAAAGAATCAACAAATAATTGCTTTAATTAAAATTGTGAAGAAATGTGATGCATTTAAGCAGCGAACCACCGGGTCCGTATTTGGCTACAATGGTGAAAGCAAAACTATGTGCACATTTTAAATTTATGTGGTACTAATTTAATTTCTCTTGACGCTAATAGGGATAGTTCGCTAATAGGGATCGGTAAATTGCACAGGCACCTGAAGTTCTTATAATTAATGCTTTAAACACACTTTGAATTGCTATAACTTTGGTTTTCTTTTATTGTAGATAATGGTACAGTTTACATTTACAGCCACTTTATAAGTGAGAGGAATGGTGGTAAGAAGACAGAAATTTGCCGCTACTATAAAAAGAAGTACCATGTTCCTAATGCTACGAAAATGTTGAAGCATATAAATAAAAGCTTAGAAAGACCTGTACTGTCTTCATTTACAATTATTCCTTATGAAGATATTTCTCTTGATGAGCCTGCAGCTGTGTATGATATCGCACTCATGCCTATTGGTGATTCTGGTCAGCCTGCAGCATCTGCTTCAAAGATGCATTTTATTTGAAAAAGAAATTATAGTAATCAGTATACCGGGTGGTCTGAATTAAAACACCCCTACTCTGAGCTCTCTATACATCGAACTACCAAATGTAAAGGCTCCAAAATTGTTGAACCTACTATTCAAGACATGGCGAAAGGGATTACGTGAAAAAAAAATTAGTTCCATAGACACCGATAGGTGGCGCTGAACAACAGAAAACATGCTGAAAAGACACAAAATAATCACAAAAAACAAACACATGCCATATGGAATTTTTTCTTTTTAATTTCGTTTGCTGATATGAAAAAAACAGAAGATAAAAAAGTGAAGAAAATTAAACTGTCACTGTAACTGCAATTTCGCAATGTAAACGCAAAAATTTGCATAAACCTTTGGTTTGCAGCTACTATGTTCTGGACATAAAAGGGGCTAAAACTGGGAAATTTTCGTTCAAATCAGCGATGACTCACACTGCCAGAACGCGTTTTGCTTGTGAAGCTGTTTTACGAAAACAAAGGACATGCTGCAGCTGCACTTCGATAGTTTCGTCGACTTAAGAATTTGCTCAAAGGACCATTACTTCCACAATCTCTCAGAAGAATGATCGCTCGATTTGAGAAAACTGGACATCTTGGAGTTCAGCCGGGTCGAGGACGCAAATCGACACGTTCAGATGTCATTGACGATGTTGCCACCGCTATTGTTGAACAATCAATGGATAAGTTATACGCAGCATTCCCTGCATCGGTAAGGTCCTTGTGAGATGAATGTTGGGTACGTTCGAATAAAATGTGTTACAAATGTGTATTTTGTGTCTTTTCAGCATATTTTCTGTTGTACAGCGCCACCTATTGGTATTTCTGGATCTAATTATTATTTTCGCGTAATCCCTTTCCCCATGTCTTGAATAGTATGTTCAACAATTTTGGAGCCTTTACACTGAGTAGTTCGATCTATAGAGAGCTCAGAGCAGGGGTGTTTTAATTCTGACCACCCGGTACTACTTCTACTTTCATTGATTCAATTGCAGACTCTGAAGCTGAAAAACTTCATTCGGCATTTGCTCAAGTTGTATATATCTCAAACTGGCCTCTGTCGCTGACAGATAATTCTGAGTGAATATTTTTAAAAATTTAATCGTCCTTCATATAAGGTACCTTTCAGACATGATCTTACTAATCATTAATCAGATAAAAAATTTGCTAGTTTCTTGAATTCCTTTACGAGATCGTTACAATTCCTTACAACCGGATGGTTTCAGCAATGTAAGGACTGAAAGTATCCTTATTATGTTGTTGCCACTCCTGCACCTCTGATTTATAAATCACAGGAATCCCATCACAATCAGCATACTGGACAATTCATTTCTGACGAACTTTCAGAGGTTATTAATCAGGTTGGGGTATGGAAAGTAATTGCACTTGTTACGGATAATGCTTCCAACGTGAAAGCAGCTTAGAATCCTTTTTACAGAATAAATATCCTGATTTAAATACTTCGGGATGTTCAGCTGATGGATTAAATCTTCTTTTGGGAGATGTTTTAAAATTTGAAAATTGTTCAGTTTATCATTTCACCATCAAAGGATATTATTAAATACATTAAAAACAAACATGCTTTGTTATCTATTTTCACAGCAAAGCAAAAAAAAAACGCAATGGCAGAATCTACCTCAAATCTTCCTGCAGAAACCCGATGGCGTGGGATTCTTATCATGTTTAAAAGTTTAATTGATGGTAAAGAATCCTTGCAAGAAGCTGTGCTACAGAAAGATCTCAATATTAATAAAATATCAGACAAATAGTGCTGAATAATGATATTTTCTTGATTAGCATACAAAACCTTGGCAATCTGTTAAAGCCCATTTCTGATGGAATTGTCTAGATTGAATCCGATAATGCAGTTTATCGCATGTACTTTTTTTACTTCAATGTGAAGACTTCTTTAAGTACCTTATTATCAACAACTCTGAAAACAGATGAGGAAGAAAAATTTGTTAGAGTAGTTGTAGAAAGGCGAGCATTGTGTTACCAGCCTATTCAGCCGCATATTTTTTAGATCCACTGTATGATTCAGAGCATTTAAGTTCTGATTATTATAAAGTTGCATTGGATTATATAACGAAATTTCCTGTCACTGTCCCTTCCAAAAGTTTGCATAAGAATTTCATTAATTACTCTGACGGTCTTTCGGGTATCGAAACTCTTCAACAATATCAAACGAAAGAATCTTATAGCTCATCAAATTATAACTGTCATAACCAACAACATCCATAAAAGTTTTGAAGGTCACTCGGGTGTTCTGGGAAATGAAGTTGCAGACTGCTTAGCTTTTGAGGCGATGTCAGATATCTCTGTTCGGAGTACAAACTTACCATATCCTCGTTCATCACTAAGGTCACATCTAAATATTAATACCATAAAAGTGTGGCAACAGCAGTGGAATGAAAGCGATAAAGGAAGAGGAACTTTCAACTATCTTCCCAGAGTATCTCAAGAGCACTGATTTGCTGCCTAGAATTGGTACAGTTTCTCTCGGGGCATGGCTGTTTCCCAACCTATCTTTACAAAATCCAAAAGAAAGACACCGAAAACTGTATTTGTGAAATAGGATCTCTGAAGCATTTCGTATTTGATTGCGAACTTGCAAAGAACTATCACCTTAAAAGGCCCAGTAGACAACATATGCCAGTATTTGCCAAAAACCTTCTGGGCAATAGCTGGACTAAACAGAGAATACAATCTATAATTCAATTCCTAGAGGAAAACGAACATATCCTGTGAATTATTACTGGTAACCTCACCACCCTTGGCGGTTGAATTGTACATGATGAATTGTACATTTGACTGTTTTCCGGATGACAACATGTAAAATCATTTCATAGAACCTAATTAACTTATATTTCGCGCAACTCTAAATAAACAATTTATCATTATTGATAGCATCCTCAATAAGTGATATAGTCCATATATTAAAAAAATCTAATGTGAGCAGCACATGATTTTCCTTATATGATGCTATGAATTTACTACTTTTACAGTAAAAGGAAATAGTTTATTCTTATAGTAGATGCTTATATTC
The DNA here is from genome assembly GCA_951213105.1 of Amaurobius ferox. Lineage (NCBI taxonomy): Eukaryota > Metazoa > Arthropoda > Arachnida > Araneae > Amaurobiidae > Amaurobius > Amaurobius ferox. The sequence continues at coordinate 75,425,684 of OX578139.1, forward strand.
TTTCCAAGATATTGAATTTTCATCAATTAGTCGTTAATTTCATTGATTCAGCGTCATCCATTTGGCGAGATTTTCATTAATTTGGCAATATTTAAAAAAAGTCGGTAAGTGGGCGACATTCCACCAAATCCGTCGCCAAAGTCTCGCCAAGCGTTATGGACGGAGAATTAAGTTATTCTTATAGCAGATAAATGACTATTGGCGTTCAAATGCAAAAGGATTACTATCTTTTCTTATGAATGGAACGAGTTAGATCCATGAGAATGATGTCACCAAATTTATGGCATCATATTACATATGAAAAGTAAACATGTTTTCAAAAGTTAATATTTTATTTTTAATTTATGGGACTTTTTGATAAATTTATTTGAAAATGGGCAATATCTCGAGAACGGTTCCTGCTAGCGTTCTAAAGTTTATGTCAGTCGTTTTCTAAGGAAAAATTACATAAGAAAGGTCTATTTGCGTAACTTTATTAAAGGTTTTGATTTTTTGGTGATTTTTTTCAAAATTTCACTCGAAAATTTAGGGGGGGGGGTCTGAACATTCGATTGTGTTTAAAAACAATAGGCTTCCAGTATTGATGGATTGTAATTTTTGTACCAAATTTCATTTGAATCGCTCCATTGGTTCGTGAGATATCGTCTCTACAGGCTCACTGACACACACACACACAACCACACACATACAGACATCACCTCAAAAATGTTCGATTCGTGAGCAGGGGTGCTTGAAACGTGCTCTTCCGTCGAAAACTCGAATTCGAATTTTCGACCCCGTCACAATACTTTCCTTATACATTATTGTATATAAGGAAAGTAATAAGAATGCCTCTAAATGCAAATCATATAGACCTATTCCCATTATCTCCTGTTTTGGAAAACTTATGGAAAAAACTGGTGTATAATAGATTAATCTGGAGGCTGGAATACTTCAATCTGCTTGATGATAGACAGTTTGGTTTTCGACCGAGAAGCGGTTCCTTATATGCCCTTCTGTATTTTACAAATTGCATTTATGCAAAGTTTTGCAGAAAAATTGTTAACTGTAGCAGTTTTTATTGACTTTGAAGCTGTCTTTGATAAATACCAAGATCTACTGTTCTGGAGTAAATGCTTAAAGCTTGGGATTAAGGGGAAAATGCTGTGTCACCTTGATAACGTTTTGAGCAATCGTTTTATTCAAACTAAAATAAATAACTCTCCTTCAGACTACAAATGAATTTTTACAGGAATTTATCTGGAATCTGCTCTCAGTTCTTTCCTTTTTAACATTGCTCTCCATGACAGTTTCGGCGGACTTCCGGCTGGTGTTGAAGGTGTAGTTTTAATAGATGGCATCACAATTTGGTCTCCTGATGCTGTACTAAGGTTCAGCATGCTCTGGACTATATCTCGGATTGGTCTCTGGAATGGGATATTGAGGTTTCTCAGACAAAGACTGTATGTTTAGTTTTCACAAAGAGATTCTCATTGGAACATTTTGTACCTCTCCTTTTTGTTCGTAATGGTTTATTGAGGCGCAAATCCACACCCAAAGTTACTGGGTATTATTCTTGATCCCAAGCTATTGTGCAACGTCCATGTTCAGTACCAAATAAATGCATGCACCAAGAGAATAAACCTTTTGAAGATGATATCTACAGCAGACATTGGGAAGCAGACACCATCTCTCTCGGGCTGTTCTTTCTAACTTACAACAGACCCAAAATTACTTATGCTAACGAAATTTGGAGCACACCGTCTGATACCCATATTAAGAGGCTTAAAATAATTCAAAATGCGGCCCTAAGACTTTGCTTGAGTTGTCCTAAAACTGCTCCTATCGATTCAATGGAAATTGAGCTGGCAGTTGAACCATTGAATCCATTTATCAGTCAAATGTTTTGGGTAAGATATATTCGAAATTTTTCTATACGTAAAAAAAACCCAGTGAGAATTTTCTCACATTTTTCTATACGTAAAAAAAAACCCAGTGAGAATTTTCTCACACAGGAGCAATATCCGGCCGTCCAAATAGATGCTCAAGTCCTTGCTGACGAGCCGGACGGTCTGGGTCTTCAACACAGGAGCAATCACCCCCGACAATCCATTACTTATAGGATTTGGACACTTGCCATCCAGTTAGTTCTCTTTTGATACCCTAATGGATTTTCCTTTTGTATTGTCTGAGCCTCCTTATATATGGCTGGGTTTCCAAATAAGGTTTATCATTCCTGGCTGTGTCACGAAGAAGGATGACCATCTTCTTTTGAAGCAATTGACCATGAGTTTTTTATCTTCTGATTGCCTGTTGTTTTTATCTTCTGTAGGTCGGTTCACCTTGACAAATCTATTGCTGGATTAAGTTATTTTATCAAATAATTAAATGAAGTTTAGTTTGTTCCAGCGGCCCCATGTTCGAGTTTTTATGCAGAGCTTTTGACAATCAACAGAACTTTAATGAGCTCCCTCTCCTTGGAGGATCGCCCAATATGTATGTTAACTGATTTTATGGCCGCTCGTCAGCGTCTTTGCCAACACAAACCAGGCAACTAATGCTTTATAATTGAAAAAATTAGACATCTTTTTGTTAAATTAAAGGGCAAAGATATTATATTGCAGTGGGTTCTAGCACATTCCGGTGTGCAAGGTAATGAAATCGCAGATAGTTCGGTTAAATTATCATTCATAATGGGTTCAGTCCCACTACCAAAAGTCACCCTCTCTAGGTGCTTCAGTAAGATCAAAAGAGAGGGTCGCGTTCTCTGGTGTGTTTCTTGGAATAAAACTGGAATAATTCGTCACCTTTTTCGTTTCCAAAGGGATCAAAATGATCTTAATTATTTCAGAAAATTCCCTAGAATGGTTGACACTTTTGCTGCTAAGACAAGGATAGGTCACATAGTCACCCAGGCCTACTTGAATAGTTTTCATCTAGCTGACTCCAGCAAGTGTTTGTTGATTTTTGTTTGCTCTGTAGAAGAGGAGACCCAAGAACAAACACATCTTATTCTTCTGCACTGGAGAGAAATTTTTTAGAACTTTTTTAACAAAAAATTATACTTCTCTGTCTATTTTATATGTCTCGTCTAATGTAAGTTGCATTGTTATTTTGGCTTATAGTAGACATCGTGAAATTGTCAACGGAAGACAACGATATGCCTAATTTTAGCTTTCTATACCTGCTTCGATTCTCGAGTTATTCCCCCAAAATATGTATCTTTTTATTGCAGTCTTAAGACTGGCAGCACAGGTAATGTTCAAAATACAAAATGTATCACAAAAAAACAAAACAACGACAGTCCATATTTAAAATCACAATGCACAGTGGAACTGAATTACTTAGGACTTAAAAAATTTGAACCGTGACATGTGTGTAAAGAAAACAGCGAATAGACATTTGCTATCCGATAACTGTTGTATCCAGGGTAGAATCGAGGAGCGCATACCCTTTCAGATCGGAAAAGAAGATTGACAGGGGAGACACTTTGAAATTTGATTCTCCTGAATAATCGACACTCTTTCTCTGTCAATACAAGCGAGGAAAATTGGAAACAGACCTTAAGCGGAGAAAACATTTTTCAATATCTGCCATTATTTATTTATACGGAAAACTTTTGAGACTTTCATTAGAAAATCATGTGCATTCGCGGTCGTTTTTACTTTCCTTATATACATAATATATAAGGAAAGTATTGTGACGGGGTCGAAAATTCGAATTCGAGTTTTCGACGGGAGAGCACCCCTGATCACGAATCAAACATTTTTGATGTGATGTCTGTGTGTGTGTGTGTGAAAGTATGTGTGTGTGTGTCAGTGAGTCTGTGGAGACGATAACTGACGAACGAATGGACCGATTTGAACCAAATTTGGTACAAAAATCACAATCTGTGAACACTGGAAGCCTATTGTTTTTATACGAAATCGCATGGTCAAAACCCCCCTAAATTTTCGAATAAAATTTTGAAAAAATCGTTAAAAAATCAAAACCACTAATAAAGTTACGCAAATAGACATTTCTTATGTAATTTTTCATCAGAAAACGATTGGCGTAAATTTTAGAACGCTAACACAAACCGTTCTCGAGATATTGCACATTTTCAAAAAAATTAACAAAAAGTCATATAAAATAAAAAAAAATTCTTTTTGAGAAACATGTTCACTTTTCATATGTAATACTATACGATAAATTGGGTGACATCATTCTCGTGGATCTAGGTCGTTCCATTCATGGAAAAAGATACTTTGAGTATACTTCTGTATTTGAACGCCAATAGTCATTTGTCTGCTGCAAGAATAACTTATTTCTTCATCCTTAACGCTTGGCGAGATTTTGGCGACGAATTTGGCGGAATGTCGCCAACCTGGCGAGTTTTTGAAATGTTGCCAAATTAACGAAAATTTCACCAAATGAATAAAAATGACGCTAAATCAATGAAAATGACAACTAATTGTCGAAAATTCAATATCTTGGAAAGAATATTAGTATCTACTATAAGTAAAACCTATTTTTTTACTGTAAAAGTAGTAAATTCATTACATTATTTAAGGAAAGTCATGTGTTGCCCACATCAGATTTTTTAAATTGTATCGCCCCCCCCCCCCTCCTCCAACATCACTTAACTAGGATCGCCACCTTAAAATCGTTTGGGCCGAAATTCTGTTCCAGTCCAACCCTGGTAAAAATCGTTCTAAAACATGACTAAGAAATTTTTAGTTCCTGGGAATGACTTAACCTAAGATTAAAACCGAATGATCGTTTACTCAAAAATTACATTTTTGGAATATAATTAAGTTATTATCTTTATTAAGTTCATAGATCACATGATGTTGCGAATCGTCTCATTTGACCTGTAAAATTTATCAAATGTGACTGCAAAATTCCCCCTGGTATTGTTTTTCATTCTCTTTCACGCAAGTTTTCAATGTCTCTCTATACTTAACCATGTTAAAAAGCTATGCTTATGTTTAATAAATGCCATAATTATAGTACAGTAACTGTAAAAAATGTTAATTAAATTAAAATTACAAATACAGTGAAAAATGACTCTCAAAATTAAAAACACGCCTTACTTTTAAGATCTAAGTGAAATCTGACTCACAATTTTACAAGCTAAACGCAAATTCTGTCTATATCATATGACATTAAAGATGCTTAAGATAATGTTCACATTAGAATCCTTACTGGAAATCTTCATGATCTATAGTGTCCCATTAGTATCTGCAAATGGGTAAAAATGGTTTTACTAACAAATAATTCAGGTGAAATGGAAAGGATTTTATACTAAATTTGCAGACAGTAATTACAGGTGCTCTATTTCCCCATTCTTATTTAATATTTACATGAATGATTTTGAGGAAAGCATTAAAAAAGAAGAGTAAATGTATACATACTCTGATGATATCACAGTGATCATAGCGATTATCCTTCAAGATGAGGAGGAAATCTACAAAAATATATAGGATAACATATAAAATACGACTAAATGGACTAAGAAAGTGGTTTTCAGTTTTCGTTGCAAAACTCTTTTGAAATTTAATTTAATAGTAGAATCCAAAAATAAGGAATAGTCCAATGGGTTCAAATTATATATTCAGATTTTACGCATTTTTTAAATGTTTAACGAAATTTACTGGAAACAATCACATTGCGGATTTAAAGTGCTTAGAATATCTAGTGTCGTGATCGCAAGGAAGAAATGTTCAAAAACTGGTTCTAATAAATCAGGACACAAGGGGTGAAAAGAGAGTGTAGCGCCATCTGTTGTCGTCAATTGAAATTACAGATTAGACTGCCCTTTTTGTTAAATTTTGGGAGATTGTAATTTGATTTCTTATTAATCGTTTTAGTACCGTTATTTGTTTAATTTCTCAATTACTTCTCAGCACAGATGAAAAGTGTTTATGACTTTGTTCATTTTGTATGTCTGTCAATTTGTCTGTCTGTCTGTCCGATCTCACGATAACTGCCGTAGAAATGGTATTATCAAAATGTCAGTGGAATATATTGTGGAATATATGGGAATGTAAATGAATAATATCACCCAATTTGTTTTGTATTGAATCCGGGATGAAAAAATGATATATATTGAACCCTATGGGACCTAATTTTTCAAACATTTTTTAAGCGAAGTTACAATTCACAAACTGTTTCGAAAATTTTAGGAAATATTCAAATTATCCCATAAAATATATAAAAAAAATTGAGCAAAATATGTTTGGTAGTCCTTAAACTAAATATTAAAATAATAATTACACCCACATAGTATGAAACGATCACGTGATACACTTCAAAATAAAATAAAGCATCCATATTTTTTCCCAGAATAAAAATCATCATTCTTAAAGTTCTTTTAAATTTATATTTTGTGTTGCATCCGTTCTAAAACAATTTTATTTTTGCGTACTTTCTGTACATCTACCGGGTGGTCAGAATTAAAACACACCTACTCTGAGCTCTCTGTACATCGAACTACTCAGTGTGAGGGCTCCAAAATTGTTGAAACTACTATTCAAGACATGGGGAAATGGATTACATGAAAAAAAATAGTTCCAGAAACACCGATAGGTGGCGCTGTACAACAGAAAACATGCTGAAAAGACACAAAATACACATTTGTAACACATTTTATTCGAACGTACCAAACATTCATATCACAAGGACCTTATCGATGCAGGGAATGCTGCTCAATATGGTTCCCTTCTTCAAGATGTAGAATCTGCAGTCTGTGGACAGCTTGTTTAACTGGGTATCGTAATTGGTCGATTGAGATGCTTCTCACATGCAGAGTGATACTGTCTTTCAAATCTGCTAAGGTTACCAGACGTCCTCGATAAACTTAGATAAAATAGACGTCCTCGACACTTTTAAGTATCTCCACAGCCAAAAATCACAGGGATTCAGATCTGGAGAACGAGATGGCCAGGTTATCGGAAATGCATGACTAATTACTCTACCATTAGTAAAATGTTGCCGAAGAAACTGCTATACACAGAGTCCAATGTGTGGAGGCGCTCCATCTTGCATAAAGGTAATTGAATCAAGACATTGGTGCTGTTGCAGTTGGGGTACAATAAAATTTTCGAGCATGTTTTTGTACCTCCTGGCCGTCACGGTACATGTCACAGGGCCATTGGGAGTAGCCTCTTCGAAAAAGAAAAGTCCAAGAATGAATGTGGCTGTGAATCCACACCTGACTGTAACTTTCGGTGAGTGAAGTGGAATCTCTTGGAAGGTACGAGGGCTTTCCGTGTCCCAAATGCGACAGTTATGGGTGTTGACTATTCCACTTAGATGGAAATGCGCTTCATCGTTCCATAGAATCTGCCATGGCCACGATGCATCCACTTCAACTCTAGCCAGAAATGTCAATACAAAGGTCATTCGCTTCTCCCTGTCGATGGTCAGCAAGTGGTGATTGTGACTAATTTTGAACGGGGAAAAATGCACTAAGTTTCTCAGTACGTCCCGCACTGTGCTATAGGGAACACCCATGTGTCGTGACACTCCACGTGCACTACTGCAGCCTATAACGTTATCCATTGATTGTTCAACAATAGCGGTGGCAACATCGTCAACACCATCTGAACGAGTCGATTTGCGTCTCGACCCGGCTGAACTCCAAGAAGTCCAGTTTTCTCGAATCAAGCGATTATTCTCCTGAGAGCATGCGGAAGTAATGGTCCTTTGCGCAAATTCTTAAGTCGACGAAACTCTCGGAGTGCAGCTGCAGCATGTCCTTTGTTTTCATAAAGCAGCTTCACAAGCAAAACGCGTTCTGGCAGTGTGACAGCCATCGCTGATAAGAAAGAAAATTTCCCAGTTTTATCCCCTTTTATGCCCAGAACATAGTAGCTACAAACCAAGGGTTTATGCAAATTTCTGTGCTTACAGTGCGAAATTGCAGTTACAATGACAGTTTAAGGTTCTTCACTTTTTTGTGTTCTTTTTTTTCATATCAGCAAAAGAAATTGAAAAGAAAAAATTCCATATCGCATGTGTTTGTTTTTCTGTGATTATTTTGTGTCTTTTCAGCATATTTTCTGTTGTACAGGACCACCTATCGGTGTTTCTGGAACTAATTTTTTTTTTCGCGTAATCCTTTTCCCCATGTCTTGAATAGTAGGTTCAACAATTTTGGAGCCTTTACACTGAGTAGTTCGATGTATAGAGAGCTCAGAGTAGGGGTGTTTTAATTCAGACCACCCGGTATATTCTGCGCCAACGCAATTACAATATTTTTGAGTTTAAATGATCATCAATCTTTTATTATTTCCACAATGAAGCCTAATTTTAATGGATGCAGAATGTAAACAAGTGTTTGTAATTTGAGTTGTGTAAAGATTGGTGAATTTTTTCACGCAAAATTATTTAACTCTGGAGTTTGGAATGAAAGTGTATGAATGAAATATTCACTTCCTGTACATAGAGATCCAGACGATTTAGATTACGATGACGTCATGTGAATAAAGTTTATTTTTATCGATGAAGTTTTAAGATTTCAAGTAAAATAAATTATTGTAGTTCTGTGATAATTAAAAAAATATCACCGCTGAATATATCGCATTTTAGAGATATTTAAATAAACTTGCATGTTAGTAAGTGTTTCATAATCGACGCTTAATGCATGATTGATCTCTCTTGGTAACTGTTACTGTTAAAATCTTATATCCACTATATTATACTCTATTAGTTGACTTGTTATTATATTTCATATGTTACATATTCATTATTTATTTCAAAACGTGCTGCATTTTTCAATAAACAGTAGTTGTCATTATGGAAAATAATGATGTTAATGTGCGATGGAAATATCGTAAAGGGCAAAGTAACTGCTTTGTGTCAGGTGCTACTACTGGTTTCAAATCAAGCAAAGCTAAAACATCTCTATTTGCTGCTCCGTAAGATCCTGAAAGGCTTAATAAATGGCATAAATTAATATCAAGACAGGATAAAGCTTTAGATGAATCTTGTGTTGTATGGGAACTGCATTTTGAACCACACTTTGTTGAAAGACATTACAAACATATTATTCAGTGTAAAGAAATATTATTACTTGGAGAAAAACTGAAAACCTTTTCTTCAGTCTGATGCTTGTCCAACATTTTTTCTTAATCCGCCTAAGTATCTAAGTACATCACTGCCACGGAAGTGAACATTATCGACTTCCAGATATTGTAAACAACAACTAGAAAAAAAGTGAAAGTTTCAAATTCAAACTGTTACTCTGCTTTTGAAAATTATGATATAAGAACTTCTTTTGATAATAAAAATTTAAGTTTAGAACATTTTTGTGATGTAGAATTACCTTCCAAATATTGAGTCAAAATCCAATATGAACATTCCTTAGATACTTTATGTTTTGCTCTTTGGTTTGTTCATTAAGAAAACAATATATCAGATAAGAAATTTGTTATTGAAAAAGTCTCTGAAGAAAATGTTATATGTTCCCTTTTTATAGAGGTATATTGCTAAAAAAGAAAACAATTAGATATATAACAGATCTACAGTCCTGGTTAATGTAATTAGAAGATCTTCATATATGTTTGGGTGCAGAAGATATTGAAGAATTCCTAGAAGGACTTAAAACAAAGAAATTTACAACTATTGATGACAAGATAATAAAGTCAAGGAAATGCAGTGGTTCAGGTTTTCGATCAAGGACGCCATGCCAATCATGTAAGAACGAAAAAAACTATTACAGAACCAAAAATCATATTCAAAACTATCAAATCATATTCAAAATCCATAAAATTATTTAATAAACTTTAACTTTTGAAAAATGCACATAAGCAAGACATGAAGAAGATTGCAGAACATATTAAGAATTCATCTTACAAACAAAATTTTACTCTAAATGAGTGCTTTAAAGTAATGTCTAGAAAAGGTATGATATATATGATATATAATAAAGAGTGAATTCTGGAATGCATAATTATGCATGTGAAAAGCCCAATTCTTTATGAACATATCCGAATTAATAATAATATACTTGTGCTACCCAGTAAAGCGTGTTTGAGAAAATTATTAAAATCGTTTAAATCTGGGTTTGGATTCGAGCCAAAGCTTTTCCTAATTTTGAAAGAAAAAGTTAATTAAAATGGATACTTTCTCAAAATATGGTTGTTTATTGTTTGATGAATTGAAGCTCTCTCAAAACTTGTATCTGCAATCTGATGAGCTTATAACAGGATATTTGGACTATGGTACAATTATGCAGACTGGTGAAAAATATGAATTATGTGATCATGGACAGGTGATCTTGTTCCAACCATTTGTAGGGAAATGGACTCAGATTTTAGGAGTGTTTGCCACTAAAAGCAACGCAAGTGGTAAAATGTTTACTATGTTGCTTACTGAAGCAGTAATTATAGCAGAAAATGCAGGTCCCTTTGAAGACTGCATCACTGGAGATGATGTACACTGGAATCGTGCAATCATCAATATGGAATTGGAGTATCAAGTAATGGTGAAATCAGGTGCAAAGTACTTAACCCAATTGATAGTTCTGAGGAAAATAAAATATTCGTACATTTTGCATCTGATTTTTCTCATTTGGTTAAATGCTTGAGGAACATATTTTTAAAATATGGATTTAATACACCCGACGCAGAGCTTTTTTTAAGTGGTAAAAGCAGCAGTAAATGAGGGCAAAAAATTGTAACCCTGAAAGTGATGCCAAAAATAACAAAAGTACTTATTTGTCTAAACAAATTCAAAAAAATGACAGCTTCATATGTTTTTCAGCTATTCAATTTAGAAATTCTGAAAGTTCTATATATTTACAAAGAACATATTGCATCTCAGTATGGAGATCAAGAGTTTCCAAGTACAGAAAAGTGAGTTTTTAAAAAATTCTGCATTATATGGATGACTGTGAGAATCATTATCATGGTATAGGTAGTTTCGTGAGCAAGACAACAGATACTGGATTGACAGTCCCAATAAACAGTGCTTTATCTCTTGTTCAGTACTTGGCATCAGTGGACAGTTTCAATTATTTGCTGACATCACGTTTATAACAAAATAAACAGGAAAATTTATTTAATATAATAAGACAGTGTGGAGTATGAAATGATCATCCTACCAATGCAGAATTCCTTACAATTGTAGAATGCTTGTCATTTTACAATTTAGCGCATCCTCCAAAAGTGGAAATGCTGACCCATCTGTGATAGAGTTTTTAATTACAATATGCCCCCCTACTTCCACTGAAAATTCAATTTTATCTAAAGTTGACTTACTTGTTGAAAATGGAAATATTTCAGATATTTCACAAATTTTATCTATTAATATACCTGATAGGCAATACAGTGACAACAGATTAATTTGTGACATAGCTGATTATGTTATCAGAAAATTTAAAAGCAAAATTAGTTGAGCTGAATGTGAATTGCAGATAGAACATCAGGGAAACTCTCTAACAAATGAATGTTCATCATTCACAAAATCATTTGATGATGAAATTCTTATGTATTCCTCAACAAATCTATTTAACTTCATTAGAAACTTAGAAAACACATTTTCACAACGTGTTTCCCTATAAATTTACTTTACAAAAATAGTATAAACGAATTATTTGGCACTTTTTCAAACTCCACATTAAACTTTATAGGATGTGAAAGCCACAAAGTCGAACGGCCAAAAATATTGTTGAGTTTTATTTGATAACCAGACTTCATTTTTATTTTAAAGGTATCAACAGAGACAAATGTACAAAACGAAACAATGTAAAATTTTCAAATATAAGTAAATGTAAACAATGCATCCGAATAAATGAAATGCGTATAAAATATTAAAATAATAATGATACTTTTTTATTAAAATATTTTTAAATTTAGTTTTTGTCTCCTCTAAAGTAGATAATATCCTTTAAACATTTATTTTTCTGTAAGAATGTATATACCTATATTATACTGTTATTATTTTATTATATATTGTATAATATTAAACTTATTATGTAATATAAAGTAAGAAAAAATGCCTTATCTTTAAATATTTTATTCAATATACATATCATTTTTTTTTCAAATGGTACAAGTTTATTATTGAATGTCATAAACTTAATTCAATGAAGTTTCAATTCTGATATGAAGGGACAATAATGAGGACTAACTAGCTATAAGCAGTTAGCGAGTTATTTGTAGAACTTTGACTGGAGCCACGAAACTGGACAGACTAGAGCCACCACTGATTTTGACTCATCTTTCTCGTAAGGATTCATGCAAACACTTTGAGGTCCACCGGAATTCATGTTAAATACACAGCTCACCTATAGTAACAAATAAAAATGATCAAAATTCGCAATTGCTTCATTCATCTAATTCTGAAGTTTTGAAATTGCATAATGCAGTAGCTTTTCTTTGTTTGAAATGACTGGCAAAATTTCATATACCTTTTTCAGCTTTGGATCTTATCATCTCAGTGTTTTGCATTAATGAATTGAATGAAGAAGTCATGAAGCAAAATCTAAAAGGAAAAAATCTGATGTAGGCAATACATGACTTTCCTTATAGAATGCAATGAATTTACTACTTTTACAGTTCAAAAAATGTTATTCTTATAGTAGATACATACTTATATTCTTTCAAAGATATTGAATTTTCTTGAATTAATCGTCATTTTCATTGATTTAGCGTCATTTTTATCCATTTGGCGAGATTTTCGTTAATTTGGCAACATTTAAAAATGTCGCTAAATTGGCGACATTCCGTGAAATTCGTCGCCGTAATCTCACCAAGCGTTATGGATGGATAAATAAGTTTTCCTACAACAGATAAATGATTATTGGCACTCAAATACAAAAGTATTACTCAAAGTATCTTTTCTCGTGAATGGAACGAGTTAGATCCACGAGAATGATGTCACCCAATTTATCGCATGATATTACATGTGAAAAGTGAACATGTTTCTTAACAGTTAATATATGGAATTTATGGAACTTTTTGATAAATTTATTTGAAAAATGTGCAATACCTCGAGAACGGTTCATGCTAGTGTTCTAAAATTTATGTTATTCGTTTTCTAAGGAAACATTTCATAAGAAATGTCTATTTGCGTAACTGTTTTAAAGTTTTCGATTTTTTAAGGATTTTTTCAAAATTTCACTCGAAAATTTAGGCGAATTCTGAACATTCGATTGTGTTTTAAAACAATAGGCTTCCAGTATTCGTGGATTGTGATTTTTGTACCAAATTTTATTCTACTCACTCCATTCGTTCGTGAGATATCGTCTCCACAGTCTCACTGACACACACACGCACACATACTTTCACACACACACACACACACTTTCACACACGCACGCACACACACACACAAACATCACCTCAAAAATGTTCGATTCGTGAACAGGGATGTTTGAAACTTCCTATCCCGTCGAAAACTCGAATTCGAATTTTCGACCCCGTCACAATACTCTCCGTATACGTTATGTATATCAGGAAAGTAATAAAAAACTACAAGGTGATGGTGAACTTCAAAGTATTATAATCAACGTACTTGAGAATTTGAAGAATGGAAGTTTATAAAAAGATCCATATTCACATTCAGGATTTTTAAGTTCAAGTACTTAAGAAGTCTTAGAACAACCCAATATTTCAAACAGTCATTGAGCCTATCGTATTAAATTTAAGTTTTAATGCAAAAACTACAAAAGCTGTGATCTTCATTATGTACCTATATTGCAAAGCTTTGTTTCTCTAATGTAAAAGATTTCTATAAAAAATCAAATTGTCAATTCTCTTCCAGAACTTAAAGATACTATGAATGGGTGCCTTTTAGAGAATGATTTATTTTTTTCACAAGCTCAACACATCACAAGTTTTGCTGTATCAAGACAGCTTTAAAGTTGTTAAATAAATAAAATAAATAAATAATAATAAAATGAAGTATAAAAAAAAATGAATGAAATAAAATCGCGCTCTCCCGTCGAAAACTCGAATTCGAAATTTCGACCTCGTCACAATACTTTTCTTATACATTATTGTATGTAAGGAAAGTATTAATAAAAAAAGATATTCATAAAATCTTGGTACTTAAAGCAACATTTATCCTTTGGTGTAGATCTGAAATGGACCCGATGTAATTTGTACTATATTATATAAACAAGTTGACATAGATTATTTTGGCTAAGATATATGTGGTCGCATGATAAAATATAAATAAGTTTTTGCAAGAAAGTATTTTATTTTGTATATCTGATGAATTAAAAAGGATACAAATATGTAACATTTTTAAATCCTCTTTTGGATAAAATTTATAGATTAATTTTGGTGCTGCCATCTCTGATCAAAAACCGATACTAAAAGATTACTTTGATAATTATCATGGCATTTTAAAGAAGTTAGAATTTTTTAAACTTGAAAATGGTGCTTGCTCTGCGCAAACACTGCCCTTGAAAGGATTGAATCATTGATTAACGATTTAAAAGTCCTGGAGTTTGGTATTCATGGTGATAACTTTGGAAGGGTTTTTGCCTATAAATGGTCCGTGTTTGCTTATAAATGGCAATTTGGTGAACCACATGGTGGGATGATTCATGGAGAAGTTTTGTTCCAGCAATTATCATCGTACATACTGCCTGACCCTCATTATTACTATGCTCGAAAGGGATTTTTACAACACAGATGTTCATTTGTAAACTCACGAAAACTATGATGAGATGATAGGCGTAGAATTAAAAAAAATATTGTGTGTGTGGGATATATATATATATATATATATATATATATATATATATATATATATATATATATATATATATATATATATATATATATATATATATATATATATATATATATACTGGGTGATTCAAAAAAGATGGGCCAAACTTTGCTAGGTGGTAGAACACACCAAACCAAGCATTTTTTGCTATAGTTTACCCTGTCGGAAATGAAACGTAAATGCATTACAGTGAGCTTACTTGTTGGGAATATACCTCTCGGTAAACTTAAAAGCGTCATTCTGGTTGTTAGAAAAGTCATTCTGGTTATTAGAAGCGTCATTCTGGTTGATTTGAAGAGGAACTCGTCGTCAGAATTTCTGTCGCTGCTGCCGAAGTGCGCGACATGTCTGGTCTGTTCGAGGGAGTTCGCCAATCCCTCCATCGCCGCTGTAAGATGGGCATTCAGTTTGGCGGTCGCTCTTTTGAGCCATTACTGCAATTATTGTTTACTAAATGTAATTTTCTAACTTTTAAGTCGTTCTTGTGCTTTCGCCTTACCTCACCGGTTTCACTATTAAGCGCCTTCTGGCACCTTTACGTTTCATTTCCGACCCGTTAAACTATGACGAAAAATGCTTGGTTAGATGTGTATTACCACCTAATAAAGTTTGGCCCACCTTTTTTTAATCACCCCCGTATATATATATATATATATATATATATATATATATATATATATATATATATATATATATATATATATATATATATATATATATATATATATATATATTCAAAGAGTTTAAGTATAAAATACTAAGCATATGAAACAAAGTTTAACAATACAAATGTATTAAAGAACGGTACATCTACTTATTGCACTACTGCAGCATATAAATATTCGAGGTCTTTATAATATCATTTAATCTCTTTATAATGCATTTGTTGTCAATCATATGAAAATCAAAAATTTTCCTAAACTTATCCACTTTGTTTTTATTTAGTAACTATAATTTTCTCGGAAACCAATTATATTTACAAGTAATAGGTGTCCCCCAAGGCGGTTGTAGTAGTAGTATATTGGCGAATTTATATCTTTAAATCATTTATATACATTTGCATTAGCTGGTTTACAATTATATCGATATGTAGACGATCTGATCTGTGGTGTTAAAAAGGATTTATATAATATCAATATCGATTTCTATCCGGATAATCTAGAACTGTTGAATAATGAACCTTCTATTAGCGCAAGAGTTAACTTTCTAGATTTAAATCTATGTATTGAATCTTCCAATATTATTATTTATAATTTATATGATAACAAAGTTATTTTAATTTTAATATAAATAAATTATTACCTTTTATTTCTTGTAATTCAATTCAAAGTTTTCGTAACACGATTAAAAATCAATTGTTTCGAATTTATAGATTAACAGACAAAAATTTCATCAATTCCATATAAACAAGGAATATTAATCATGCTTAAAGCATTGATTATGAAACGCTTTCCAACTTCAATGCAATTTTATTTAAACATCTCTAAAATGCAATACATTCTTCGGTAATAGCTTAAAACTTATCACAATATTACATTAATTTACTATATTAGCAAACTTAAACCTTCATCGAATAAAATTAACTTCATTCAAATGGCGGCATTGAAATATAATTTGCCTGGTTTAAACATCTCTAAAATGCGATACATTCCTCGGTAATATTTTTAAAATTATCATAATGCTGCAATAATTTACTATATTTGAAAACTTCATCGAAAACAAATGAAATTCATGCAAATGACGTCATAGAAAAATAACACGCCTGGCTCTCTCTCTATAAAAGCAGCATTTCATTTATAACATTTTCCCATTCACTTCATCCATCACAGTACTAAAATAACTTATTTTATTTAAAAATTTAAGACCATGGAGCTACAAGTAATTAAACTCTATGCTTAAAACTTCATTGAAAAAAGTCGTCCTTCTCTCTGTAAAATCAATGAATATTTCATTCATATCACCTATGCAGACTCCATGATCTAAATAATTTTGCGTTAAAGGAATACAGCAATTCTTATACAACTCATTCTACATATTTTGCTGTTTACATTTTACATAGGTGAAAAATAGGCTTCGTTTTAGAAATAATCAAATTTGGATGATAATTTAAACTCAAATATATTGTAATTGCGTTGTTTCAGTATGTAGATGCACAGAATTTAAGCAAAAATAAAGCGGTTTTAGGACGGATTCAACACTCAATATGAATTAAAAAGAACTTTAAAAATCACGATTTTGAGACAAGATGGATGATCCACTTCAAAATTTCATTTTGAAGTGGGTCACGTGATCATTTCATATGATGGTCACGTAATCGCTTCATATAAGAGGTGCAATTATTATTTTAATTTTTATTTAAAAACTACTGAATATATTTTGCTGAATTTTTCTCTATATATTTTATGGAATAATTTGAATATTACCTAAAATTTTCGATGCAATTTGTGAATTTTAAATCCGTTTAAAAAATGTTTGAGGAATTAGGTCCCGTAGGGTTCAATGTATTTCATTTGTTCAACCCGGGTTCAATCCGAAACTAATTGGGTGATATTATTCATTTATATTCCCATAGGTACTACTGACCGTCTGAACAACATACTGAAATTTCATTTTGATTAAGTCAAAGTCATGTGTACGGCAGTTGTCATGTTAACGGACAGACAGACAGACAGACAGAGAAACAGACAGAATGAACAAAGTCATAAACACTTTTCAACTTTGTTGTAAAGTGTTAAAAAGCAGCAAGTAAAAAGTTGGATAATCTGCGTCCACATAAGTATATTTATTGTAGGGATGTATAACTATGACTGATAGAAAAGCAAAAAATTAATTAATTAGAACAAAATCGTATCATTTAATGGAGATCGTAAGACGATTAGCGATTTTGAGAATATAAAATGTCGGACATATAATAATGATTTGGTACAGTTTTATGTTAAATTTTATAAAGTAATACTGTATGAATATATATATTAATAAACCTAATAAACTTAATATTCCCAATTCTGAGGCATCCCCTTTCCAGACGAGAGTCTTTGGCCTCCAGATTTTTTTTTTAAAGTCAGAAGACTTGCATCCCTTACCATGGATCTGATTTAATAATCTCTCTAAGGTTAAGCTTGAATCTCTCGTAAAGAGATCATGTAAAAAATCACAGAAAAACAGGATTTAATATATTTGAAACCATAGCGTTAATACCTGTCCCAGGATTAGAACTACCTGATGCAGATATTTTATTCAATACTTTTTTAGTACCCCAACCTGCAGTTGCACTAGCTGCTCCAAGGCACAAAGATGTTAAAATAGGTCTTAACAAGAAAGATCAATCATGCTTAAAGCACTGATTATGAAACACTTTCCAACTTCAATGCAATTTTATTTAAACATGTCTAAAATGCAATACATTCCTCGGTAATTTTTTTAAACTTATCACAATACTACATTAATTTATTATATTTGAAAACTTAAACCTTCATCGAAAAAAAATTAACTTCATTCAAATGACGGCATTGAAATATAAATTACCTGGTTTAAACATCTCTAAAATGCGATACATTCCTCAGTAATAATTTTAGAATTATCATAATACTACGATAATTTACTATATTTGAAAATTTCATCGAAAACAACTGAAATTCATTCAAATGACGTCATAAAAAAATAACACGCCTGGCTCTTTCTATAAAAGCAGCATTTCATTCATAAATAATTTCTTATTCATGTCATTCATCACAATACTATAATAATTTATTTTATTTAAAAATTAAAACCATGGAGCGACAAGTAATTAAACTCTATGCGTAAAACTTCATCGAAAAAAATCGTCCTTCTCTTTGTAAAATCAATGAATATTTCATTCATATCAGCTATGCAGACTCCATGAACTAAATGATTTTGAGTTAAAGAAATAGAGCAATTCTAATACAACTCATTCTACATATTTTGCTATTTACATTTTCCATAGGTGAAAAATAGGCTTCGTTTTAGAAATAATCAAATTTGGATGAGCATTTAAATTCAAATATATTGTAATTGCATTGTTTTAGTATGTAGATGCACGGAATTTAAGCAATAATAAAGTGGTTTAAGGACGGATACAACACTCAATATGAATTAGAAAGAACTTTAAAAATCACGATTTTGAGACAAGATGGATGCCATATATCATGTCGAAGTGGGTCACGTGATCGTTTCATATCATGGTCACGTGATCGCTTCACATAAGAGGTGTTATTATTATTTTAATTTTTACTTAAAAAACTGAATATATTTCGATGAATTTTTTTTATATATTTTATGGAACAATTTGAATATTACCTAAAATTTTCGAAGCAATTTGTGAATTTTAAATCCGCGTAAAAAATGTTTGAAAAATTAGGTCCCATAGGGCTCAATATATTTCATTTTTTCAACCCGGGTTCAATCCAAAACTAGTTGGGTGATATTATTCATTTATATTCCCATAGGTCCTACAGACCGTCTGAACAACATACTAAAATTTCATTTTGATTAAGTCATTTTACGGCAGTTATCGTGCTAACGGACAGACAGACAGACAGACAGAATGAACAAAGTCATAAACACCTTTCAACTTTGTTGTAAAGTGTTAAAAATGGTAAAATTCCTCCATTTTTCTTAAATAGAGTCTTAATTATAATAATTCTTTTTCCTTTTCTAATTTGATTAATTTGTGTTTTAGTCAAATACATATCGTAGTCAATGACATATCGAGTTTTAGATGTATCTAAATTCTAATGTTATTTCCATTCCATTCTTTAAAGCAGATTTTAATTTATTAATCTGCCCTTTACTCAAATGAACTTTCTTTTTAGTACTCATTTATTTAAAGAGAAATTTTTCATAAGTTTGCATAATTTCTTTTTTTGATATATCGCCATTTTTATATAACATATCTGCTAAAATAGCTATCTGATTATGTAATTTTACTGCGTTATTTCCTTTTGATCTCTATTTGAGCATATTTATTTAATGAATATTGTAAATTATCTCTTGAAATACCGGATGTGAGACATTTACCTCTGTATTTCTTCGGAAGAGGCCTTTTTAAATTTATAGTATATAGTAAAAACTTTTATATAATTGAAATTGATCAAAAATATGTTGGCCCATCCTTAAGAGTTCATGTTTTTCAATTGTTACATCATCAATTATCCTTTTTAAAGCCGATATTGAATTTCTATTGTTTTGTGCCACTTCATCTTTTACTTCTTGAGCACTTTTTGGCAATATCCTTCAATGTTTCAACATTTTCATAAGCAAGTTCATTAGTTAATTTAAATCTTTTACTTTTAAAAAGATGATGGTCAAATGCTTCATCCCAATCACTATATGGATTAAAAGGATGCTTAGTTTGAACATCTTTTGATTCTCTTTTCGTAAATATTTCTCTAAACTATCATCGTGTTCTACTTTAGGAATAATTCTGGAAGACTTTAGAGGATATTCCTGTTGAGGATATGATATATTATCAATAGCATCTGTTACTTTATTTAATTCTACTTTTCTATTTATATCACATTCTTTCATTTCTTTTAATATGGGTTTATGAAACTCATATAATTCTTCTGGAATACCTAATTTTTTCATATTCTCTTTCCTTATTTACTTGTCTTTACTTTTCCCTTTTCTAATTTTATAAATTTTATAGCGTTAATTCTTTCTTGCGCTATTTTTTTCTCTTGTTCTCTTTCTAATTCATTCATTTATTTAGGTTGAAAATTTACACCTTGTAAAAATAAATGTACACCTTGTAAAAAATAAATTTACATACTGTAAAAGTAAATTTACTCCTTGTAAAAATAAATTTACACCTTGTAAAAAATAAATTTACATCCTGTAAAAATACCTTCTAAATAAATAAGTGTAGTAAAAAATTATATAAACGGAAGCAGATTTATAGATCCTATTCAAGATTCTATTTTACCTATTCAACCATTTAGATTTTTAATTAATGGAAAATCAGTTTCAGGTAAATCTAATCTCACACATAATTTTTTATTTGGTTTTGAAAAAGACATAGGTCCTTTAAATTTTGATGCACTCTATATATGCGCAAAAAATTTAGATGATTATGAAGATGTTATTGAAAAATTTACAATGTTTGATGTTATAGAAAGCGAAGAAATTATTAAAAATAAAAAAATAAGTAAAGATGTAAAGAATAAATTATTAAAAGAATTTTAAAAATATAAGAAAAGAGAATTTATCATTGCTACTAATTTAGAAGACTTTATTACTCTAGATGACTTGGATCCAATCCTTATAAATCTAGTAATATATGCTGATTGTATAGCTGAGGAAAATCAAAATGAAATAAAAAAAATGTTTTTTACGGGGAGACATAAAATTATCTCCATTATTTATTCATCACAGTCATATTATTCTACACCTAAAGATATAAGAATTAACTTAATTATTTTATATTCTTTGGACTTAGAGAAATTCGACAGATTATAAGAGATATAGATGGTTCGTTAACAAAAGAAGAATTTGAAAAAAAATATAGAAAAGCTATTCAAAAAATGTTCGATTTCTTAATGTTAGATTTAGTCAATCCTGAAATGAAATTTAGAGATAATACTTTACGACCTATATAAATAGATATAGATGATGGAAGAATATTTAGAAAAAATAATTTCTATTTATAGAAAGAGTTTCAATTTGTATAACAAGATAAGCATATCACTATCTATCAGTAAATTCACCTTGAGTGCATCAGATCTATCAACATTTGCATTCATACCTTTAGCTGCATTAGGTTTAAGTACTGGAGTTGCCGAGGTGATTGGGAAATCATTAAATATTTTAGAACGAAAGGAAGAATATAAACAGACTTATAATTTTTATAAACAACTTTTAAATTTATTCAAATCTAAATCTATTTCATCGGAAGAAGTTTACGAGAACAAGATTTTATAAATAATTTAAAGTGTTTTTCTATTGAAAAATATGTAAAGCAAATGCAATTGAATGGTTATAGATTTTATTCTAAATAAATGGTTTGTAATGGTAAAACCTTTTTGTTCGACGGAAAATGTAAAGTAAAATGTAAACAATGTAATTAAGTAGAATCAGGTCTATATAGATTAAAGAATCAGATAGAGAATCAGATAAAGCCTGAAATAATTAAAGTATTATTAAGATTAGTAAAGACAGGTTCAGGATTTTTTAATAATGTGCTTAATAAATTACCTTTTAAAATCATTTCCCAGGTCATTATTTTACAGATACAGGATCTCATTTATTATGGGGTAAAACAAGATTATATCCTGATTATAGTTATAAAGCATGGAGCAAACCAATTAACGGAGTTGATGAAACATCATATAGACATGATATTTGTTATCTAAAAAATAAAGATACTGAAACTAGAAATGAAGTATGTGACAAGAATATATTTAAAGAATTGGATGATATTAAAAATCCTTCAATTCGAGAAAGAATTGAAAGAAGAGTTGTGAAACCTATTATCTGGAGTAAACAGAAATTTGTTATGGGATTAGATGAATTTATTAATGGATTATCAAAGTACATTGATGAGAAAGAGTTGCGGGAATCTTTTTCACCTTCTATAAATAAGAAAATGCAGATCCATTGTTTCAAGCGTAAAAAGAAAACGGATACTAAAAATTTGCAACATAAAATTACTAAAAGAGGAAGACCTTATACCTCTGGTATAAATTGTGGGAGTAAAATGAGAGTTTTTTTACCCCAAACTCATCAAAGATACATCAAACAAAGATACATAAAAAATGAGTCGTTTTTTATGAAAAACGCCTCAAAAAAGTCTTAAGAGAAACATATTATAATCCAGAAACATGATATTGTGGTATAAATGAATTAAAAACAAAAACGGGATTACCTATAAAAGATATTAAGAACTTTTTACATGAACAAGATGTATATACTAGATATAAACCAGATATTCGTAAATTCATGAGAAGAAGAATTTATGTATCTCACACATATCTTAGCACTTCCCGAATACGATTCGACTATTTTCAGAATGATTGTGTGTGCCATGGATTTTTTAATGCCACGTTTCAGAACCTGCTGAACCCGTTTCGACTATTCTTTTTAATTAAGAAAAATGTTAGTAGTGATTCTTATAATATATATGGGAAATAGAGAATTCAAGGCTTTGCTGTATTTAATGTAGTTAAAATGACGACTCGCACTGAATCACCAAAGACCAAAATATTTGGTAGATATTCTTAAAATGTGAACTGCCGACACGCCTTCAAGCTGCCCACTGCTTTGGCCCACTTAATCTGCTCTTACCGGAAAATGTAATACTTGGCGAATTTTTTAAAATGGGAAAATGCTTGTTACGAGACCCCTTCAAGCTAACCACTGCTTAACCCCACTCAATCTGTTCATAACAAAGATCTCGATACTTGGTGAATATTTTAAAAGGGGAAAATGCTTACATTAAAGATAGCGAGTGGCATATATTTAGAATTGTACATTTCGAGGTTCCATGTACACACATACACTATACGAAAAATAACTAAAAATAATATGATGAATTTTAATGAAAATAATATAATGAATTATTTTAATCCAAGACAATGCATGGACATTTGCAGCGAAAACAAGACCTCGTTGGTGGTATTAACAACGACGAAGTTAAAATTAATTTTTTCAACCAACAAATATTTTAAATAAACAAGAACATGTGCTTTTTAAACTTGGTACAAGCGGATATTCCATGAGACTTCGAAAATTTAAATTGTAGTTTTGAAGAAACATTAGAGATGAGTTTTAGATCTGATTTCATTCAAGTGCAAATCTAACGATTACAAATACATGATTGAAGCCTCACATTTCCATAGATACTACTGAATTGTGTGGATCTTAATTTGATAAAATCTGCTCTGAAAAAAAATATGTATTTAGATATGCATATGAATACATATCCTGTGTTTACCCAATCCATATGAACGAAAAATGAATTAGTATTATTGAACCTAAGAAGACACTTCATTTTTCCCCTCAAACTCACAGTGTACGATGTAATTTATTCAAAGTTGATAGCAAAAACCATGCTATCAACTTTGAATAAATACACTATCTTATCGTCCTGCATCGCTATGACACGAACGACCTTACGAAGAGAGGGATTCACACGTACGTTGAATACAATAATTATCTTTGTAGCCACTGTTTCTTACTTAAATATCACTAAACGTGTATATTATTAATATTTATAGCTTTCAATAAACATTTTTTCTATCCTTATGCCTAGGAATTAAGAACGCCCATGGGGAATTAAAATATTTTTTACAAGACTAGGATCATAAAATCATAATAAATGGAATTTACCATATTGCTATTAAAATCATATTGCTATTAAAATCATAATAAATGGAATTTACCATATGCACAATATACTTAAAGAATATTTCGGGAAACTATTCTATATTTAAATGAAATTTACTAAATTGGACGATGCTTGCAAGGAGTGCATGACTTTAAAATTTCAATATTTTAGCAAATTGTTCAAATTTCATTAGTTTTAGTGAATTATTTAATACTTAGCTAATATTTGCTGAAGTGTTGTGGGATGCGTTTTCGATATTCCAACGCATTTAAGACCCTAAAATTTCAGTATTTCAGTGAATTGTTTGATTCTTAGTGAATGTTTCAGGAACTAGAGACGTGTTTTTAATGTTACATAAGCCCTAAGACTCATTTATCGTTTAAAATTATGATATTTGAGAGAAATTTACCAAAAATTTAACAATAATTAGTGGATGATTATCGAATAAGAGGTATGTTTTTAATGTTGTAGGTACGTATTGGGCCTCTAAATCGGTATATTTTTAAAACTTTTACGAATTTAGAGGAATTTAAGAACACCTAGCGTTTTCTTTTAAAGATATACGATTGTTAACATTAAATTTAAATGAGAGAGTGACTCTGTGCGCTAATGCTACATAAGCCTTATAAGACGCCTTTATCGTTTATAAATTAAGATATTTGAGCGAAATTTAGAAAAAATTTGACAATACTTTGTGGGTGATTACAGAATAAGAGCCATGCTTTTAATGTTGTAGGTACATATCAGATCCTTAAATCGCTATATTTTTAAAACTGTCACGTATTTTAGGGGAATAGAATAACTTTTAGCGGTTTTTAAGGATATGAGATTGTTAACATTGAATTTAAATGAAGGAGTGTCCCGCTGGTGTAAGTATAGTACATTCTAATAACATTAAAATATGAATGACACGCAATTACCACTTTAAAAGAAGCGGGTAATGAGTTTTGATATCTCATTGCGAAACATTCTTGATTTACATATAGGAATATCATGATTTCGCGGTCATTGATACACCATAAATCCGTTCAATTCTTAACGGATGACTACATTCTAATATGCATATTTAAACAAAGTGTGGAAAATAACAGGATGAAACTGAGATCTGCGACAAAATTTTACACTTCTTACAGAATAAATCCCAACTTCGTTGATTTTTAAGAAACTGGGGTCGAATTTTCACTGATTCTTAGAGTTTGAAACCACACATTCCTTATGTATCTTCATACTTTTAGAGAATGGAATATAACTTAGCATTTATTTTTAATAAATGAGGGTATATAGTTTCAGAATTTTACCACGGAACATAAATTTCATGAGTTAAACTCTGTAAAGTGCAAATATCTTTCGAATAAATCTATTTTTTATTTTTTTATATTTTATTTTTAAAAAGCAAGATTAGTAAACCCATTTCACTTGAATGCACAGATAACGTAACCCACGAGCACATAGCATTTTTAAATAGAACATGTTAAAAATGAGTTGATGAACGTAAATCAGGAGTTCAGTTTGAAAGATAAAAAACCATTTAAAGAATCTATTCTTCATAAAATACACATTAAGCATTATTTGCTGCACATTTAAACAAATAAGTTAAAATAATTTTCTTATCGCGCATTCATAGTCCCCTGATTTGAATGACTTAAAAAAAAATCGGTCATACCAGTAAAAGACTTCTTCACCACGCAACAAAACTTTCTTTGTTATGTTATTAATGTCAAGATTTAGAAGTACTTGTTCAGCCACTCTGTTGTAAATTTCTAATGGAGTGCTGTAAAGACATTCATGGAAACTTTGATCTTCAATTTGACAACACAACCAACACATTTGAAAAGTTTTCTTACATGACACATCACACTGTCATGAATACAAGAGATTAAATGTTTGAATGCAAATTTTTTCTCACAACTAGCTGATGGTAGAAAGGTTATAGTGTTCTTTATTTTTAATATTTAAGTAGGAAGCCAGTCTATAAATATACTTTCTCGAAGTTTCTGACTAATCTTGTTAACACAATTCCTTAAACATATTATTTGATTTCTATCTAAGGTAATATGGCACTGTGTTAGACAAAATTTGGAATCATTTAATTGAATTATCTTCTGTAAATGTAGTTTTCCATTGTCATTGAAACAGAACAACTCATTGCGATTGACGAAAGAGGTATCTGCATATAGAACATTAAACGACCACAGTTTTTATAGACAATGCACTCCCCAGCCACTCAAATACCTGCTGCAAGCCTTAGGGTCATTCGAGTGACCTGGGCCTTCAGACAATTCACTCCAAGTAGCAGGTGCCAATGTAACACATTCACGCATAGGCAGTAGTTCATTTTGTTCGTTAGAGAAATATTTCCATATATACACTTTCAGCTTACCACGGCGAAGTTTCAAATATACATACACACCAGAACCTAAATGCCAACGACGGAGTGCATCTTACACAGAATCTGAAGAAGTAGATTCAGTCGAAACAGATTCTGTAGTGGGGGATAAAACTCCGCTGTGTGTTAGAGCACAAGAAAGCAGATCGTGAGTTGAGTTTCCGACCTCGGTGAGGACTTGTGAATTGGCAGTGGTAGGTGTTTCTGGTGTGACTATGGAAAACATAATATAGGTGTCTAACCAATCCACAGCAAACTTTGATGAGGGCGATTTAATCACATCATTCTATCCACAGATTTTGTTTCATTTGGGCAGGAACTGACAACTCCACAGTATTTCCACTAGAAATTATATGTTCGAGTGATGACATACTTTGAATTTTACACATTATTTGTAGATAGTAACATCCAAGTACCATATTTACAGTATAAGATGTATTTTTGAAACACTAAGATCTTAAAACACTATAAATTTGTAACAGATACGAATGAACCGAACCTATTCACGCAACGCCAAAGCTTGTAATGTCTTATTGGTTCACGTCATAAGTATAATCACACGACCTAAGTCGAGTGTCGTGGGCAAACAGATTACATATATAAGATATGAAGTGGTTAGAACTTGTAATTTTCAATGAATTGTACAACATTGGATTGTGCTAAATGCAATTTTTATCTACATGGGAGAATTTCTACATTATTTTTTTCATCTTCGAAATCATAAAGTGAAAATGCGTACCAAACTTAGTTAAAGTTCATAATTTTAAATCACACTAACATTAAATACATGGGAAAATTTTGTACATTTTTATAACTTTAGGGGATATGTTTACTACATTGCGCGGAATATATAAGAATAGTTAGCAAAAACATGAAAATAACTTACAGAATGAGGCCTTCATCAGCCGACATCCAAACTAGAAATGAACGTTATACACACTAATTACAGTACTAAAATGAGAGCTTATCAGTTCTTATCTAAGGTCTAATATAAGATGACGTCATCGCTCCAAAGTTCACAAAATGGTGTCATAATCCAAAGCCGATCTTCTTTCTTAATTACTTATTTTTTAATTACTCCCTATTTTTAATTACTACTTAATTTTTATAATTATGAATAAGTGATTATAAGTAATTGAAATTTATGTTCAGTGTTAAAATTCTGAAATTATATACGCTTATTTAATAAAAATAAATGCTAAGTTATGTTCCATTCTCTAAAAGTATGAAGATACATAAAGAATGTGTGGTTTCAAAATCTAAGAATCAGTGAAAATTCGACCCCAGTTTCCTAAAAATCAACGAAGTTGGGGATTTTGCTGTAAGAAGTGTGAAATTTTGTCGCAGATCTCAGTTTCGTCCTGTTATTTTCCACACTTTGTTTAAATATGCATATTAGAATGTAGTCATCCGCTAAGAATTGAACGGATTTATGGTGTATCTATGATCGCGAAATCATGATATTCTTATATGTAAATCAATAATATTTCGCAATGAGATATCAAAACTCATTACACTCTTCTTTTAAAGTGGTAATTGCGTGTCATTCATATTTTAATGTTATTAGAATGTACTACACTTACACCAGTGGGGCACTCTTTCATTTAAATTCAATGTTAACAATCTCAGTTTTATTCTATTCCCCTAAAATTCTTAACAATTTAAAAAATATTGCGATTTAAGGGTATGATATGTACCTACAACATTAAAACCACGGCTGTTATTCTGTAATCACCCATTAAGTATTGTCAAATTTTGTTAAATGTCACTCAAATATCCTAATTTTAAACGATAAAGGCGTCTTATAGGGCTTATGTAACATTAGTCCAGAGAGTCACTCTTTCATTTAAATTTAATGTTAACAATCGAATATCCTTAAAGAAAAATCGCTAAGTGTTATTCAATTCCACTAAAATTCGTGACAGTTTTAAAAATATACCGATTTAAGGGCCTGAGATCCTACAACATTACAAACGTGCCTCTTATTCGATAATCATCCACTAAGTATCGTTAAATTTTTGGTAAATTTCACTCAAATATCATAATTTTAAACGATAAATGAGTCTTAGGGCTTATGTAACATTAAAAATATGCCTCTAGTTCCTCAAACATTCACTAAGAATCAAACGATTCACTAAATTAATGAAATTTTAGGATGTTAAATGCGTTGGAATATCGAAAACGCATCCCACAACACTTCAGTAAATATTAGCTAAGTATCAAGCAGTTCACTAAAAATAAAAAAAAATTAACAATTCGCTAAATTTTAAGGTTATACACTCCTTGTAAATATCGTCCAATTCAGTAAATTTCATTTAAATATAGAATAGTTCCCGAAATATTCGTTGAGTATATTGTACAATATGGTAAATTCCATTTATTATGATTTTAAGATCTTAATCTTCTTGTAAAAATATTTTAATTCCCCATGGGTGTTCTTAATTCCTAGGCATAAGCATAGAAAAAAAATGTTTATTGAAAGCTACAATATTAATAATTTACACGTTTAGTGCTAATTAAGTAAGAAACAGTGGCTACTAAGGTAATTATTGTATTCAACGTACTTGTGAATCCTTTTTTTCGCAAGGTCGTTCGTGTCACAGTGATACAGAGCGATACGATAGTGCATTTATTCAAAGTTGATTACGTGGTTCTTGCATTACATCGTACACTGTGAGTTTGAGGGAAAAAATAAAATCTCTTAGGTTCAATAATATTAATTAATTATTTGTTCATATGGATTGGGTAAACACAGCATATGTATTCATATATATGTAAATACATATTTTTTTTTTCAGAGCAGATTTTTTCAAAATAAGATCCACACAATTCAGTGGTGTATATGGAAATGTGAGGTTTCAATCATGCATTTGTAATCGTTGGATTTCCACTTGAATGAAATCAGATCTAAAACACATCTGTAATGTTTTTTCAAAACTACAGTTTAAATTTCAGAAGTCCCATGGAATATCCGCTTGTACCAAGTTTAAAAAACACACATTCTTGTTTATTTAAAATTTTTGTTGGTTAAAAAATTTAATTTTAACTTCGTCGTTGTTAAACCACGAACGAGGTCTTGTTTTCGCTGGAAATGTCCATGCATTGTCTTGGATTCAAATAAACGGGCTTAATTCATTATATTATTTTTAGTTATTTTTCGTGTAGTGTATATGTATACATGGAACCTCGATATGTACAATTATAAATATATGCCACTCGCTATCTCTAATGTAAGCATTTTCCCCTGTTAAAATATTCACCAAATATCGAGATCTTTGCTATGAATAGATTGTGTGGAGCTACGCAGTGATTAGCTTGAAGGGGTCTCGATACCAAGCATTTTTCCATTTTAAAAATTCCGTCAAGTATTGCATTCTCTGGTAAGAACAGATTAAGTGGGCCAAAGCAGTGGGTAACTTGAAGGGGTGTCGGCAGTTCACATTTTAAAAATATCTACTAAGCATTTTGCTCTTTGGTGATTCAGTGCACCTATTCATTTTAACTACGTTAAATACAGCAAAGTCTTGTATTCTCCATGTCCCATATATTTTAAAAGAAATCGCTACCAACATTTTTCTTAGCTAAAAAATATAGTCGAAATGGGTTCAGTAGGTTCTGAAACTTGGCATTAAAAAATCGCAATCCACACACAATCATTCTGAAAATAATTGAATCGTATTCGGGAAGTGTTAAGCCGTGGTATTAAAAATTCCCGTGGCACACACAATCATTTTGAAAATAGTCGAATCGTATTCGCCAGATACATAAAACGGGGTGATAAAACCCACTTAGCATACACAATTTTTGTGTTCGTTGAAAAGTCATAAGAATAATTCTCATTTTTATTAGTAGATTCATTTTAAACATTCTTTAAAACGGTTAGCTTAGTAAAATTCATTAATATTATTAACACGGGGTTATCATGTACACATATTTGTCTGAGTACACATCAAAGTTAAAATCTTGTAAACTTATTCACCCACAAAATTATTGTATCCCCTTGAACATTCATTAAATCCGTTAGCATAAAAAAATTAATTAACTATTAGTGTACACACGCTTGTGCACATTGAAAATTCATTAAGAATCCAATTAACTCACTCGCACCTTTTTAAAAAATATATATAATTTTTACAAAATATATAATTTTTACAAAATATGGTCCCTCTTAATAATTATCTCTCATATCTACATTCGAATTCTCAAAACATTGAATAAATCTGCTGCTCCCTTCAAATTCCATCACTCATTCCTTCGTAATACGACATGCTTACCCCAATGTTCAATTCTTATCGTCTCACGAAGCGTAGCGGTCAGAGCTCCGAGCTAGTAATCTCCTGGTCTCGAGTTGGAACCCGGTTCGGTCCAAACGGAAATATATCGTTTAAATCCCGCCTGCCAGATGCTTCAAGCTGCCGGTAGATGGCGCCATCAGATTTTCAATATTCTTTTAAATGCCAATGCAAGGTCGCCTCATGACGTCATCCGTCCAAAGTACATCTCCCTCGCCCAAAAGATCAGATTCACTATTCAAACATTTACTCATGACATCTGCCATTTAAAGTTCAACTCCCTCGCCCAGATTATCCGTGTTCGCATATTTCACCACCTTGCGTCATCCACCCATGGCCATTACCTCCTCACCACCAAGGTCAAGTCGGCTTTCCATGCTGATAACATCCTTCCTTCACAGAAGTACCTCATCCGAGAACCACACTCCAAAGGTTCATCTCCGTTAAGCACAGTCACTCATGAGTCATCGGCAGGCGCAATATTACGCTATTGCTCCTGCTGATATTGAACTGTCATTTCTCTTCTACTTTTATAAATAAATATAACGACTAAAATGAAAAATAAGACCATTTATTATTTTAGATTTGTTACCTAGAATGGGCACCGTTATTATGAGCTTTAAAAACTACCTGGGGCAGATTTTCAAAATTCTTCTCAAAATTCCATAAATAGCCTCCGAGCTATAAGTTGGCTCACACAAAATACGTGTCTGATTAGCAGCATGCAAATCGAATTACTTTCTTTAAGAACTTAAAGTAGCGGGAGAAAACTAATTGGCATAAGAATGGTAAGAATTCTAATTCTATAAGTTATTGAAGACACATCACGGGATTAGCAAAGGGTAAAAAAAAAAAAAAAAAAAAATATCGTTCCTATGGAACGCGATTGTTTGATTTATGAATTTTGTGAATCATATATTTATTTAATTATGATTTACATATTTATGAATTATATTGATCTATAAAATGGATATAGTAAACAATATAGATATATTGAATAATGAGTCAATTTAATTTTATTTAATGTTGTTCATGAGGAAGCCAGGGCAAAATATGCACTCCTCTTGTGGCAATATGCAAGCCTTTTTTTGTTTCGGAGAAATTGATCCATCCTTTATAAAAATGACATAGCCATTGAGCTATAATGGTGGACGTACAGCTAACCCAAAATTGATTGAATATGGATATTCTATATATGAAATAAGTAGATATTAATTTGAGTAATGGACATTAATAGAATATTGTACTATAAATATTGATTCACATTCTCTGAATAAACCTGT
The DNA here is from genome assembly GCA_951213105.1 of Amaurobius ferox. Classification (NCBI taxonomy): domain Eukaryota; kingdom Metazoa; phylum Arthropoda; class Arachnida; order Araneae; family Amaurobiidae; genus Amaurobius; species Amaurobius ferox. The sequence goes on from OX578139.1 coordinate 75,457,697, forward strand.
AAATGCATTGAATTTTAAGTGGGAAATATCACACAGTGTGCGGTTGTAGAATAATGGTACTCTAAATTAAGATTGATTTATATTCTCTGAATAAGCCAGTAAATGTATTGAATTTTAAGTGGGAGATATCACACAGTATGCGGTGGCGGGCGCGGTAGCCCATTGGTTAGCACGCTGGAGTTGCACTCGGTAGGCCTGGGTTCGATTCCAGCCACTGCCAAAACTGCCGCCGTGTTCATGCGGAGTACGATCACGCTAAACATGTGGGTCCTAAAGTCCTTCCGAGAGGTTGGTGGTAGGGGAGGGGGGGGTACGGTCCCTGTGGATGCCTCCCCCACTGGGTTCCGGTCTAAATTGGGTGGCACTTCCCGACCGTCCAAACAGTTACCTTACACCTTTCTGGTAGGTCAGACGGTCTGGGTTTCAACAACAACAGTATGCGGTGGGCCAACGGAAACACCGGTGCTGAAAACACCGGTTCTCGTTAGATCACCGAAGTCAGACAGCATCGGGCGCGGTTAGTACTTGAGTGGGTGACCACCTGGGAACACCGCGTGCTGTTGGTACATTTTGGGCGCGGTAGCCCGGTGGTTTGCACGCTGCCACAACTGCCGCCGTGTTCATGTGGAGTACGATCACGTTAAACATGTGGGTCCGTAAGTCCTTCCGAGAGGTTGGTGGTAGGGGAAGGAGGGTACGTTCTCGGTGGATGCTTCCTCCACTGGGTTCCGGTCTAAATTGTGTGACACTTCCCGGCCGTCCAAACGGTTACCTAACACCTTTCTGGTAGGTCGCACGGTCTGGGTCTCAACAACAACACAGTATGCGGTAGTAGAATATTGGTAATATAAATATTGATTTACATTCTCTGAATAAGCGTGTAAATGCATTAAATTTTAAGTGGGAGATATCACACAGTATGTGGTTGTAGAATTCTGATACTATAAATAAAGATTGATTTACATTCTCTGAATAAGCCTGTAAATGCATTGAATTTTAAGTAGGAGATAAAGTGGAAAAAATTGATTGTAAAATAAATATTGTGATCCCCACCTCAAAGGAATTAATTTAAATTTGTGTACTGTTTGTATTTTCTTAAATTTTTAGATTTTGATATCCACCGTAAGTAAATATTCCGTCGCGAAAGACCTAATCAAAGCAAGTTGGGAAATAACTTTACTGACCTATTCAAAATCCTTGGAATTACTATTTTCATTGCAGTTAGTATTAAAGGGGAAGGATCTAATCAACGGATGCTTGATTAGAATGCTTACTAACACGGAATTTTTTTAAGGATCGCTTTTTTTTTAAATTATATTTTTTATATAAAGGTTTAAAAATCAGGTCAAAATTTAAAATAAAATAATATGCCAAATTAACTTTTTGTATGCCATTGACTTAGAATAAAAAGAAATTATAAAAGCCTATCCTCCTCACTTAGATGGTACAAAGTCTCAAATCCTATCGCCCAGTTCAAATAATATTTAGAACTTTTAGGAGGCAAAAAGGGGCCAATTTATTCATCATTTTGTTTTCCAACACACAATGTCTATGTTAGATTGCGCAGATGTCATTTTTTCTTCCCATTGCTAGATCCATGCTAGACTAAGAGCTTATCAAACTTAGTTTTGCTACAGTTAATTAATTTTTACTTTCCTTATATACATAATGTATAAGGAAAGTATTGCGACGGGGTCGAAAATTCGAATTCGAGTTTTCGACGGGAGAGCACGTTTCAAGCATCCCTGATCACGAATCAAGCATTTTTGAAGTGATGTCTGTGTGTGTGTGTGTGTGTGTGTGTGTGTGTGTGAAAGTATGTGTGTGTGTGTGTGTGTCAGTGGGTCTGTGGAGACGATAACTGACGAACGAATGGACCGATTTGAACCAAATTTGGTACAAAAATCACAATCTGTAAACACTGGAAGCCTACTGTTTTTATACGCAATCGAATGTTCAGAACCCCCCTAAATTTTCGAATGAAATTTTGAAAAAATCGTCAAAAAATCAAAACCAATAATAAACTTACGTAAATAGACATTCCTTATGTAATTTTTCATTAGAAAACGATTGACATAAATTTTAGAACGCTAACATGAACCGTTCTCGAGATATTGCACATTTTTCAAAAAAATTATCAAAAAGTCAAATAAAATAGAAAAAAAATATTTCCTATTGAGAAACATGTTCACTTTTCATATATAATATCATACGATAAATTGGGTGACATCATTCTCGTGGATCTAGCTCGTTCCATTCATGAAAAAAGATACTTTGAGTAATACTTTTGCATTTGAACCCCGATTTATCTGCTGTAAGAATAACTTATTTCTTCGTTCATAACGCTTGGCGAGATTTTGGCGACGAAATTGGCGGAATGTCGCCAACTTGGCGACTTTTTGAAATGTTGCCAAATTAACGAAAATCTCGCCAAATGGATAAAAATGACGCTAAATCAATGAAAATGAAGACTAATTGTGGAAAATTCAATATCTAATAAGTTATATAATATATAAATATATAATAATAGATATATAATATATGTCGAAAATTCAATATCTAATATGTTATATATATATATATAACTTATTTCTTTGTCCATAACGCTTGGCGAGATTTTAGCGACAAAATCGGCGGAATGTCGCCAACTTGGCGACTTTTTGAAATGCTGCCAAATTAACGAAAATCTCGCCAAATGGATAAAAATGACGATAATCAATGAAAATGACGACTAATTGTCGAAAAGTCAATATCTTGGAAAGGATATTATTATCTACTAGAAGAAAAACCTATTTATTTTACTGTAAAAGTAGTAAATTCATTTCATTATATAAGGAAAGTCATGTGTTGCCCACATCAGATTTTTTAACTTGAATCCAACTAGAGAGTTGGAGGTAGGAGAAGTTGTTGGATGAAGGTGGCATGTCTTACATTGAAGGAACGTATCCTTAAAACAGCTCTATGCTGCATTGTTTATTCATTTTGCGGACCACATTTTTAGCACACACTAGATAGCTCAATGGTTGAACCACTGGGAGGAGCCATGTTCTTACGCAGAGTCAAATCTGCAGGTCTGAAAGTCCTGAGAGGTTGAAAGTCCTGGTAAGGGAATGAGAATACACCCCGATCTCAATTGGATGGCACTATCATGACCGTCCAAATAAGCACGTCTTGTTCCAACAGTAAGGGTCGAAACAAAGATTTTTAGTACTATTAGAATGCTTGCACTGATGTTGCTATTCATTGGGAGCTATTTCCATATAGTATTTAATTTCATATTTTCACTCATTATATTAAAACACTATGAAATTAAAGGGTTGTGTACATTTAATGTATTAATCTTAATTTTACGTGTGTTTGAAATAAATATTTTAATTAAGTTATTATTATTATCAGTTATCTAGGTTCCTAATTCCAGACGTCTTGAAATCAGAAGGCTTATACTGAATCAGATGATATTGAAATTAATTAATTTTAGTTTCATTTAACTTTATATTCAACTTACATTTATTTTAAGTACTTCTGTACCTGTTGTCAAGAAACTACTTAAGGCCTACCTCTTAAATCCCAAGTACAACTGAAGAGCCTTGAGAATGCGTATTTTGTCATAGTGTCTGGGAATCCACTCCAAACTGTACCTTCCAATAAAGCAACCGTCATGCGCACCAACAGATCTGAGTACCAAAATTGAACCATTCCAGTTCAAGCAGAAGGTTGCCAATCATCAATCGAAGCATACATTTTTTAACAAAAATATTTTCTTCATCCTACAGGACAGTCAGGGTTCTTTATCCTACATAATATCTGCGATTCTATATCTTGCACAACGCCCAGGATTCTGTATGACAAAATATATGGGATGCTCTATACTACTGGACGTCTGGATTTGTTTATCCCACAACATATATGGTATTCTTTATACTGCAGGATGTCTGGGATTCTCTATCGAACAAGGCGGATGGTTGAATATATTTTAAATTTCCATACTGTTAATAATAGGTGAAAACGAATTGCATAATGTTACAATCCATTTAAATTCTTCTACATTCCTATTTCGTTAAATGCTGAAATGTCATCCTAAATATTCAAAATCCGGATATTTCAACGTGCATTGAAAGCAAGTGAATCATATCCTTATTTTTTAATAAAATATCCAATGTTATTATCTGTACATCATCTAGGAATATTTGGGATTCTATATAGAACAAGGCGAATAGTTGAATATATTTTAAATTGCCATACTGTGAACTATAGGGGTAAACGGATTACATAATGTTATAATTCAGTTAAATTCCTCTATTTTCCTACTTCATTAAATGTTAAAATGTCATCCTAAATATTTGAAATCCGGATATTTCAACGTGCATTGGAAGCAAGTGAATCATATCCTTATTTTTTTACTAAAATATCCAATGTTATTATCTATAAATCATCTAGGTAAATTTGGGATTCTATATCGAACAAGGCGAATAGTTGAATGTATTTTAAATTGCCATACTGTGAACAATAGAGGTAAACGGATTACATAATGTTACAATCCAATTAAACTCTTCTATTTTCCTATTTCGTTAAATGTTGAAATGTCATCCTAAATATTTAAAATCCGGATGTTTCAACGTGCATTGAAAGCAAGGAAATCACGTCCATATTTTTTACTGAAATACCCAATGTTATTATCTATAAATCATCTAGGAAAATCTGGGATTCTCTATCGAACGAGGCGGATGGTTGAATATATTTTACATTGCCATACTGTGAACAATAGGGGTAAACGGATTACATAATGTTATAATTCAATTAAATTCTTCTATTTTCTCATTTCATTAAATGTTGAAATGTCATCCTAAATATTCCAAATCCGGATGCATTGAAAGCAAGAAAATCCCATCTATATTTTTGACTATCCCATTGAAGCGGTACCTGAAACGAAAATGACTTGACCCATATCCATATGCTGCTACAATGATCTTAATTAGCTTAAAAGCCGTTCCAAAGAAAAGCCCATCTATTCTGCAATTGGTATTTCCCTTCTGAAAAATACAAAAGTTCCGCTCGGGCTTTTTGACAATCGGAAAACAGGGCGTATGTCATTATTCTTCGCTCTTATAAGCAATGCACTCCCCTGGAAGAGATAGCCACCCATTCGTAAACAATGAATCTTCTTTAGATATCTACCTCAAAGGATGCAGCCAAGCGCATTACTGTAACTGAGTTCTACTTTCAAATATTTACAGAACTTGTCCGAACAGCAGATAGGTTACTTCATTATTGCGTATCTCGTTGGAAAAGTTAAGAGGATTTGCACAGAAATGAATATTAAAGGTCAGTTTGCAAATTGCTTTCTTTTCTTAAGACATTTTGCATCTTTTCTTGATATTTCGACTTAGTCACAAAGCTGATATCTGCACTCTGATTTCTATGGAAGGACGCTATTTACTTTAGAAACAGGAGCAACAGTAAACCACTGGGTTCCGGTCTAAATTGGGTGGCACTTCCCGACCGTCCAAACAGTTACCTTACACCTTTCTGGTAGGTCGGACGGTCTGGGTTTCAACAACAACAACCAGTGTTTACTAAACTGTAAAGAATATCAATATATTAGGAGTCTTATATCTTCTCATATCTTCCCTTTTATATTTTATTATATATAAATAATTATAAAATTTCAAAAAATTTAAAGTATCACTAAAAAGCCCCAGTGGGTCATAACTCACCAATGTGGTATATGCTACTATAGCCAATAACACTAGTACCTGAGATCAATACGACTTAAAAATATTGAATTTTTTATACATTGTGGTTCTGGTGTTAAATGCAATGTCCTTTTGATGCATTATTTAGCTAATTTTTAACTATAAACTATCTTTATTTCAGTGGCTAATTAATTTAGTTATATATTTTTACAGTATGTAAAGGAAAATAAGTAAATCATCCATCATTAATAACACATCAACGTTATTATATGGTACAAAGGTTTGAAATTCTAGCAAACATTAAAAATGGAAACATGAAGTACGAGTAGAATGGATTAAAGAATGAATGAAGTTATTTAGACATTTTATCATTAACACTTACAACATAGTTGAAAGTGTTTATGACTTTGTTCATCCTGTCTGTCTGTCTGTCCGTTAGCACGATAACTATCGTAAAAATGGCTTTATCAAAATGAAATTTTAGTATGTTTTTCAGAAGGTCTGTGGGACCTATGAGAATATAAATGAATAATATCATCCAATAAGCTTTTTATTGAACCCGGGTTGAAAAAATGAAATACATTGAACCCTATGAGACTTAAGGGGGCATAGGACCTTTAAGCAGTCGAAATTCAGTGAAAATAGAGTTATATTTACAATTTCTTAATTTTAACTAGGTGTATCCCAGATGTTCAAATTTTTTTCTCTAAACATATAGAAAACCTTTCTTACTACACAAATTTTACTGAAGTCATATAATTATATGTACATTTTATATTGTTTTTTAAAATTTATACAATTTTGGCAGACATAACGGTGTATGTAGCAGCAGCGCACAAAATATTTCAAATAATATTATACTTATGGACTTCAATTTGATAATAATATATTTATAACTATTACATCTTTAATTTGTACACACTTTTTAAAATTTTGAAATAAATTTAATATTTTTAAAATTTAAACAAAATGAAATTTTCATTTTCCGTGTTAAAAAACATGAAATAAACCTCTTCACTATTCTTTTTTTATTATTTATGGTGAATTTTTGAAGTACAAATTATATATATGGATGAAACAAGTAAGTTCAAAAAATTGTGATTGGTTAAATATATTTTAAGATATGTTGCGCGCAAGGGCTAAAATCGCATATCTGAGAAAAATAGCTTTAAAGTTTAAAAATACATTCAGTGTTACTTATTATCTTATTTTACACCTTAAAATGCCTTTGGTTCATAAATAGCACCTTCCTATGTCTGTTATGTAAGAAAAATCAAAAATTTTCTGCCTTTTAGGGGCTGCTTGAGCTCTATATGTTGCTTCGGAAACTCGAACAGACGTTTCACGCAGTCGTTTCTTGTTAGTCAGATGAAGAACGTTCATTAAATTTTTACTTATTTATGAGGAATTTTTATCTATAAATTATGTATATAGATGAAAGAAGTAAGAGAAAAAAATTTGAAAGTGATTGGTTACATATATTTTAAAATATATTGCGCGCAAGTGTTAAAATCATATATCTGAGAAAAACAGCTTTAAAATTTAAAAATGCTTCAATGTTACTTATTCTCTTATTTTGTACCTTAAAATGCCTTTGGTTCATAATTAACACCTTCCTATGTCTGTTCTGTAAGAAAAATAAAAAAAAAATTCTGCCTTCTAGGGGCTACTTGAGCTCAATATGTTGCTTCGTAAACTCGAACAGATGTTTCGTGCAGTCGTTTCTTGTTAGTCAGAAGAAGAACGTTTACTAAATTTTTACTTCTTTACGAGGAATTTTTATCTATAAATTATGTATACAGATGAAACAAGTAAGAGCAAAAAATTTGAAAGTGATTGGCTACATATATTTTAAAATATATTGCGCACAAGGGCTAAAATCACATATCTGAGAAACCCGCTTTTAAGTTTAAAAATATATTCAGTGTTACTTATTATAGTATTTTGACCTTAGAATGCCTCCAGTGCATAAATAGCACCTTCCTATTTCTGTTATGTTTGAAAAATCAAAATTTTTCTGCCTTTTAAGGGGTATTTGAGCTCTATATGTTGCTTCGGAAGCTCGAACATCAGTTTCGTGTAGAAGTTTCTTGTCAGTCAGATGAAGAACATTTACTAAATTTTTACTTATTTAGGAGGAATTTCTTTTGTATAAATTGTATTGTAGATGAAACAAGTAAGAGCAAAAACTTGAAAGTGATTTGTACAATATATTTTAAAATATGCTGTGCGCAAGTTGTAAAATCACATACCTGAGAAAAACAGCTGCAGTGGTACTTTGATAAACTGAAACTCTAGTGACAAGAAAAGAATGAGTTACAGAAAATTTGACGTATTGAAATTGCTTAAAATTACAAAAATATATAACAAATATGACTTTAGCACATGGAAAATTTTGAGTTATCGCAGTTCGGCTAATTAATATTTGGCTGTAGTTTATTATACATCCGGTGTTATTTTATATCTAATTTAGCATCAAAATGGACCTGATGCATAAGTAATTCCTTCCTCTTCCTCATGTCTTTGAAAATCAAATGTTTTCTGCCTCTTACGAACTTTTCGAACTTCATATGTAGTGCTAGAGGCTTGAAATTCCATCACATTCCATTTTTCCGGCACTACCCGAATGGTTTTTTGAACACACTATTTTACGATTATTTTTCCACTTTTCATACCGAGGGCCACTTTTCTTACTTCTGTAGCTGTTGCAGCCTTTACAAAAAGAAGACATTACTTCAGTTTCAATAACCTTCCCGCTTTCTGCTCCGATTAGTGTACACACACCTACAAGTGGCGAATGCCCCCTGGTTTTCCAACTACCATCTCCACTTACAGTAATATCTTTCGATCCATTTGATCCTCTTTCGTCCTGGACAGCTGTTTTCATTGAAGATTTAGCTACAACAGATGTGGCATTTAAAATCCTGCGATTAATTTTATTATATGATTTCTGAGAAACAGGCGCTGGAAGACCCATCGTAGAACAAAAAGTAGATAAAGCCGATAAACCCTGCCCTATACATCGCATAGAAAATACAGCTCTTCTGTTTATTTCTGGAATATTTTTCTTAACATTTTTGTATTTTTCACAGACTTTAGTTCATCACAGCTATCACAATATACAAGAAATGTTGATGCTAAACCCATTGAAGATTTTTCACGTATATTTATTGTTCCATGACATATTTTGCAGCACAAAACATTTGCAAGCTCCTTGAAAAGTACTGATATATCAACCATTCTATATTAATGTTCTTCAGATGAAATATGTGACTTATCAAGTGAAAGTTCATCTTTTGAGCTGAACAGTTTTTTTACTTGAAGTACTTAGCTTAGGCGTAGAATCAACATTTTGTCATTCGAACACTTTCGGATTGTTTTTGTTTTTAATTACATACATATTTCATTGAAAACGTCTTCTTTTCGTTCTTTTACCAGAACGAGATTTAGTTGCCGGTGTATCCATTATTAGAAAGCAAAAAGCAAAAAGTTTATATTAAAAAATTGCACCAAACAGTCTTGTACGTTGAAGTTTACATAAATAAATATGCAAACGTGAAGAAGTTTGTAATGTATAATTATAAAATAGATTAACTGTATTTCAGTTCAAAGTTCTTATGCTTATACAACATTAATGCAGCAAATCAATCGTAAAAAGTAAGATAATATAATGAAAAGAAATTGCGAAACTCAGAAGAAATTCTCCACGTTATAAACAGGTTAACGGCTCTAGAATATAAACAAACTGGGCTGAGAAGTTCAGTAGAGGTGAGTAGTTGCCTTCCTACTGCTGCATAATTAATTAAATAAATAATTAAGACATGGTGGTAGAAAAAGTATTAGATTTACATGTCAAAACAGCAAACTGCAAACGTAAACAAATAGTGACGTCCCTTTAAAAATGGCGGCGATGGCTGACATGAGAAAATTTTCAAAAGTGTATGTTGCATAAAAGCTCATAACTTTAGAAATAATGCGAATTTTAGAATGAGGTTTTTGCACAGTGTTCAGAAATGTTCAAACATTCAGAATAAAATAAAATTGAAAAATTTCTTTTTTGAAAGTTTAAAGGTCCTATGCTCCCTTAATGGTTCAAACATTTTTTAAGCGAATTTAAAATTCACAAATTGCTTCGATTATGAAATATTCAAATTATCCTATAAAATATATAAAAGAAATTCAGTAAAATATGTTAGGTAGTTTTTTAAATAAAAATTATTTAATATAGGGAGAAAAACAAATTCAATTAAATTCTGACTATCGTTATATCCTCCAGAAAAAAAAAAAATTATTTTATATATGAGAAAGGTTTCACATTTTTGGTAGATAACAATTTTTCAAATTTTTAAATAAAATAAATTATTATAGTACTGTGATAAATGAAACGATTGGAAAAATGTTTATGAATGAAATGCTGCTTTTATATAGAGGTGATTTATATTTCGAGGACGTCATTTGAATAAAGTTCATTTGCTTTTGATGAAGTTTTTAAATATAATAAATTATTGTAGTGTTATGATAATTTTAAAAATATCACTGAGGAATATATCGCATGTTAGAGATGTTTAAACCATGCAATTTATATTTCAATGCCGTCATTTAAATGAAGTTCATTTTCTTTGATGAAGTTTACAAATATAATAAATTAATGTTGTATTGTGATAATTTTAAAAATAGTACCGAGGAATGTATCGCATTTTAGAGATGTTTGTATAAAATTGCATTGAAGTTGGAAAGTAGTACATAATCAATGCTTTATGCATGATTGATCTTTCTTGTTTTAATACTATGTATGTTTAGTTTAATTATGTAATTAATTACTTAGCAGAATATTTAAGGATACAAGATTTTTTAATACTACGTATGTTTAGTTTAATTATATAATTCATTACTTAGCAGAATATTTAAGGGTACATGGTCAAAGTAATCGATTTTGAAATTTTACTTTGAAAAAATAAAGAATAGTCGTTTAAATATGCAATTTTGCATGTTAAAAGTAAAGATAGGGTGTCGTAATGTTACAGAGCAAATGGAACTTCAATTTTCTTAAAACATAAATTTTCAGACTTTTCAAAAAAATTATTAAATAATCTCATGTGTTGTTTTGTAACACGTTTTAATGGATTGAAGTCTATATACTGAACCTAAACACTTTATATATATTGTTAAATACATTTTATTTATAATAATAAAAATGTATATATTTACAAACCATTCAAAAAAATTATTTTTAATTTTTAACTAGAATATTTAACTTTTAATTTTTGATTGACGATTTTATGTACTATCGATATATTATGTACGCGAAGTTTCGGATTTAAATTTTGATTAGATTTTTCATAAAGTTTACCGGAAGTCATTATGCCTGATTTTTAACACTTTACAACATAGTTGAAAAGTGTTTATGACTTTGTTCATTCTGTCTGTCTGTCCGTTAGCACGATAACTGCCATAAAAATGAAATTTTAGTATGTTTTTCAGACGGTCTGTGGGACCTATGGGAATATAAATAAATAATATCACCCAATTAGTTTTTTATTGAACCCTGGTTGAAAAAATGAAATACATTGAACCCTATCGGACCTAATTCTTCATACATTTTTTAAGCACATTTAAAATTCACAAATTGCTTCGAATATTTTAGAAAATATTCATATTATCCAATAAATTATATAAAAAAAATTTCAGTAAAATATGTTAAGTAGTTTTTTAATTAAAAATTATTTAATATAGGGAGAAAAACTAATTTAATTAAATTCTGACTTTTGCGATATCCTCCAAAAAGAAAAAAATAGATATATTATATAATAAATATCTTTCCAAGATTTTAATTATTTTGTATATGCAAGAGGTTTCACATTTTAAAATAAATTTGGTAGATAACAATTTTTCAATTTTTTTTTTAAATTTTATATAACTCTTCATGATATACTTATTTGATGGCGCTTTTAATGCACTTTCCTACGTTCTAGAGAGTTAAAATTTGGTACACAGCTTAAATTTGTAGAACATTTCATTCTACAACAATTTGGTGGATATTTAAATATAGATCCTACATTTTTTTCGAAATGGCCTGCAAATAATCCCCGTTCACTTCTATAAATCATTGTTGTAATATTGTTATTAAAATTCTGATGAGGACAGCACATGTCTTTCTCTGCAGACTCATATTCACGTTCTCTTTATTTCTTCAATAATAATTTGAGTTTATCTGCACAAAATAACAGCCATAAGTATTTTAAATGACACTGAATTTGCACGTTAAACTTAAATTTGGTTCTCATTTGATAGATGAACTTATTGTCAAAGGTGGCGTAGCGAAAACGCAAAAAAACTAAAATATCTCAAGAACGGCTAGTCCTAGAGTAATGGGGTTAGTCTTATTCTTTTTGTTGTTAAAAATCAAGTATTAAATAGGAATTTAATTGATATAATTGAGCACACGTAGTATTTTATTTTTATATTTAACGATTTTTGCGGGCCATTGCGCAGAAACAGCCCGTTCCTTTTTCCCGAATCGTACTAGAATAACCTACAATTGATTTATATACCAAATTTTGTTAAATTTGGTATATAAATCACTTGTAGGTTATTGAAATATTATACACCAAATTGTGTTAAATTTGGTCCATTAGTTTTTAGCTAGAGTGGATAAAGGCAATTTCTGCCGCCCATTTCGCAAAGAAGGCAGATTCTCTTATTACGAATCGTACTATAATCAAATGAACATCTGGGTTTCCCACAAAAAACTTACCAAATTTTATTAAATTCGGTCCATTAGTTTTTCAGTTATAGTGGATGCAATATCCTCACGGACACACAAAAACACACACAGATACATCCTTAAACACACATATGTCTTCATAAAAATAGTTTTTTCGTGTTCTAGAAGTCCCAAAACGTGTAGATCCTTCGAAAATTCGAGTTCCGATATTCGGCACGATTCCAATACTTTGAATACATACACACGCACACACATATATTATCTGTGTATCTGTGTATCTAAATTCCGTGCCTACGCAATTACAATAGTTGTGATTTTAAAAATGATCCCTAAACTTTTATTATTTCTTCAAAGAAGCCTAATTTTAACTTAAGCAGAATTCAAGTATCTCAAGCGATTGTGAGGTGAGTTACATAAGAATTGCTGAATTTTTTTCACACAAAATTATTTAGCTCTGGAGTCTGCAATACAAGTTATATGAATGAAATATTCATTGATTTTGCATAGAGAATCAGATGATTTATATTTCTCGATACAGTTTTAAATATTTAAGTATAATAAATTACTGTAGTACTGTGATAATGTAAACGATATCACCACTGAATGTGTCACATTTTAGAGATTTTTAAATGAAATTGCATTTCAGTTGGAAAGTGTTTCATAATCAATGCTTATGCATGATTGGTCATTCTTGTTTCATTTATATTTATTTTATATTTATAAATATACAACTGCAGATATATTTCTTTTGCACAAATGAAATTACATATAAGTAAATAATAAGTATCAGTTTTTCAACTTGAAAATTAAGGCCTCCGGGTAATTTAAAAGAAGCGTTAAATTTTCACTTATTTCAGTTGTCGAGACAACGCGTTTGGAAATTTTTAATTGGTTGAAATTTGATTTCATTTCTTCGAGAGCGTTAATAATAATTTTCTCGATTTAAGAGACCGAGTGCTTACTGAATCAAAGAATCAATAACGTTTATTTTGCGCATTTTCTAGAATTTAGCAATTAAAAAATATAATCCTAAAACGAAATTTTCTCTTTGAATGTCCTGAAGAATCTTTTCATATTCACTATCCATGGTTTTTACTAAAGTATAAGTCATGAATTAGAAGTTACATTCAAAGAATATAATCCTAAAACAAAACGTTTTCTTGAAATGTCCTGAAGGATCTTTTCATATTCCCCAGCCATCATTACCTCTAGTTCCTTGTAATTCAAAGTTACATTTAAAATTTTTTTCTTTCTGAATCCCACATACGAATTCAAGTTTAAATGTCTCGACCTTTACGTCTTATAGAGGAACGACTCTTTTCAAATAGAGGTCATTTTCAGACTATGTGCATGACATGGTAAGAAACCGGAAGAAGGGAATTTTAATATTTAAATTCATGAAATCAAAATTCCTTGCCGTCGCCAACCATAACATCTTAGGGAGCGATTACTCATATGTGGTCTTGGGATAAAATAATTTTAATATCAATATAATGGCATGAAACAATGAGTTGTATAATTATCATTAAATTATTTTAGAGACAAGAAAACACATAAAATAAAAATTAATAATATACTCTAGAGATACTTTGTATGGCATTAGTTACATCGAATCAGTGTTTTTGATATTTAAACCACTCATTAAATTGCTAAAAGATAAAAAATGAGTGCCAAAAACACATAAAATATTAAATAATAATATACTCTAGAAATAGTTTTTATGGCATTAGTTACATCGAGTCAGTCTTTTCAATATTTAAACCACTCATTAAATTATTTTAGAGACAAGAAATGAGTGCCACAAAACACATAAAATATGAGTTAATAATATACTCTAAAATTACGTTTTATGACATTAGTTACATCGAATCAGTGTTTTCAATATTTAAACCACTCACCTGCAAAAATATATATCCGAATATGAAAACAGAAACTAAAAGTTGTTTGGGGAACTTATTCAATTCCTCAAATAATCCCTCGATTTATACATATCTTTATTAAAATTTATCTTTGCGAAAAAGATTTGAATCATCGTGTCATGGGCTCTACGATTAAATAGTTAAATAAATCAATTTGTTCCTGATTAAAATTCAAGTTTATGTTATGCATTTATTTCTTTATCCGCGAACTTCATATACAATGAAAATCAAATATGCGAAAAAATCAAATTATTCTTTATTACAGTTCAAGAATTCTGTTGATTACATCCTTGTAGAAGGCCTTGTCATTAATATATAGAGTTGAAAAAACCCTCGAATTTTGGGGAATTTTATAAGCATTGGAAACTTCGATGGGAAGAAATTAATTTAAGCGCTTCTTATATGCTCTGGTAATCCGGCACATTATGCAGTTTAAACTTTAAGGATGGATTGTCATGTAAATAAATTTACTAAATTTTTGTACTACTTTAAAGGCAAAGTTTATTGAAATAAAAATTTTAAAATTTGAAATTACAAATTTTTTTTTGTAAATGTACAAATTATATATATATATATATATATATTAGTCACAAAATTATTATAATGTTATGAGGGATTCAATATTAAATGAATGAATCACTTTGTGATAAGTATTTCATCATTCAAACATCGTTTACTTTTAAAATATATGCGAATTGAATTACAATTTTCGGCGTAATTAATTTTAATTTTTATGTATAATAACTCACATACTTGGACCATACACATTTCTTTTACAATGCAAAATGCAATGTCTAAAAATTCACATATTTTGGAAATTTTCAGAATTTTTTTTTTTCAAAATTTCCGTTACAGAAAATCCTGTTCTTCTCCAGAATAAACCGGATTTATTCCCGTCTTTGCAACTCTATTAATATAACAGGAACGATGAACAACATATAAATAGGCTCATGTCGACTTTATTATGATATAAAACCTATTTCTTCTTTTTCATTTTAAAATTATGACAAAATTCAGTAATAATATCGAGTTCAAACCCTTAAGATATAAAAATATCTGTAGTCATCGCACAAGGGTAGAAATTAAATTTATACCTTCAGAAAAGTCGAAGCACAAAAAAAAAAAGAAATTCATAATTCTATACAAAAAGCACCACGTATTCTTTTATTCCACATAGCTTTGCATAGATTTGACTTAAGACGAGTATTTAATGCTGTTAGCATAGTTGTATTTGTAAGTTGGAGAAAAAGAATTTAAACTATTCAACATTCAATGAGTAAAATGTTTATTTATTTATTGAAATCAAGTTCTTTTTTTCTTGTATTTCAATGATTTAGAAATCAATTACATATTATAAAATTGCCTGTTCAATAATATCACATTGATCGATAAAAGTGCACTCCTCATTGGTTCGTCGAATAATTGCTGATTATTTCCAATTTTGTACTTCTTGTTAGAATTTGAACTACTACTTGTTTAAGGTCGGAAAAATGGCCAAAGGTTAATGTTCGAAGATTCTGTTTTGTCCTATACTTTCTAACTGCAGAAAGTGAACATCTTTGATCACGTATGATGAGTTATCCTTAGTTCATTTTCTTTGAAAATTATTATTAACCTTGGGGCGCAAATAAATTGGGATCCACTATTATGGCTTAATGTAGTAGTATAGTATATAAAAGTTACAATGGTTATCTAAAGTAAGAGAGAAGAAGCTGAAGATTTTAAAATTTTAATTGAGTTAAATATTCTAAAGCTACAACAACATAGAGAAGATATAGTTTATATCTTCTCTATGTTTTAATCCTTATTATAATTTACATCTTCTCTATGCTTCATTCCTTATTATAGTTCATATATTCTCTATGTTTTATTCCTTATGATAGTTTATATCTTCTCTTGTTAGAAAATATAACTTAAAAAATAAGTTGAAATCTGTAAAAATCAACAAAATGTTCAAATGTATTTTTTCGCAAACCTTCTTTCTTTGGCTAAAGAAAGCTCTTGCTAAAAGGGCGATCAAGAGGCTCTTGGTAGCTGAGGCTAAAAGTGGCACAAACTATGATTGAAGGTGTTATGAAATAACAAGAACGATCAATCATGCTTAAAGCATTGATTATGAAACACTTTCCAACTTCAATGCAATTTTATTTAAACATCTCTAAAATGCAATAAATTCCTCGGTAATATTTTAAACTTATCAGAATACTACATTAATTTATTATATTTGAAAACTTAAGACTTCATCGAAAAAAATGAACATCATTCAAATGTCGGCATTGAAATATAAATTGCCTGGTTTAAACATCTCTAAAATGCGATACATTCCTTGGTAATAATTTTAGAATTATCATAATACTACGATAATTTATTATATTGGAAAACTTCATCGAAAACAACTGAAATTCATTTAAATGACGTCATAGAAAAAATAACACGCCTGGCTCTCTCTATAAAAGCAGCATTTCATTCATAAATAATTTCCCATTCGTTTCATTCATCCCAATACTATAATAATTTATTTTATTTAAAAATTAAGACCATGGAGCTATAACTAATTAAACTCTATGCTTAAAACATCATCGAAAAAAATCGTCCTTCTCTTTGTAAAATCAATGAATATTTCATTCATATCAGCTATGCAGACTCCATGATCTAAATAATTTTGTGTTAAAGAAATACTGCAATTCTTATACAACTCATTCTACATATGTTGCTGTTTACATTTTACATAAGAGAAAAATAGGCTTCGTTGTAGAAATAATCAAATTTGGATGAGCATTTTGGATGCTCATTTAAACTCAAATTTATTGTAATTGCGTTGTTTCAGTATGTAGTTGCACAGAATTTAAGCAAAAATAAAGCGGTTTTAGGACGGATATGAACACTCAATATGAATTAAAAAGAACTTTAAAAATCACGATTTTGAGACAAGATGGATGCCATATTTTATTTTGAAGTGGGTCACGTGATTTTTTCATATCATGGTCTCGTGATCGCTTCATATAAGAGGTGTAATTATTATTTTAATTTTTATTTAAAAAACTACTGAATATATTTCGTTGATTTTGTTTTTATATATTTTATGGAACAATTTGAATATTACCTAAAATTTTCGAAGCAATTTGTGAATTTTAAATCCGCTTAAAAAATGTTTGAAAAATTAGGTCCCATAGGGTTCAATGTATTTCATTTTTTCAACCCGGGTTTAATGCAAAACTAATTGGGTGATATTGTTCATTTATATTTCCATAGGCCCTACAGACCGTCTGAACAACATACTAAAATTTCATTTTGATAAAGTCATTTTTACGGCAGTTATCGCGCTATCGGACAGACAGACAAACAGACAGAATGGACAAAGTCATAAACACTTTTCAACTTTGTTGTAAAGTGTTAAAAAAGTAAAAAAAGCAAACGAAAAATTGTTAATTTTCTTGAAAAGCAACTTGAGAAGATAATGAATTCTATGGTAACAAGTTTTTTTAGCAAAAAGGGAGGAAGAGATAAAAAATATTAAGAAATAGCAATAATTTTTTTGTAAAATTGTTGCAGTTTATTGATGTAGTATTGTATAAGATAATCACTTTATTTCAAAGTTTCAGAATTTGTAATTCTTGTGTAAACTTTGGTATTGAATAATTGTACACTAAGAACTTTTTGAACAAATATTGTAATTTTTGACAGTTTAAATCAAACTTTCTAAAAATCCATACGTAAAGTATCTGCTGAGTATTGTAAAGTCGGGATCCGAAGCCCCGCATTACTTTTGTATTAAGTGTATAAACTCATAATGTATTTCAAGTCATCTAATTTATTTAAAGCTTTTAAATTATTTAATTCTGCTCTGAAAACCCTCTTGTCATTTATTTATGTAATTGTATATATTAGAAACATTTAACTATTTAAGCCATAATCTGAATTCATTTTTAAAATATCATTTCGAGTCTGTGAAGAGGCTTCTTTTTTCCGTTAGAATTCAAGTTCATTTTGACTGGCGAAAAAGGAAGTGCCAAGTTCAGTTTTGTATGCGATGTATATGTTTCTGCTATGAAGAATGTGTAGAGGTTCATCTCTGTAGTTTTGAGTCGCAACGGCTGGCGCGACTTGGTGGCATTTGGTATTGATGGCGTGGGAAGAAATTTGGCGGTTTTATTCGAATGACTATCTTTTTCTGCGTCCGTGAGGTGGACGTAAGAACTCTGGACACAGTTCTTCTTGCGCATTTCCTCATTTGATTGCCAGACTACTCTACAGCAGTCCTGGCTTCGACCCTGATATTTTCGATGCTCACGACGGGCCCCGGGAGCTTGGCCGCCAGATCGGTTCCTTGATGCCCGTGAGAGATTTGCTGTCTGGAGAAATGTAGCCCGCCTGACGTCGGGTGATCCAAGACCCTCCGGGTCGAAGAGTGACAACGACGCTTCCTGTGGGATTGGCCCGAGGCCTTGCCGGGTCGGTCTGCCTTGTTCCATCTTTTGAGAAGTGGAGATGCTTCTTTGCCGATGCTGAGTTCTACTCGAGCCAAGCGTCATCTATGTCAGCACCTCTGGTGTGTCGAGTCTTTGACTACGTAGGGCGATAATTTCGCCAAAATCTCGTGTCGAGATGAAACCCCTTTCCAATTCTCGGGGAGGTTCTTGCCCCGCTCTTTGCTCCGCATCATGGCTCGAGGTCCGCATCATGGCTCGCTTTTTCATAACATCATGGTTCGAGGTAAGCCATTACATTATATCTCGTTCCCCGGTTTTCTCTGACTGTATTCTACGTCCAGATGTTGAATGGTGAGCCAAACTTCAAATGCATCAAATGCTGGCTTGCAAAATTTATTATATTTGTTTATTTAAATATTTAATGAAGAAAAATTGATTATCTTTAAAATTTATATCAGAAATTCTATTCTAAAAGTACTTCGAGTGCTCATTTCCCCTGTGTCTTTGACCATACCACATAATTATATAAATATTTATTATTTAAAGTTTTGGCACTCTGATTTAGTACATTTGATTTTTGCGGTTCTGAAGTCTGTGGGATTTGAATAAGGTCTTTTGTGCCTGAGTCCAGTGGCGTGCTGATAAGAAATTAGTTTTTGCGTTTGATAACTCCATATATAACTTTAATAAATTATTTATTTCAACTCCTAAATTCTTGTGTGTTTATTTAGATTTTTCTGTGATTTTATTTTATTTAGTATTAGTGACTGAAGAAGAAGTTCTTTAAAGGTAAGGGTTTTGATTTTAAATGTTTTGGTTCGTCTGTGTTTTCGGGCATGTCATTTTGGAGATTTACTTCTCCGGACAGTGATGGGTGAACCTAAGTGGTTATTTGCGGCCTTTTCGATCATGGGTTTGTTTTGGTGTTGGTCCTGGTGTCTCCTAAATTCCAAATTTAAGGAGGTCACCTTCCTCGCCTTCACAATGTATCATCATGTAACTGTATGTGCATTATGCGTAATAAAACCAAAGGCATAGTGTTAAGTAGAGAATTATGTGCAATACTATATTGCTGTGTTTTCAACCTATTAATATAAATAATAATTAAGTGCATATAGGGATTGTCTTAGCAAACCATCTGTAAGCGGTTATACTTGATTGATTTGAGTGACCATAAAAAATGTGTATTGAAGAACATTTTGTTCGGTTTTGGTAAAAGCAAATTCCATAACAGCAAATTCCATATGTTAGACACATACCAAAGACATATTTTTGTTCCAACCTATCTGTTATGTGGGTTTTCACCACACGTCCTGTTAGAACGCATAAATTAGTATAGTTTCTCATCTCCGACATTGGCCGTGTCGAACAAAAATACATAGAATTAAATTAGTGGCAAATGAGGACAACGGACATGATATAAAACAATAGCAATGTGTTTTATTAATAAAAATGAAATTAAAAAATAATAATATTAAAAACATATTTGATTGGTTCAATTAACATTCTTAACAAATTACAATGACTCTCCATTGACATTTTCAAAAATCAAGAATACTTAAAGAATGTATGTAATTAAAATCTCCATTTATGTTTGCAATTAAATTCGTCCCTACTATTTACTCAAGTGTGGATTTAACAAGATGTCGAGAGAGTAAGACGTTAATTAAAACTGTGTCAAAAGACTAGATATGTGATACATGCATTTCATACCTTCGAATATCGTTGGATGTGACACTGGATACGGGGCACTTCGGTGGAGGAATCGCCGGACATCGCTGCAGACGTAATTTTTGAGAGACTCTTCTCTCTCGAGCACACAAACCAATTCTCCGTTCTGTCTCAAGTCTTAAACTCAATTCCCGTTCTTTCTGAAAATTCTCAAACTCTCTCGATCATCGGGAAAAAATGTCTCCTCCTACACCATTAAGCCCCAGGTTTGTTACTGGTCCCCCCAATCAACGCCCCTGGTAGCTTCATTGGATGTTTCCAAAAAATGTCCAGTTATTGGGTGCTGTGCTGACAGGAGGATGGCGGTCACCCCAGAATTAATATCGGGCAGGTGGACCGCGGGTTCTCACGACCTTGCGTGCACGTGCACCCGAACCGGACAAGGGTCAGCTCTCCCCAAGAGCGCCCTGCTGCGCCCCTTTGTAACTGGGGGATCGTTGTCCACATTTCCCAGAAACATGGCTTGCTCATCCTTTTGCAGGTGTTTTCTTAGGGAAGTGTATATGCATTACAGGAGAAGTACAGGGACCGTCTTTGTAGGTTACACTCCTCCATAATTTGCAATGTCCCAAATTTGCCTTGGGACATTCACCCCCCTCTCCGTAGTAGAACCGTGCCACAGGCTAGTATTCACCTAAAAAAACTGTAAACGCATTTACACACACACATATATATATATAATGAAATAATGTCACAATGCACACCAATGTCATTAAACTCATGGAAAAAGAAAGTATCAAATGTTTTCTGTCCGACATGTTTGAGTTCTATAGAGATTCGAAGTCCAATAAATTGGCTGCCCAAAAGTTGAAAGAATGTTCATGGTAACAATGATAAGTGCAAAGTTCAAAAGTTTGTAAAGAGTGTGAAAAAGTTATTTTACAAAGAATTGTAGCAGAGGGTCTGCATCTCTATATCACGCCACTGTTTCCTAGTTCAGTGTCCTGGAAAGTGCAAAGAAAATCGCGAACTTGGAGATCTGCAGATGGAGCACATCACTGTGTAGTTCCGCTGTGAAGTAAACATATGTAAAATGAAAGTTTACGTATAAAGCACGTCACTGCATCGTCTATCTCACTGTCATGGAGGTGTGAAAATTGTAGATTTTGAAAATTTTATGTGAAAAGCACGACACTGCATCGTCTATCACACTGTCATGGGAGTGTGAAAATTGTAAGTCTGGAACTCTGTATGTGGATGACGTTACTGCATCACTTCTCGCTGTGGAGTAAACGTGGGGAAAAGAAAGTTTTCTTGTGAGAACAACACATCACTGTCTGTATCATATCACTGGATTTTCATGTATGGACGAATCTTAGTTGAGGCACACACTTTATCGATACACCAATGCATACATATACATACAGTCTGATGACACAAATTCTCTCTCTGGAATTTACAATACCCATTAAACATTAAGTCCCTGAGTTTTTTTTTATTTTTTTTTTACAAAAAATAATTCCCTACTTAATTCGCCATTATTCAATTTTCAAAATACAGTACTTTCTCCTATCGTTATTATCATTTATCTATTTTTTTTTTATTTCTCTTTCTCACATTCCTTTCAACATTTAAGTTGCCTACAAAATTTTCTCACTGGTTAAACATCCCACCATTTACTAATATTTACAAATACATTATACTATCATATTGAAAATACAAAGAAAAACAAACAAATAAATTTTTGTCAATATTATCACGAATTGCCATGCCATATTACATTTCCTAATAAATTCAAAATTTGTACAAACACAATAAACATATTTTTTTTTTCAAATTATCAATTAACTCTCCTTTATATATCCCTTATATACATAATCCCAAATTCTGTATTCCGAATCTCGCCTTAGCGTTTAGAATTTTCATCTAATAGACCATTTCCTAAAAATTTTCATACTTCTCTTACATTTATTCTTATCATAAATTTTTGCAAATTTTCTTTTCAATAAACCATTTACAAATAAAATTCATAATTCTCTTATCCTTTTTTTTTATCACAAACTCCTTGGAAATTTTATCAATTTGCGTCCGTCGTTCTCTTTAATGCTATCTGCCATAAATCCGTAATTATCTTACATTTTAAACTCCCTTATATTTCTTTCACGGTCTACATTCGTAATTCCTTATAATAAACGTTCCGTAAGCAGTAAGTATTTACTTTAATTTCTTTGTTGTAATCCGTCAGCTATCTTTTTCTTTTCTTTTTTTTTTTACTCATATAAACCCGTGAGTACCTATGCACAGAATAAACTTTTCCCGTCAACGTCAGTAAACAAGCACTTTTCATGAAACCAGTTTTCCCAGGGTTGGCAAGGCAAGATTTTCGGATAATTCCGGATTTTCAAAGGATCCCGTGCTCTTACAGTTGTGGCCCCGCAGAATAAATCCTGTGTGTTTGGCCGACCGGCCTCGTGTGAGAGATAAAGATGTGTGTTACCTACATGTTTGAGTGTTTTTTTATTTTTATAATGTGTAAAGGGAATTTGAAGTGTGATATGCGATGTTCTTTTTGGATATATCAAGGTGTACTGTATGCCGATGAAAGGGGTAAGTGTTTTTATTTATCCATTATATTTTAAAACTTAAAAAAAAAAATTACTTTATCGCGCATGGCTACATATTAACGTGGAACCTCACCACGGTTTTGCTAAATGCGCAATATAAGTACGTCTAGGATGGTAGATCATTCCCCTAGTTTCACTCAAAAATGTATAGATATTTCTTAAAGTTTTAATTTTTAACTTTAACAAAATTTATTATATTACTGTGTTAGTATTTTTAAATTTTTACATGTCTCATTGTCATCAATTCCTATTCATTGCTATCTCTTATGTTAAAGTAATTGTATGTTATTCTCATTCCTTATTCATTTATTTATTTATTCCGTTTTTCATCTAAATCACTCGCTTATAATATTTATAATGTCGCAAAGTGTTTTCCGTTAATATCTTACTTAAATTAATTTTTTGCAATAATTATTTAGAATTCCATCTGTTTATAATGTACTAGTTATTTAAAATTACTAAACTCCCCTTTAATTGCACTCCAATATTATTTTAAAATTTCATGTTAATTTAAACTTTCCTAATTAATGTAACATTTACTTAAAATTCCCTAATTAATAATTCAATGTTTATTTAAAATTTCCGAATTAGTGTAATATTTATTTGAAATTCCCTAATTAATAATTCAATGTTTATTTAAAATTTTCTAATTAATGTAATATTTATTTAAAATTTCTTTTATTTTTAATTCAATGTTTATTTAAAATTTCCGAATTAATGTAATATTTATTTAAAATTTCCTTTATTTTTAATTCAATATTTATTTAAAGTTTATTTTATTTATAATTCAATATTTATTTAAAGTTTGCGCCCCGTTTTACGCGCTTTTCGTGCAATTTTTGATGTATATTTTCTCTCGCCCCCTATTTTTTTTTTTTATTATTATTATTTATATATATTTGTATATAAAATTTGTTGTAGTCGTGTTTCCAAAATTCACCCATATTTCTCTTCAAATTCTTACCTAACC
The DNA here is from genome assembly GCA_951213105.1 of Amaurobius ferox. Classification (NCBI taxonomy): domain Eukaryota; kingdom Metazoa; phylum Arthropoda; class Arachnida; order Araneae; family Amaurobiidae; genus Amaurobius; species Amaurobius ferox. Next base: position 75,481,728 of record OX578139.1, read on the forward strand.
TTATTTTTCTTTATTTACAATTTCAATACCGAGTTTAAAATATAAAAAAAAATTTTGTATATCTATTCCTACATTTATTTTAAATTTTTATACTTTTCTAACCTTACTTCTTAAAGCATACGTGTGAGAAGGCATTGGCCTATGTACTGATGTCTGGTTAAGTTTCTCTTCATCCTGTATACTCTCCCCGATTCTGGAACCTTCCTGCGCAGAATTGACTAAGGAGAAATCCCTGTGTTTTTCCCTTGTATCAGAAACCAGTTCTTGCGATTGTGCTTGTACTGTTTGCGTTTGTACGGAATCAGTCCCCTTTTTATTTTCGATGTTTTCCTCTTGCCCAAGCTGGGGAGGGGGGGGGGGAATCGTCAAGTTGCACTTGACGCTGGTCCAGAATACGGTCCGAAATAATGGCATTCTCGTTGTTGGTGCTCTCTGGCATGTGATGAGGAGGGATGGCATGTTCCGTGTTAGTCGCATTTTCTATCTCTGGCACGGCTAGGTTCTTTGCCAGGGGTACGGGTGCGCAGTTGTTTGTGAGAGGAGGAGGGGGCGTTCGTTCATCGTTATTGTGTTGGCTGTTGACATTCTGCGATTGGAGTGCGTTTTGTTTACTTATGACTTGTGGCTCAAACTCGTCAAATAAGAAATACGGGAAGGAATTGTTGTTTTCCGGTTGAGGGGATTGAATTGGTTCTATATTTGGGGTGGGTAATAGTGGCGATTTGTACTTCATAATTTTCGTTGATTCCTGTGGGTGTTTTAAGTGTTCCCTCCTATCGATGATAACTCTCAGACGATTTATGTGGACTCTTTGTGTCTTAGCGAAAGGTTTTTCACACAATTGGATAATGTATATGAACCTGTTTATTCTATTTATTATTCGGTATGGACCTGAGAACTTTGCTGTACCAAACGCATTTTGCCCCTCTAGAAACACTCGACTCCCTATTTTTAACTCTTGCATGTTGGCTCTGGAAAACTGCTGTTCTTCCTGTCGGTCTTTTGCCTGATTTAAATTTTTGGTTACTGCCCTAAAAGTATTTTGCATGGTAGTGATTTTATTTGAAATGTAATTGGGGTATGTTGTGTCCTGTTCATTTAAAATCTGTGACTCGAATAGTGTTGGTATGTCCCGCCCGTAGAAAAGAAAATTTGGTGTTTCCCCTGTTGATGAATGTACCGTTGCGTTGTATGTCATCGTGTGAATTTGGACTGCTGTATCCCAATAAGGCGAGTTTTCTGTGAGTGTGTATATGGTATTTTTAATGGCATGGTGTGATTTCTCTATTTGTCCATTTACGAACGGGCATCGAACTGACGTGAGTCTTGATATTATCTGTAACGTCCTTGTCATTGCTTGGAAAATTTTTGATGTAAATTGTGTACCGTTGTCACTTTGGATCGTCCAGGGAAAACCTTTGTCTACAAAACATTCTAACAGCCTCTCCGCTATAGTTTCCGCCCGTATGTCAGGAATAGGGAATACTGTGAGGTACTTTGTGAATTGACAGATCATGGTTAGCAGATATTTGTTATTATTTACACTTGTTTTGAAAGGGCCGCATAAATCAATTGATACTTTATGAAGAGGGCCTTCCGGTGTAGGATTTCTGCCCATTACTGCTAATTGTAATTTTCCCTTCCTTGCACGGCATGTCTCACAAGAAAGTACATAATTATGGGTGTCACTGTACATCCCGTTCCAAAAATATCGGTCTTCTAACAGTTTGAAGGTTTTGTCCACCCCTGAATGTGTGACGTGAGCCATGGCTAAAACATTTCTTTGTAACCCCCGCGGAATAACAATTGTCTTCTTGTAATCCTCTCGCCAAGGACGATCTTTCCATCTACCTATATGCATTAGTAAGCCTGTTTCTTCGTCGATATAAAATGCCTCATAATTCTTGTTGTTTTTATTTTTATAACTCCTCAAATTTTCTCTTAGTTCTTTTATTTTTGTATCTCTATCTTGTTCTCTCAAAATGTCCCGAATACTGGGGACGTCTATCATTTTATTTACATTATTTATATATATACTTTCTGCGTTGACATATCCATTACTTTCATCCTGTGTCCTGTGTTCAACATTGTTGATACACTGTCCGCTGGTTTGTTTATTTACAATTTCGCTCTTTTCAAATCCGCTGTGTTCCCCTCTGTTTACATATGAAAACCGGTCTTCGCTGCCCCTCTCCTGCGTCGGGCTAGTGTGACGAGCTTGTTCCGCATCTCTTCTCGCATCGCGGTTGTTTGAAAAATCTTCCCGACTTAAATAATCGGCCAGAACGTTCTCTTTCCCTGGGAGATGGATAAATTTAAATTTATATTCAGCGATTTCAAGAGCCCACCTTTGCATGATTGTGGGAGGATTTTGCATTTTTAAATGGTCCCCTAAGGATCGGTGATCGGACAAAATGAAGAATTCTCGGCCGTAAAGAAAATTTCTAAAAAACTGAATCCCCTGATGGATGGCGAGGAGTTCCGTTTTCACTGCCGGGTATTTCTGCTCTTGTGGATTTAATTTTCTACTATAATAGGCTATGGGTTTTAAAATTCCATCTCTTTTCTGAAGCAAAACTGCGCTCAGAGACACCAAACTTGCATCAGTGTTCAGGAAGAAGTCATGGTTAAAGTTCGGCTGTATTAAAATGGGTTTTTTAAAAAAACAGTCCTGCAATTTTTGGAATGCGTTCTCGTGTTCTGGGTTCCAATAAAATTTCTTGTCTTTTTGTGTTAAATCTGACAATACTGCCGTTATCTGTGCGTAATCCTTAATTGAATTTCTGTAAAAGTTGCATACTCCGAGGAATCTTTTTAATTTTCTCAAGGTTTTTGGGACCGGGAAAGATGTAATTTTTGTAATGTTGCTGTCCGTTGGACTTATCCCTTTATCTGTAATTTCGTATCCCAGGTAATCAATTCTGTGTAGAAAGAAGTCACATTTATTCGGTGACAGTGTTAAATTGTTCTCTTTGAGTCTTTTAAATACCTTTTGTAATTTTCTTTTCATATCTTCGTATGAATCGGCCGGTATAATAATGTCATCGATATAGGCCAGAACATTTTCTTCATATAAATCTCCCAAAACAATATCCATTATATTTTGAAAAATAGGTGCCGAACTTATGTGGCCAAATACCATCCTATTATATTTAAAATTTCCCCAAGGTGTAGTGAAAGAAAAAATGTCTTGTGCACTTGGATTTAGACCTGAGAAAATGCACTATTAAAATCTAATTTCGAAAAATATCTGAATCCTGATAATTTTGTTATGATGTCGTTAATTTTTGGAATATGGTAAGGGAATATAGTTGAGATATTATTTATTAGTCTGAGGTCTAAGCATAATCTATGCTCTCCGTTTTTCTTTTTTACGAGTAACATTGGACAGGCGTATTTGGATTGCGTTTTTGCGATAATTCCTGCCTGTTCTAAATCTTTTAACTGGGCTTTTGCCGTATTTTGTAGAGAATATGGGATGTCGTAGGGTCTGGATTTAATCGCGTGGTTATGTGTTAACTCGATATTAGGTTGGATTATGTCCGTAGCTCCTATTGTTGAATTTCTCTTCGAAAAAATGTCCGCGTACTGTACTAAAAATTCCTGGAAGTCCTGTTTCATGTTTTCGTTCATATGTTGTAGATTGAAATCGTCAGGTTTAATGTCTCGCCTCCTCTGTTCTAAAATTTCCGGTGTCGCTTGTATTAAATTTATTATCTCTGTATGGTCCTCTAATTTTTCGTCATTTTCTGTATTTTGCTCCTGTTGAATTTCAAATTGTTCAGATAGCGACCCTAAAATCATGTTTTTATTTAACGTTATATCTGATAGAGTGGTATTTTTTACATTGATCCAAATGCCTGTTTCTGCCATTTTGTAAACCCCATATTCCATATTTACGTATGATTTCTCCGCCGGCTCAAATAATACTTCTGTGCCTTCCTGAATTTCAATTTCTGGCACCACAAAAATCGATTTAGTCTGGTTTGGCATTAACTTAACTTTTCTGTTTGTCTTAGTCACGTTAGGTTTTAGTACGGTATTGTAAATTTGATCCTCCTGTGATTTTTGACTGTGGGTATTTAGGGGGATTTTTGTATTACCAATTTTTAATACGTTACTCTGTGTGTCTAGGACCCCTGCATGTTTTTGAATAAAATCGTATCCCAGAATTCCTTTATATGTGTGAGGGAAAAGTGACCTAGTTATAAAAAATATATGCTTAAATTTTTGGTTATTAATCTTGAAACCAATTTCTACCGTCTTGGTATAATCGATGTTGTGTCCTGAAAGAGTCGTGATTGTTACCGCTCTTGAAACATATTTTACAGCAGTATTTTCCTTAATTTTCTCGAAAATATCATTCGCCAAAACTGAAATAGATGCGCCGGAGTCTAAGAGAATTTTCGTCTCAGTGTTTTGAAATTTAATTTCTACCGTGGGTAATTCCGTATTTAATTCATCTCCAACTGACGCGATAAGTTCAACTTTGTCCTTTCTGTCCTTAAAGTCCTCTCTTTCTCTATTATTTTGGGTTCTGTTATTATCAATATTTTCTCTATCAATTTGAATTTCATACTTTCCAACATTTTGTCCCTCGTTCTCACTATTTATTTGTGTAACATGCCTTAAATTTTTATCTTCTCTGGAATTGTTCCTATCTATGCACTGGACCTCTCCTGAACTATTTTCTATGAAATTTCTATCACTAACAGGGATTTTATTTTTATTTAAAGGAGACTGAACCCTATTTCTACGCCTTTGTTGACGATCATTCTCAATCTCCCCTTCTAGTTTAAATTTCTGTTAAAATTTGCGTTTCGTCTAAAATCAGTTCTGTTAAAATTTGTTTTCTGTCTAAAATCATTCCTGTCATTGGCGTATCTGTCCGAGCCATCCATATATTTAAATTTACCTTGGTTTTGCCTCTGAAAATCATTTTTGTTACGCGGGACCTCAAAATTCCGTTCGCCATTCCTATGTGTATATTTTTGGCTACCCATTCTTCCTTCATTAACATATTCGTTTCCATAAGTTCGCTTTTCCTCCCTATAGTCTTGGGTACGTGAGGGGTAAAATCTATCTGGGGGTACATTGTATGTCGTATTGGGAAACCTCTCCGCATAATCTTGTTGGTGACGATTGGGGGATATTCTCCGTGCATAATGTTGTGTTGGTCTGCGCGAAGAATTATGCCTGGTCTGTAATGATATGTGCGCTTGATTATTTCTCTCTCTAATATAATGCCAGCAATCCTGCATAAAGTGTCCAAATTTACCACAAAAATCGCATGAATATGTGTTCGTTATCTGATAATCATTTTTGTTTTCTCTAATTTTAAGATTATTTATTTCTTCTGTTATTTTTTCCAGTAAATTAGAATTAAATTGTTGTTGTTCCTTTTTAAATGTTTGAATATCACTGTACTGAGATATGTTATTTAATTCAACTGTTGTTGTCAGATTGGCCGCTTCTAAGTTTTGGGCAATTTTTACAGCATCCTTAAAGCTTTTTGGGTCATTTTTCATAATTTCTTTCCGATATTCGGGCTCAACTGCCTCCAAAAATTTACTTAGACTGAGTTTGTCCATAATTGCGTGTATGTGTTCATTAAGTTGTGTTTCACCCACGTAGTTTAAAGTTAATGTTGTAATTCTATGTGCTAATTCTTTAATATTTTCTCCCTTAGTTTGTTTAGCAGTTGAAAAAAGAATTTGATTTGTAGTGACATTAGGTTCGGATGTGAAAAAATCTAGGAATTTTTGCTTGAAAATGTCGAAAGATGTTTCGCTACGCAGATCTTTTGAGCTGATGTAAAATTTTCTTGCGTTTCCGCGCAGACGGGATTTAACAATTTCTAGCTTCTCTAAATCGTTCCAATTTGTTAGGTCACTTAAAGATTCCATCTGTTCGAAAAATATGGAGGTCTCATTTTCGTCGCTTCCGCTCAGTTCTCCTAACAATTAAATAATCCCCGGAATCCTACTTGTAGGCGTTACCGTCATATCACCCCTTTCTGTCATTTTTAAAAATTGTTAAGTTTTCCCTTAATTTTCTAATCCAAAATTTCTATCCCTACGAACAATGCGCGTTTACATAAATACAACACTTTTCATGCCACATAAAATACAATTATTGATACTCAAAAATCTTAAACATAAAATCATACTCCTACGCAATTCTTATCTCCCAGAAATTTAGCTCCCAAAAGAATATTACCATCCATTATTAATTTTCTCCAATTTTTCTCCCCTAACTCAATATATTTAAATCCTATAATTATTTTTCTTAAATATACACAATATTTCTTAAAATACACACATCATATACATATGGCATAACACTTGTGACAACATCTATTTTCTTAAATGTCCTCATTTCCTTACGTTACGTTTACTTTTAAAGTTTAAGTTTTTATTTTAAATTTATTTCAAGATAATCTTATTTTATTTCAAGTTAATTTTATTTTAAATTTTATTTTAAGTTAATTTTATTTTATTTTAAGTTCATTTTATTTTAAATTTTCCTATCGCGCGCATTAATTTTAATTTATTCACAAAAAAAAAAAAATCAGTTATTTTAACAATTATTTTTATTTCGCATCCTGGTTATCGGAACCATTTTTGTTATGTGGGTTTTCACCACACGTCCTGTTAGAACGCATAAATTAGTATAGTTTCTCATCTCCGACATTGGCCGTGTCGAACAAAAATACATAGAATTAAATTAGTGGCAAATGAGGACAACGGACATGATATAAAACAATAGCAATGTGTTTTATTGATAAAAATGAAATTAAAAAATAATAATATTAAAAACATATTTGATTGGTTCAATTAACATTCTTAACAAATTACAATGACTCTCCATTGACATTTTCAAAAATCAAGAATACTTAAAGAATGTATGTAATTAAAATCTCCATTTATGTTTGCAATTAAATTCGTCCCTACTATTTACTCAAGTGTGGATTTAACAAGATGTCGAGAGAGTAAGACGTTAATTAAAACTGTGTCAAAAGACTAGATATGTGATACATGCATTTCATACCTTCGAATATCGTTGGATGTGACACTGGATACGGGGCACTTCGGTGGAGGAATCGCCGGACATCGCTGCAGACGTAATTTTTGAGAGACTCTTCTCTCTCGAGCACACAAACCAATTCTCCGTTCTGTCTCAAGTCTTAAACTCAATTCCCGTTCTTTCTGAAAATTCTCAAACTCTCTCGATCATCGGGAAAAAATGTCTCCTCCTACACCATTAAGCCCCAGGTTTGTTACTGGTCCCCCCAATCAACGCCCCTGGTAGCTTCATTGGATGTTTCCAAAAAATGTCCAGTTATTGGGTGCTGTGCTGACAGGAGGATGCTTAGAGCAGGAATAAGAAGTAGAGTGATTTAGCCCATTGGATTTTCCCCAAAAACATGTTCCGCAGTTAATCACGTGACTACCGGCAGACGAGCTGCCACATTTGGCGGATCTATCTATTACTCGGTGTGTTTGGCGATTGGCATCTCTAAAAGAACAAGAAAAGCTTGCTTAGTTTGTTCTTTAATTTAACGAAAATATATTTTCGGTGTGTATTTTAAAAATCCAGCGAAAACAAAAATATAGTATTTGATATTATTAGAATAGGAAAGGATTCTGTATTCCTCGTTTAGTTTGGGGCCTGTTTGGAATAGAAAATTACCTTTCTAATAAACTTTTTATTTCAAAAGTAGAAATGTTTTAAATAATATTTCCTTTAATCTTGAAATTTATTTTAATCTATGGCAGAGGTGGCACATGTGATTCTCTTCTTTTCTTTCTTCATTTTTCCTAAAAGTGTGATCGTTATTTTTACCAAAAATGTCCACAAATTAAGCTTTTTTCCTATTTTGAGGAACTTCTATGAGAATTTTAATTAAATATTTCTTTACTTTACGATCGATTTAAAAAATAGCTTCAACTGTGCACATGTGCCCCATTGGAGGGGCATTTGTGAACATGCTTGGAGCGTAACGATAAAAATAAATCAAAATTTTCTGCTTTTTAAAAAAGTCTTTAATGTAGTGAATTTATAGATATGTGAACTAATATTTATTACAAAAATATTTTTGAGAACTGAAGCTAAAATAACATAATTGCGCTTTTTAGCAGAATGTAATTATAAACTTGATCATGCAAAAGAAAATGCACGTTAAATTTTTTATAGAAAATGAAAAGATATACTGTGAAGAATGACTAAGCGTCTTAAAAAGTGAGGTGACAAATGTATTGCTTTTAAACAAAAAAAGTTGGGATCACTAAGAATTGCCTATTCTGACACTATTCATATGTGGGAAGAAGCCGAAAAATATTTTCGGTTTGAGCAATATTTGAAAAAGAAAAATATAATGAAAAAACTTATAACAACACAATTTCAAATTTAAACGATTTTAATGTACTGAAAAACAACATAGAGCAAGAGCTACTAGAAAATCATAGACTAAAGACTCGATATATATCGCTGAAGAAAAAGACATTCCAGATTCAGATTTTCTTGAATTATTCCTCAGAAATGAACCCCTCTTTACGGGCCCAAGACGGACAATTCTTAAACGGTTTAAAATCTAAAGAATTAAAATATACAACAAAAGGCCGATCTATACTAAATTTGGAATTTCTAGCTGTTTAGATTTTCAAATTATTCCCAAAAAGTAGTACATTCCTATTACGGGCCCGTGTCGGTTGTCGGGTTAGCCCGATAAGGTTCAAAATCCAAAGAATTAAAATGCACTATAAAAGGCAACGATTTTGATGTTCCTGTGGTTAATGGAACCTGATTAGTTAAAGCATTAATAATATAACTTACACTGACAAGCATCCGACCAAGTTATACAAAAGGAACTTACCATGAAACAAGAAATACAGTTCCCTTCTATAAATATTATACATATCAAGCATTTAAAACGGCATTAGATATTTTTCAATAGGCATTTAAACCAAATTTTGATATATTATAGCCAAATAAATTATTAAAACCTGTTAAACAAAATAATTTAGTTGATTTAAACTAGCAACTACCGTATTATCAATATTAAAAAATATATATGATATACTTAAACACAAACAACATGAAACTTATTTAGCACTTTGTAAGTAAACATAGTAGAAACATGTTTAGCTTTTATTTTTACAGAGCCATTTGGCGTATAAACTGTCGCCAAAACGAACCGTTTGAATAATTTTGCATGTATGCAAATCATTTAAACGAATTTGACTAAAATCCAGTTTCTTTAATAATAAATAGCAAAAAAGTGCAAGTAGTACATAAAAATAAAATAATTTATCAAAAAATAGCAATATTATATAGCTTGCTACAATGCAAATCACAAATTTAGATCAACCAGGCTGTTCAATAGTGAAATTAATACCAAAAAACTACACAATAACAAAAAATTAATGAATAGTTATACATAACAACAAAACGTTATGGATCCTCCTTTTACTTGTATTTCTGTACAGTTGTAACAGCAGCATGACGAAACCATTTTAATCTCTTTTAAATAATTAATTTGACAAGCGTCCATTGAAATAACATTGAAATGACGGGAGGAGAAAGAAGTTCTTGCCGGCAATCACGTGGTTTAACGATGGAACACCAAATCAAGGGTTATAGTAACTCTACTTCTTATTCCTGCTCTAAGGGAGGATGGCGGTCACCCCAGAATTAATATCTGGCAGGTGGACCGCGGGTTCTCACGACCTTGCGTGCACGTGCACCCGAACCGGACAAGGGTCAGCTCTCCCCAAGAGCGCCCTGCTGCGCCCCTTTGTAACTGGGGGATCGTTGTCCACATTTCCCAGAAACATGGCTTGCTCATCCTTTTGCAGGTGTTTTCTTAGGGAAGTGTATATGCATTACAGGAGAAGTACAGGGACCGTCTTTGTAGGTTACACTCCTCCATAATTTGCAATGTCCCAAATTTGCCTTGGGACACTATCTATGTATTGAATGTGGGATAGATTTCTTACGCTACAGAACAGCAAGGAAGAAATTGAAAAATAATAAATGTACACAATGTCAAATTACCTAACTCCTTTGATCGGTAACCTATATATGCAGTCTATAAAGAAAATTAAATAAACATCAAATAAATGTTATATTTAGTTTAAAGGGGATCGAAAGTGTAGTAGTAATTTGGAATAATAAAAATAAATTTTAAAAAATGGTGGATTAGCATTCAAGGATGCTCAACACTGGTAAATTTAACAAAATCCGAGAGTCCGGATTTTGATACTTCACACTGTTTTTATGTTACTTCATTCGCTAAATAGAAGTATGTACTCGCCTATATCTTTTTTAAAGATAAAAGAAATTTACAGTATTTATTTTTTTTTACTTTTTATTTACCAGAAAGAAAGAAAATTCTTTGAGGTTCATGATTTTTTTCCCGATGAGTTAAAATGGATAAATGAAATTTAGAAAGATTGGCATCAACTTTACATGCGATACAGTTGGTTCAGAAAATAAATTTTGATTGTTTTCCATTAATTTTGAAAACAAATTTTTTTAATATTAACTTTCGTTGTAAATACTCAAATGCCAAAGGATGTTATATTCTATTGAATTATTACTCGCAGAATATAATATATATAACAAGAAAGATCAATCATGCATAAGCATTGATTATGAAACACTTTCCAACTGAAATGTAATTTCATTTAAAAATTTCTAAAATGTGATTCATTCAGTGGTAATATATTTTACATTATCACAGTACTACAGTAATTTATTATACTTAAATATTTAAAACTGTATCGAAATATAAATCATCTGATTCTTTATGCAAAATCAATGAATATTTCATTCATATAACTTGTATTCCAGACTCCAGAGCTAAATAATTTTGTGTGAAAAAAATTCAGCAATTCTTATGTAATTCATCTTACAATCGCTTGAGATATTTGCATTCTGCATATGTTAAAATTAGGCTTCCTTGAAGAAATAATAAAAGTTTAGGGATCATTTAAAATCACAACTATTGTAATTGCATAGGCACGGAATTTAGATACACAGATAATACACAGATAATATATATGTGTATGTGTATGTACTCAAAGTATTGGAATCGTGCCGAAGATCGGAACTCGAATTTTCAAAGTATCTACACGTTTTGGGACTTCTAGAACACGAAAAAACTACTTTTAGGAAGACGTCTGTGTGTGTAAGGGTGTATCTGTGTATGTTTCTGTGTGTCTGTGTGGATATTACATCCACTCTAATTGAAAAACTAATGGACCGAATTTCATACAATTTGGTAGGTATGTTTTTTGTGGGAAATCCTGATGTTCATTAGATTATAGTACGATTCGTAATAAAAGAATCTGCCTTCTTTGCGAAATGGCCGCAGAAATTGCCTTTATCCACTCTAGCTAAAAACTAATGAACCAAATTTAACAAAATTTGGAGTATAATATTTCAATAACCTACAAGTGATTTATATACCAAATTTAACAAAATTTTGTATATAAATCATTTGTAGGTTATTCTACTACGATTCGGGAAAAAGGAACGGGCTATTTTTGCGAAATGGCCAGCAAAAATCGTTATATATAAAAATAAAAGACTACGTGTGCTCAATTATATCAATTAAATTCCTATTTTATATGTGATTTTTGACAACAAAAAGAATAAGACTAACCCCATTACTCTAGGACTAGCCGTTCTTGAGATATTCTAGTTTTTTCGCGTTTTCGCTACGCCACCTTTGACAATAAGTCCAGCTATCAAATGAGAACCAAATTTAAGTTTAACGTGTAAATTCAATGTCATTTAAAATACTTATGTTGTGCAGATAAACTCAAATTATCATTGAATAAATAAAGAGAACGAATATGAGTCTGCAGAGAAAGACATGTGCTGTCCACATCAGAATTTTTAACAATATTACACCAATGATTTATAGAAGTGAACGGGGATTATTTTCAGGCCATTTCGAAAAAAATGTATGATCTATATTTAAAGATCCATCAAATTTTTGTCGAATAAAATGTTCAACAAATTTAAGCTGTGTACCAAATTTTAACTCTCTAGGACGTAGGAAAGTGCATTTAAAATGCCATCACTTAAATTTATCATGAAGAGTTATATAAAATTTAAAAAAAATGAAAAATTGTTATCTACCAAATTCATTTTGAAATATGAAGCCACTCCCATATGCTAAACGTTTAAGCAAATGGAGAGATATTTATTATATAATATCTCTCTCTTTTCTTTCTGGAAGATATCCCAAAGTCAGAATTTAATTGAATTTGTTTTTTCCCTATATTAAATAATTTTTTTAATTAAAAAACTACTTAACATATTTTACTGAATTTTTTTTTATATATTCTATGGGATAATGTGAATATTTCCTAAAAATTTCGAAGCAATTCGTGAAATTTAAATTTACTTAAAAAATGTTTGCAAAATTAGGTCCCATAGGGTTCAATGTATTTCATTTTTTCAACCCGGGTTCAATAAAAAACTAATTGGGTGATATTATTTATTTATATTCCCATAGGTCCTACAGACCGTCTGAACAACATACTAAAATTTCATTTTGATAAACTCATTTTTACGGCAGTTATCGTGCTAACGGACAGACAGACAGACAGACAGACAGACAGACAGACAGACAGAATGAACAAAGTCATAAACACTTTTCAACTTTGTTGTAAAGTGTTAATAATGTAAACGGCATGGTGAACACGTCAGCCAATAAAATTCAAAATCAAAGACAACCAACTAAGTGGTTAAAAAGTTATTTATTAAAATCTCCTTATTATGACGTGCTTTCGGACATTATCATGGCCTTCATCAGTGGCGAAGTAAAATAAAGTGCGAACAAGTGCCTAAGTATAGGTCATACCCGCCAGGCAAAATTTACATACATCAACTACATACAAAATTACATACATCAATTTACATATTTTTAATTTTTTAAAAAACAACGAGGTAAAATAAATAATCATAAAAATGCATATAACCATAAGAAATAGAGCTTAATAACCAACATGAATGTCGACAAAGAATAAAAAGCAACCACTATTGAATTTTTAGAAAATTATTTAAAGGTTTAACCCATCAGAGAGTCAAGAACGAGTCGCCAAGCATAACTAAGGCTCAAATGGGGGTCAAAATTACAAATAGAATTACTGTAAATATAAATAAAAATGGATTCATAAAGTAAAATATTAAGGGGTTATTGCAGCTAATTAAAAGTAAAGTTATCGAACATAGGCTAAAAATTATCGTTATTAACATACTAGGCAAGAGCCGTGGATAGTTTACTATTTTTAACATCGCGAGCATGTTCAGCTAAACGAATACCGACAGTACGTTTAGTACTGCCAATGTAGAACTTGAAGTTATTATCGGGAGATAAAAAGGGGACAACATACACCCCAGCCTGATCTTTGAAATTGTTATTAACCTTATATTTATATGAACGGATACGATTAAATAACGTAGAAATAGTAGAATGAGCAGGCTTGAAATTAAATTGATGGCAAAAATGAATTAGAGGATTGAAAATCGTTGGGTGATAAAGAAAATTAGATTTATACGTCATAAGATCAAATATTGGAGCAAGCTTAGTGTTCGGATTCATAAAATTATTACGAATATGGGAAAAGATTTTATAAATGAACTCGAAAGAATATCCATTTTCATAACCAAGGTTGAAGATAAAATCAATTTTAGTAACTAAGGCCGGAATAGATGAACAAACATTAAAAGCACGATTAAAAGAAGTTTTTTAGAAGAAATAGAGTGATGGAAATTAGAGGAGTTACAAGAATTAATAAAAGTAGGTTTACGAAAAAGAGTAGTGTAGATACCAAGAGAGCTTCAGGAAACAGGCACATCCAGGAACGGTAAAGAAAAATTAGACTCATGTTCAATGGTAAAATTAATGGAGGTGTAAAAATTATTGACATTATCCAAAAGATCCAGGGGGTCAATAATACTATGGTTCCAAATAATAAACACATCATCCACGTGACGACACCAAAGATTAGGCTTGAGCGATAAAAAAGGCAAAATCTTGTTCTTGAGTTCCTGCAAAACAAACAGCCTCAGCTAAAATGCCAGGTAAAGGGTACCAGAAGATTGCAAATAAATATTATCAAGAAATCCAAAATAATTTGTGTCTGCGATAATTTTCAGAGCAGAAGTTATAGCGTCGATAGTAGGAGTATAACAATTTTGAATTAGAAATTTTTTGGCAATAATATTAATAGCAGTAGTAACTGGAACGCTAAGAAAAAGAAATACAACGTCAAAACTATGAAAAGTGCAATTTGAAACAAAATTAATATTAAAGAGATGTTTAATGAAATTATCAGTAGAGCTAATGAAAAAAACATGGTTATTAAAAAAAGGCTAAAGCTTTCTCTAAAAATTAAATAGGACCATTACTTTAGACACAGTAGGGAGCATGCGATGGTTATCTTTATGCAGTTTAATTTGACCGAAAATTTGGGTAATTGATGAGAAGTACGAAAAACGGCAGATTTAATAGTAGAAGGAAGATCGGAAGATTTCTTAAGTTTGGCCATGTTAGAGATAATAGTAGTAATCGGGAATTTTTTTAACCTGTACGCAAGCCATATCAACAATACATTTCTGCATGGATTTAAGTTTATTATGTTCAGCAATTTCAACATGTAAATCAAGCTTATTTTTATAATTAATTTTTTTTTTACAAAAAGTAGCAAGCGAACGATATATAATAAAACTAACTCTCTCCTTTTCTGCCTGCGCCAAATGAATCAAGGCATCTTCTACAGGGGGGATTAAATTAACAGGAATGAATTTAGCAGGGGGTAAGCAAATTTAAGGCCTCTCTCAAGGGCAGTACTTGAATAGAGGAAATAATCTGGGAAGCGCAGTTAATGAACGTAAAAGGCTGAGGAGCTTTAAGCTGCGTAAGCGGGATAGGTTTGAGGGCAAGAAGATTATGTCGAGAGTATTCAAAAATGGGATGACAAGCTGAAACATGAACCTTATCCAGCGTTACAGTAGTCAAATTTGGAACACATCGTGGATCATTTAACGAATTGGATTTATTGGTCCAGTTAGAATGTTTTTTAGAATGACGCATACTTAACTCTCCGCGGACATGGCCAAGTCTAAGTTGCATATAATCAAAAAATAAATCAGTCATGGCACAATGGGAACAGGATCGTTCACAGGCATTAATATTGCTACGTAAATCGCGAATAGAATAACAAAAAAACTTAAACTTAGCATATTGAATACGATTAGAACATTATAAATAGGTTTATAATGTTCTACAGAAACATTATAAATAGGTTTTTTGATAAAACAAGAGGGTGGGGGGTAATATAAGAATGTTTAAATAACATTAACAAATTAAGGCGACAAAGCAAACTGGTTAATTTAAATTTGAATTTGAATAGCTTATTGCGAGAAAAAGAAACATAAGATTGTTTGATATTAAAAATCAGTGTACAAAATACAGTAAATTAGGGAAATTGCAATATAATGACATAAAACCAAAAAAAAAAAGCTAAGTTAAATTATCGTTTAAATGAAATTATAGTTAAGAATAAAGTCATAAATGAACTTACAAAACTTTGAAGTACATTCTTGGTAAACATATGAGCATGTTAAAAGCTTCTAAACCTTTTCCGTTCATTAACTGCACTTCCCAGATTATTTCTTCTGTTCGACGTACCGCCCTTGAGAGAGGCCCCAAATTTGCTCACCCCCCTGCTAATTTCATTTTTGTTAATTTAATTCTCTCAGTAGAAGATGCATTGATTCATGTGGCGCAGCCATAAAAAAAGAGAGGTAGATTTATTATATATCGTTCGCTTGCTACTTTTAGTAAAAAGATAATTAATTATAAAAATAAGCTTGATTTACATGTTGAAATTGCTGAACTTAATAAACTTAAATTTTGTTCAGATTTAGTCATTTTAGCAGCCGATAAGACTAAACCATTGGTTCTATTCAATCTTGATGATTACGTTGATTCCATGCAGAAGTGTATTGTCGATATGGCTTGCGTACAGGTTAAAAAATTCCCGATTATTGCTATTAACTTTAGGATGGCCAAACTTAAGAAATCTTCCGATCTTCCTTCCACTATTAAATCTGCCGTTATCCGTACTTCTCATCAATTACCCAAATTTTTATTCGAATTAAACTGCATAAAAATAACCATCCCATGGCCCTATTGTATCTAAAGTAATGGTCCTACATATTTTTACTTTTCTTATATACATAATGTATAAGGAAAGTATTGTGACGGGGTCGAAAATTCGAATTCGAGTTTTCGACAGGAGAGCACGTTTCAACCATCCCTGATTACGAATCAGACATTTTGAGGCGATGTCTGTGTGTGTGTGTGTGTGTGTGAAAGTATGTGTGTGTGAAAGTATGTGTGTGTGTGTGTGAAAGTATGTGTGTATGTGTGTATGTGGGAAAGTGTGTGTGTGTGTATGTGTGTCAGTGAGACTGTGAAGACGATAACTGACGAACGAATGGACTGATTCGAACGAAATTTGGTACAAAAATCATAATCCGTAAACACTATTGTTTTATATGCAATTGAATGTTCAGAACCCCCCTAAATTTTCGAGTGAAATTTTGAAAAAATCGTCAAAAAATCAAAACCGCTAATAAAGTTACGCAAATAGACATTTCTTATGTAATGTTTCATTAGAAAACGATTGACATAAATTTTAAAACGCTAATATGAACCGTTCTCGAGATATTGCACATTTTTCAAAAAAATTATCAAAAAGTTATATAAAATAAAAAAAATATTTCCTATTGAGAAACATGTTCACTTTTTATATGTAATGCCATGCGATAAATTGGGTGACATCATTCTCGTGGATCTAGCACGTTTCATTCATGAAAAAAGTTATTTTGAGTGATACTTTTTTATTTGAACGCCAATAGTCATTTATCTTCTGTAATATTAACTTATCTCTCCGTTTATAACTCTTGGCGAGATTTTGGCGACGAATTTGGCGTCATGTCGCCAACTTGGCGACATTTTTAATTGCTGCCAAATTAACAAAAATCTCGCCAAATGGATAAAAATGACGCTAAATCAATGAAAATTATGACTAATTGAAGAAAATTCAATATCTTGGAAAGAATATAAGCATCTACTATAAGAATAACATTTTTTTAACTGTAAAAGTAGCAAATTCATTGCTTTATATAAGGAAAGTCATATGTTGCCCAAATCAGATTTTTTAGAGAAAGCTTTAGCTAATTTTCTTAAACCTTTTTTAAATAACCATGCTTATTCTATTAGATCTACTGATAATTTCATTAAACATCTCTTTAATACTAATTCTGTTTCAAACTGCACTTTTCATAGTTTTGACATTGTATCTCTTTTACCTAGCGTTCCAATTACTACTGCTATTAATATTATCGCCAAAAAACTTCTAATTAAAATTGTTATATACCCACTATCGACGCTATAACTTCTGCTTTGAACATTGTCGCAGATACAAATTATTTTGGATTTCTTGATAATATTTATTTGCAATCTGTGAGCCCAGAAGTAGATCTCACATTAAGTGATGTGCTATGGTGAGACAGTTTTATACTAGTTATTTATTGATCTAGGACTTCGGACAATACTGTCAGTCTGAATGGCACAGAGTTGTACAACTCGTGAACGTAAAGGTCAGAAAACCATAAGTTTAGGGATGCCATGACAGAGGGGCCGAGCTGACCCTTACGAGGAAGTGGAATGGTTCCATTGGTTAAATAAGTAACCAATGGAAAAAGGAGCTTGTTGGGTCACACTGAATGCTACAAATGAAAGCAAGGGGGAAAGTGACACCCCCGAAAAAGAGGGAACCACAACCTGTAACCGAGGGAGTGGAGACTTGTAAAAAGACTGGTGCGACAGACTTCACAGAGATGACTTCGATATATAGCATTACGACAATACAACTTTAGAGAGTGACATGACAGTATGACTTCTGCAAATAATAAGAGAATACAATAAGTGCCGGTGTGCGCGCCATGAGTACAAAGTTATCGTCGATATCACGAATCGGTGAAAGAATACTGCGAGTTATTTCGGTGATATGATCGGCAACGTACATGGCGGTGACAAAACCCAAGACAGCCTTGAAGGTATGTGCCCATTGAAAATGGTATCTGGTCCTAACTACTATTTAGGCGTTTCAGTACTAGTCGCATATGTCCCCTCCGCGCGCTGACATCATATAATTAAATATTGTAATTGAATTTAATAAGTATTTTATGTTGTTAATAAATGTTATTGTTAAAGTTTAAATGGAATAATCCTTTTAGTACTATATTAATTAATAATTCCTTTACAGGACTCACACAGAGTTTAAATAATTGTAAGGTTATTGCAAAGCACAACGTAATAATACTGATTATGATAAATTATAGAAACCATTAATTTATGTTCTCTTTTATTCTTAAATGTGCACCACACAATATTCTGGTGCTCCTATAGGTAGCCTTTTATCTGGCATTTTAGCTGAAGCTGTTTGTTTTGCAGGAACTCAAGAACAATATTTTTCCTTTTTTATCGCTCAAGTCTAATCTTTGGTGTCGTTACGTGGATGATGTGTTCATTATTTGGAACCATAATATTATTAACTCCCTTGATCTCTTGGATAATGTCAATAATTTTTACACCTCCATTATTTTTACCATTGAACATGAGTCTAAGTCTTCTTTACCGTTCCTGGATGTGCATGTTTCTCGAAACTCTCTAGGTTTCTATACTACTATTTTTCGTAAACCTGTTTTTATTAATTCTTGTAACTCCGCTAATTCCTATCAACCTATTTCTTCTGAAAAAGCTTCATTTAATCGTGCCTTTAATGTTTGTTCATCTATTCCGGCATTAGTTATTGAAATTGATTTTATCTTCAGTTATGAACCTCGTTATTCGAGTTAATTTGTAAAATCTTTTCCCATATTCATAATAATTTTATGAATCCGAACACTAAGCTTGTTCCAGTATCTGATCTTATGCCGTATAAATCTAGTCTTCTTTATAACCCAACGATTTTCAATCCTCTAATTCATTTTTGCCATGAATTTAATTTCAAGCCTGCTCATTCTACTATTTCTACGTTATTTAATCGTATCCGTTCAGATAAATATAAGGTTAATAACAATTTCAAAGATCAGGCTGGGGTGTATGTTGTCCCCCTTTTATCTCCCGATAATAACTTTAAGTTCTATATTGGCAGTACTAAACGTACTGTCGGTATTCGTTTAGCTGAACATGCTCGCGATGTTATAAATGGTAAACTATCCACGGCTCTTGCCCAGTATGTTAATAACGATAATTTTTAGCCTATGTTTGATAACTTTACTTTTAATTAGCTGCAATAACCCCGTAATATTTTACTTCATGAACTCCTTTTTTTATTTATATTTACCGTAATTCTATTTGTAATTTTGACATCGTTCTGACCCTTAGTTATGCTTGGCGACTCGTTCATGACTCTCTGATGGGTTAAGCCTTTAAATAATTTCCTAAACATTCAAAAGTGGTTGTTGTTCATTTTTTGTCGACATTCATGTTGGTTGTTAAACTCTATTTCTTATTGTAATATGCATATTTATGATTATTTATTTTACCTCGTTGTTCTTTAAAAAATTTAAAATATATAGATTGATGTATGTAATTTTGTATATAGTTGATGTATGTAAATTTTGCCTGGCGGGTATAATCTATATTTAGGCACTTGTTCACACTTTTTTTTACTTCGCCACTGATGAAGGGCATGATAATATCCGAAAGCGGTGATTTCGCACGTCATAATAAGGAGATTTTAATAAATAACATTTTAACCACTTATTTGGTTATCTTTGATGTTAAAGTTTATTGGCTGACGTGTTCATCATGATGCTTACATTATTATATATTTTATATTCTGCGAGTAAGAATTCAATATAATATATACATCCTTTGGCATTTGAGTATTCACAAAATATTAAAAAATTTAGTTTTTAAAATTAATAGAAATCAATCAAAATTTATTTTCTAAGCCAACTGTATCGGATGTAGAGTTAGTGCCAATCTTTCTAAATTTTATTTGTCCATTTTAACTCATCGGAAAAAAATGACGAACCTCAAAGAATTTTCGTTCTTTCTGGTAAATAAGAAGTAAAAAAAAAATACTGTAAATTTATCTTTTATCTTTAAAAAGGTATAGGCGATTACATACTTCTATTTAGCGAGGGAAGTAAAATAAATATGACAAAAATAGTTACAAAAATATCCTTTTTATATTTAATTTCATTTCCTGCAATATGTAGGAAAAGAAAAGCATTGTGAAGTTTCAAAATCCGGACTCTCGGATTTTGTTAAATATACCAGTGCTGAGCATCCTTGAATGCTAATCGACCATTTTTTAATGATGTCTGTTTATCTGTGCAGCGTTTCTTTCAAGACTTTTTGCCTGGGGGGAGGGAAAAATGGAACCTCAAAGGGGGCAAGTTATCTAATACAATTTTAACTAACTACTACATAGAAGTAATTACTATATATATACATATATAGAAGTAATTACTATATATATACATATATAGAAGTAATTACTATATATATACATAGCAAATACTCATTCAAACATTGCAAGGTAAACTTGCTCCAGCTAAAGAAGAGGATGAAAAAAATATTAAAATAATGCAAATGGAATTATAGCTATAAAATTTCTTTCTGCAAACAGTGAATCGCGAAATGAAATTATAATAATGATTTAAATGCTGCCACATAAGAAGTGGAAACTAGGTTAAAATGCGGCAAATTTTCCACAAAAAGTATTGAGTTTCTGAATTTATTAGCATTTGGTCCAGTAACATAAAATGAACCCGTAAACTGAGAGGTAGTTCGGGTCCGCACTTCTGTTTGGCAGTAACGTAAAATGTTTCCGGAAGGGATTTCGCCTCCCCCAGATGCATTTCTAAAAGAAACACCGAGTCTTTGGCAATGATATCTCTATAACAAATTAATAAAATAGAATACAATTTTCCAGGGGGGGGGCTAAATTTGATTGCATTCAAAATTTAGAAAGTAGTATCAACCTTCAATTTTTAGAGTTACGAAATTAAAAAACAGCAATCCTGTTTACAGATTCCTATATTAGTCTGTGCACACGTACACAATATTTTAAATCTAACATGTTCATTAAACAACATTAAAAATTGGCATGCATGTGTAGATTGAGAGATTCAATAACAACAAACTGATAAACATTCATTTATTTATTTATTTTTTTTGGAGGCGGGATTTGTAAGGAAATACCACACATGTAAACAAATATAGTAGGATATTAAAGGAAAGGGCATATAAAAAACATAGAATCTTTACTTTCCCTACCATACATTGTAATGTGGTAAGGAAATAACACACATATAAACAAATATAGTAGGATATTAAAGAAAAGGGCATATAAAAAGCATAGAATCTTTACTTTCCCTACCATACATTGTAATGTCGTTGACACACATATAAACATATATAGTAGGATATTAAAGGAAAGGGCATATAAAAAACATAGAATCTTTACTTTTCCTACCATACATTGTAATGTGGTAAGGAAAAAACACACATATAAACAAATATAGTAGGATACTAAAGGAACTAATATATACATATAAGTAAAGATTCTATGTTTTTTATATAAGCTCTCAAGCCACTGACCCCCTCAGACTTCATAGTGCAACTAAGTAAGGTCCTTTTTTCCCCCAACACCTCTCACCATCGGAAGCAGAGAATTTTTCTTACACCGGCTCTGCACACAGCGTCGCACGTGTTTGTGCGTAATGATGCGGTTAAAGCTCCACTACAAGCTCCTTACGATGGACCATATCAGGTTTTAAAGAGAAACGATAATTTTTTTAAAATCGAGATCAAAAGCAGGAAAGTGAACATTGCACTTAATCGTATTAAAACGGCATTTTATGTGAATGATGATGCACAGACATGCACCAACAAAAACTGGCCAACCGGTTTCGACCACTCAAGCTTCATCAGTGTCAAAAATGCCTCCGAAAATTACGACACGCTCAGACTGTCGTGTTCGTTTCACGGAGCGTTATGGTTTCACTGGAAACCATTAAGGAGGGGAGTGTGTGGCAGTTAACTATCGCCATTTATGCCATCTGCACCAAAACGAACTAGAAGCGGCGTTTCTCTGTGTATCTGATATCTGAGGAAACCGCATACCGTTTCCTGTTTTGGACGTCTGACTTCCGAAGACTCCCGATGGGGATTTACACATAACTTTAACGAGGCCAACGGCCGTACCGTGCAGAAAACACCGGTTCTCGTTTGATCACCGAAGTCAGGCAGCATCGGGTGCGGTTAGTACTTGGGTGGGTGACCACCTGAGAACACCGCGTGCTGTTGGCACATTTCGGGCGCGGTAGCCCGGTGGTTTGCGCGCTGGATTTGCACGCTGCCACAACTGCCGCCGTGTTCATGCGGAGTACGATCACGTTAAACATGTGGGTCCGTAAGTCCTTCCGAGAGGTACGTGGTAGGGGAAGGAGGGTACGGTCCCTGTGGATGCCTCCCCTACTGGGTTCCGGTCTAAATTGGGTGGCACTTCCCGGCCGTCCAAACAGTTACTTTACACCTTTGTGGTAGGTCGGACGGCCTGGGTCTCAACAACAACAACATAACTTTAACGCCGGTGACAGTATGTTGGTATTTGAAAGCCATAATTTTAGTCACCGACATGCGTGAAAAACAATACGATGCTGCACATCAAAAACACGTGGCGTGCATGGGGGACACCCCCATAAATGAGCCCAAAACCGACGATGACGAATGAGATGGTCGGTCACTCCTTCTGGGGCGTATACAAAATTCAGTTGAGAGGAAAACTTTCATCATTTCTGACGAGACTCGCTCCTGATATCTCGACTTGATTGGTCGAACCGTCGTTCGACTGCCTCGAACTTAACGTTCCCAAAACCAGGACTTTTCCGCCTGCCGCAGAATCTTTCTGCAGAGTATTATTATGATGTATATAGATCTATAAAATTTACTGTAAATAAATGTTACTTTATGCAACGTTAATATTTTGCCTAGAGAACAACAACAAATGTCGTGGGATTGTGCCGGACATTAATACCGCATGTCAGGTTTAGCCCACACAAGCAGCAAGCAAGAGTACAAAACCTCCGCGAGGTAAAATGTTTAAGAATATAAAACATGTACTGAATCTTGTACCATTGTTCGAAAAAGTTTCAATAATTTAGGGGGGATGTTTAGCGTGAAAGCGTATTTTGAAATTTCACTTTTATATAAATGTACTTTTTATAAAGCCTAAGAAAACAGTAAAAACCTATATCAATTGTTAGAAGCATTTTTGAATTATAAGCTGTCATTTCAGCCCAACAAAAGACATACATTTTCACTCCCATTGTTCAACGGGGAAAGAGTAAAAAGGTTAAGAATATAAAACATGTACTGAATCTTGTACCATTGTTTGAAAAAGTTTTAACAATTTAGGGGGGATGTTTAGCGTGAAAGCGTATTTTGAAATTTCACTTTTATATAAATGTACTTTCTATAAAGCCTAAGTAAATAGTAAAAACCTATGTCAATTGTTAGAAGCATTTTTGAATTATAAGCTGTCATTTTAGACCAACAAAAAACATACACTTTCATTCTCATTGTTCAACGGGGAAAGGGCCAAACGATTAAAAATATAAAACATGTACTGAATCTTGTACCATTGTTCGAAAAAGTTTGAACAATTTAGGAGAGATGTTTAGCTTGAAAGCGTAATTTGAAATTTCACTTTTATGAAAATGTACTTTCTATTAAGTTTAAAAAACAGTAAAAACCTATGTCAATTGTTAGAAGCATTTTTGAATTATAAGCTGTCATTTCAGACCAGCAAAAAGCAACACTTTCATTCCCATTGTTCAATGGGGAAAGGGTAAAAAGATTAAAAATATAAAACATGTACTGAATCTTGTACCATTGTTCGAGAAAGTTTCAACAATTTAGGTGAGATATTTAGCTTGAGAGCGTATTTTGGATTTTTCCCTTTTATATATTAAAGCGGTAGAGAATCGGAAATATTTGTAAGAAAAATAAATATTTAGCCAACACTTCTTAAGCATAACAAAGAGTGAAAAATGTATGTAAATCGATTGAGTTATAGAAACAGACAGGCTGAAAGAAATTTTTAGTTTTCGTTATTATAGAGTGATCAAACTTCCATGTGCCTGAAAAATTTCCTAAAAATATATATAATAGTTCAGGAGATATTTAGGTTAAAATGATGAGCTAAAAGTTTCTATTTTATATATGAGCTAGTTTTATGTATAGAACTGTATAATATATCTCTTCTTATTTTTCAGTGCATACAAGAAAATGTATTCTTATATTCGAATGGATGTTAATATTCCTTACTAGTGTTGTAGATGAAGGAAATGGTTCCAACAGCCACCAAACAAGCGGTATAAGCCATATTCCCTGGAATATGCTCTTAGACCCAAATTATACAAGCCACAAGCTATCTACGGCAAACAGAACTTCTTTTTCACCTTCTCATTATGATGAATATTCACCTCCTGTGTCATATTCTCATCAACAAAATAGCTTTTCATTAGTAAAAGATTCACAAAGTCCTGCTTTGTATTATGTTCCTCCTCCAGTATCTCAATTTACTCAAAACCATGCTATGAAATATTCAAATCAATTTACTGTACAAGACCACAAACCAAGCAATTCCTTCAATGTACACCGTCCATCTGAAACAATAATGTTTCCTGCCGCATCAAACTTCCAAGGGAGCCAATCTCAAGCAACTCAACACTATTCATCGCCATCACAACAGAAGAATAAGAAAACGCATCAAATGACGAGAGACGATCAAACTAAAAAACAGAAAAAAAGGTAATAATAAATCTCTGAATAAATTAGATTTTAGTTAAAATGAATCATATTCAAGACCTCAATGAGTTAATACTTTTTTAACACTTTACAATAAAGTTGAAAAGTGTTTATGACTTTGTTCATTCTGTCTGTCTGTCTGTCCGTTACCACGATAACTGCCGTAAAAATGACTTAATCAAAATAAAATTTCAGTATGTTGTTCAGACGGTCTGTAGGACCTATGGGAATATAAATGAATAATATCACCCAATTAGTTTTGGATTGAATCCGGGTTGAAAAAATGACATACATTGAGCCCTATGGGACCTAATTTTTCAAACATTTTTTAAGCGGATTTAAAATTCACAAATTGCTTCGAAATTTTTAGATAATATTCAAATTGTTCCATAAAATATATAAAAAAAAATTCAACGAAATATATTCAGTAATTTTTTAAATAAAAATTAAAATAATAATAACATCTTTTATATGAAACGATCACGTGACCATGATACGAAAGTATCACGTGATCCACTTCAAAATAATATATGGCATCCATCTTGTCTCAAAATCGTGATTTTTAAAGTTCTTTTTATTTCATATTGAGTGTTGTATCCGTCCTAAAACCACTTTATTTTGGTTTAAATTCTGTGCATCTACATACTAAAACAACGCAATTACAATATATTTGAGTTTAAATGCTCATCCAAAATTGATTATTTCTACAACGAAGCCTATTTTTCACTTATGTAAAATGTAAACAGCAAAATATGTAGGATGAGTTGTATAAGAATTGCTGTATTTTTTTAACGCTAAAGAATTTAGCTCATGGAGTCTGCATAGCTGATATGAAAGAAATATTCATTGACTTTCCAGAGAGAAGGACGATTTTTTGCGATGAAAATTTAAGCATAGAGTTAAATTACTTGTAGCTCCATGGTCTTAATTTTTAAATAAAATAAATTATTATAGTATTGTGATAAATTACATGAATGGGAAATTATTTAAGAATGAAATGCTGCTTTTTTAGAGAGAGCCAGGCGTGCTATTTTTTCTATGACGTCATTTGAATTAATTTCTGTTGTTTTCGATGAAATTTTCAAATATCATAAATTATCGTGGTATTATGATAATTCTAAAATTATTACCGAGTAATATATCACATTTTAGAGATGTTTAAACCAGGCAATTTATATTTCAATGCCGTCAGTTGAATGAAGTTCATGTTTTTCGATGAAGGTTTAAGTTTTCAAATATAATAAATCAATGTAGTATTGTGAGAAGTTTTAAAATATTACCGAGGAATGTATTGTATTTTAGACATGTTTAAATAAAATTGCATTGAAGTTGGAAAGTGTTTCATAATCAATGCTTTAAGCATGATTGATCTTTCTTGTTTATTTATCCTGTCGCAACTAACATGCAAATTTCTTCTCAGATTTGTCAGTGCCTGCATTGAAATCTCAAGCATAGAATCTAACAGAATGGATATATTTAAACAAGAGCGAAGATTTCAAGTTAAAATTAAAGAACAGCTTAAATAAAGCAAAGGTTTAAGTTAAATCAAAGTTTTAAAGCAAAAGTTAAAATTTAAATAAAAGTAAATGTTTAAAGTTTACATTAAAGCAAACATATAAAATTTTAAGAAAAGCAAAGGTGAAAAATTTATTAAAAAGTATTTTCTTACGCTTTTGGTAAAAATTTAAGGACACCTTTTCTGTATAATCACATATTATATCTCAAACTATTTCCATGCGTTGCATTTGATTGGTAGATTACACAAAACTTAAAGTGAAGATTCAAATATTGCAGTAATAAGGGGAGTATTTGATTGATTGTGCAAACTGAAGAGAAGTAAAAAGATCTGTATATATAATGTCTACATAAAATTTTAATCAGCTATTAAAAGTTATATAAAATGTAAAAAAAAATAATATATCGCAAATTTTTACTGCCTAAATTTTAAAATACATCTTTTTGCACATCAATTTTTCGGTTACTTTCTGGTCCAATGTATAAGATATATACACACCACATATTTTAATGTATAATGTTATAATTTGTACACAGGAAACCTGATGATTATTTCGATTTAGACGATCAAGATTACATGGATAGTTATTATCAGGATTATGACTATCCCGAAAATAACAGACCCAAATATAAGCCTTCCAAACAGCCTTCCCATGTAAAGAAGCATCCAACTAATGGTGACCCATTAGGACTTTTACCTTCAGCCTCTGATCCAGATGGATTTTTTGCAAAAGCTAAAGACCTTCTGAGAGGAGGAAGCTACAGCAGACCTAGTTATTCCTTCAGTGGACCCGACTATTCATATTCACCAGATAAACATTACGTTGACTCTAATTTATATGGTGAACAACCATATTATGAACAAGAACATGGTAAGTATTGAATCGGATGTATAAATTGAATATACACAAAAAATAATTCATTGGGTGTAACGAGAGTTTAAAAAAAATGACTTTCTTTCATCATTTAAGTGCATGCTTGCAGCTACTGTGCATAGTCTTCATATAAATTATGGTATTTCTACCGTAAAACCAATTTTTTTATGCTTTTTGGCAAGCAAAAGCAAAGCAAAAATAGGCCCAGATCAAAAATGGTGAAAAATAAAAAAAAAAATAATAAAAATTATTTTGGTATACACAAAAGTAATATTAACTATGGTAAGAATACAAAAAATAATAACATAGTCGAGCATTTCACGTGGAATGATCTGTCTGTCTTCTCTGACCCACTGGGCACCACCAAGCAACCGCTATATCGATCCGACCAAGATGGCAACTGTAGGACCAACCAGCTTCCATTAGGCCTATGATATGACATCTCTAAATCCGAGAATTGTTCGTAGAGCCGTCCAGTACGTCTCAGAATTGTACATAACTTGTAGTATCAAAACAGAAAAATCCAGTTCCAATTGCCAGTAAGTGGTCATTTTAAATGCTGCACGATGCGTTGTTCTCATGCGCGTTGCATTAACCTTATAATAATACTGGCGCTGAGAGTTTTCACCATTTGCATAGCTCTTCAATCGACATTTGTATGCTGAGCTCAATTTTTTTATGGGTAGGTGCATATAGTTTTTGCAACAGAGTGTACATTTCTTTTAGTAATTGATAGAGTTAGGTAAAACAACCAAAAATAAAATTAAAATGTACGTCGATACCATTTGTAAATAGTGTAAATTTATGTGCCAAAAGAATTTTTTTCGCGATCACTTCAAGTGGACTGGTTGTCTAAGGTTTGAAGCCAATGTTATATAATGTATCTGTGTAGGGCTTTTTCACAGCTTTTACTTTGATTGGAATTACAAGTGGGTCGTATTGCAATAACATAAAAAGGCATTCGTACAGAGTGGTAATGGAAGAATTATACTTATCGGAGGTTTGTAAACGTGGTGTGGCAATATAGAGTTGCAAGCAGTCAATATCTCACTCCGTTATATGTTAAGCAGGATGAAAGATCAGAAATGTAGGAATTTGGTTTTTGACACTCGAGGAATTGGCATATTTTGAGGTCATTTTGCACAATCGGTCCATTTGGAGGGACCTCCAGTTTAAAATTTTTGTCTGCTGGGAGTGAGTGAGAGGTCGTGATAACCTTTTGATTATTATTGCTTTAATTTGAATTGATCGTATGATTTTTTTGTTGACTAAAGGCCTATTATGACTTCTGCTTTGATAGACTAATTAGAAAGCAAAGTGCGGTTTCTATATGAATTAAATCAATGTTTAGATCAGATGGGTCAATTAGAGTGATTTTCGGTCACATAGCCGAATCTACTCAGACCTGGACTGTGAAGCTGTCATATGTGTTTTGAACCATATGTATCTGGTTAAAAGGTTGGTTCGATGTTAGATATGTTTTATTTGGGGAGGATTTCCACTATTACGTCTAGTGTTCATTTATGTGTAGTTTAGGTGTTTGTCTGGGGTAGAAGTCATACCTAATTCAGTTTTTTTAGCGAGAAGTTTTAAAGAGAGGTTTTGAATATCTTAAATAATAAAAGGCAATGTCTGTCTGTCTATGTGTCTGTCTGTGGGTCTTATACACTATAGGCTCAGCGACCGCGCGTCGCAGAGCTACGAAATTTGGCAATCGGACATCCGGGAGGGGGGGGGGACACGTGAAAACCGATTTTTAAAATTTGAATTATTTTTTTGTTATTTAATGTTTTATGCGATTTCGACCGTTTTTTCTCCCTTTTTTTCTCCACCATCCAGACGTCGTAGAAAAAAGCAAATCAAACGACAGGAAAGAGCAGACAATTGCGAGTAAAAATATATCAATTTCAAATCTCAGGAATAAATTCTAATATTTTTTAAAGATTTTGAAACAAAAGTCATTTTCGGCTCAAAAAAACGAACTTTTGTTTTTAAAACCTCGCATCGGAAAAAGTGCCGACAATTTCAACTAATAATTTACATTTTTAGAAAGCTCAAACACCAGGTTTTCGTGTAATCCCAATCTGATCAAGAAATAATAAAAAGTAGCTGCAGGATCCGGATTTTAAGAATTTCCGAATTTCAATTTCTCGGCATTACTGCTATTGAAAATTTTCACCCACAACGCACTGCGCGCGCAGATGTACAGTATTTCCATGGAGAAAAAAATAAATAAAAAGAAAGTTATGGAAATTATGCATCGTGTTAGAAAATTACGTTATATTTTAGCATATGGTCATTATAAAATTTAAATGATTGAATTATGGTGGATTGAATTCTGGTGACGTATTGTATACATTGGGTGGTGGTAACAGTATATAGAGTGAAATTATTATATTTATAAGAAATTATTATGTTTATTAGAAAATTACGTTATATTTTAAATGATGGAATTAAGAGCTTAGCATATGGTCATTAAAAAATTTAAATTATTGAATTATGGCTTTAACGTTATTAAACTAAAACAAACTTCGTTAACTTCATGGAGTTATGGTGCCAGCGAGTTTGCTATGGTCAGAATTTTCAAGGGTAGCGAACAGGTTGGTCGCCGAAGGCGGCTAGTTCTGTAAACAAATGAGCTCTGGCTTCTTATTATCTGGTGTGCATCTATGTATCTTTAACAGTTAGGACTTGAATTATTGGTTATTTCCAGGAGCGCGTTTATTTTGACTTGAGATGCTTTTGGAGTTTAGAATTGATACCCTGAGATAGGAGCTCTACATCTGACACCGGGAGAGGTTATGAACTCTACATATTTCAACACGCAAAATGAACTTTATAAACATATAATTATGTCACAAAATTAAGGAGGAAAATAGTCGCCTCCACTTGACGCGGGTGGTCGACATCATAATTAAGGTATATCACAATGCAAAATAGTGACTATACCTGCTAACTTTATACACCCGCCATTTCACTAACTTAAAACATAGACATAATGTATTTATTTTGCTTTTAATTTTGGCATTCAATATCATTTGTATACTTTTCTTATAGGTTATCCTTCCAAAGATAATCAGCATGGGGCCCCAGGAGACGACTACGACACACCATATGCCGATGGACATTACGGAGGTATTATTCCATACGGTGATAAAAGAAAAAGTTCTAAATATGGTCCTTTAGCTTTTGCTTTAGGCCTGTTACCATTGGGTCTCTTGTTGGCATCTTTGGTTCCAACAGTTGTCACGATACCAGTCACAACAGCTGTTGCTACTGGAAGACGTAAGAAACGGAGCGTGCGATTCGTAAATCCAGTTCTTGACACAATTTCTGAGTATGGATTGGCAGCATTAGAAGATCCAGCATGTTTGAACCGAATATTTTGTCAAGTGGTTAGAGATGGGAAACAAGAAAGATCATCAATAGTACAGAAACTTTATTTTAATATTGCAAATGTGTAAGTATACTTTCAATACTACACAATAAGACTAAGCAAAATAACACACACACGCACACACATACATATATATATTTATTGCTTCTATTGTGATGTTAGTATTTCACGATCACTTGAATTAATTATTTTTATTGTTACTTCTTTCTAATATATATATATATATATATATATATATATATACAGTGATCTCTCATTTATACGCGCCCTCTTCTATATGCGTTTTTCACTTATGCCCGTTTTTTCCGCGCTCCCGTCCAGGGATATAGGAAACAATGATATCTCTTATTGATTTATGCGCCGCACTAAAAAAGCACCTCTCACGAATGCGCGTCGCAAGAAAAAAAAAAATTCTCGGTTCAAAAAGTAGGTTCCTCAAATAGTCAGGTGTTGCTTATCGTAAGAATTTTACCCTTTTGGTTCTGCTTCTAAAAATGTATCCCCTCGCCATTCCCCCATTGTTCAGATTCCTGGAACACATTCCTCTACCTTATACACAAGGGTGAACGTGGGGGTTCTTGTGATTGACGTCAGTAAAAGTCTCAGCCAATTAGAGAGGTTAGTGCGGTACGTACCAAAAGACATACTGCAAAGACTAACTTTGCGGCAAAAAACCTACAAAATACTGATGCCCCCCCCTTAATCATAACAAACAGTAAAAATCCTGATGTACCGGCACCTAATGCTGAAGTTGTAATAGAAACAAATCAAAATATGCCAGCTCCCAAAACTAAACTCCCCCCCCCCCTTCTACATAGTACCATTAAAAGAATGGAAAAATCTCCTCTTTACCTTAAAAATATTTGCCCCCAGCATAACATCTGAAATAAAAAGAGAACTCATCAAAGTAAATGTTAAATCAGTTGAAGAATATAGAAAGGTCCAAAAATTCCTAAACGATGAGAAGGTTCAGTACCGCACGTACCTGCTCCACCAGGACAAACCTTTAAAGGTTGTCATCAGGGGTCTCCCCATCTCAACTAATATCACTGATATCAAAAATGAACTGGAATCTGCTAAATTTAAGATAATTAATGTCACTCAGTTATCAAGAGGGCCAAAAACTAATAAAATTATGATGCCTCTCTTCTACGTCCAAGTAGAAAAACAGCCATATTATGAGTCTATATATGACTTTAATGTAATGATGGGCCTTAAGATCACGGTGGAGAGGTACAAAGGCAGAAAGCAAGTGGCTCAGTGCCATTCGTGCCAGAATTTCTTCCACGGCAGTAACTGTTGCAGAATTGCGCCCCGGTGCGTGAAATGTGCCGGAGAGCACCAAACATCAGAGTGTCAAAAACCCTTCGAGATACCCTGTCTGTGTGTAAATTGTGGAGGTCAACACCCTGCAAATTACAGAAACTGCCCAAAATTTCCGAAATTCCGGCCGTACGCGCGAGCCACGAACCCAACCTTCTCAAGCAAGATGGTCGAACCTGGGAGAAACTTTGCCTCCCTGTTCAAGCAACATAACGAGGAGCCCCCTCAAAATTCGACCCCTGTGGTCGCTCAAAATCCGTCAGTACCCAGCGGAGCATCTTCTGAAACTGACAACATTCAAAATTTCATTAAAAGCCTCTTAGAATTTGAGCAAAATTACAATAAAATGGATGTCCTTAAGGCATTCAGAAATTCTTTACCTGCCCTCCGTAACGCTCCTACGGACATCGATAGAGTCTACATCGTTTATGAGAGTCTACTGACTCTCAGCTGTCAGGGTTAACCCCCCCCCCCTCGGCTGTTGTTTTCGCGCTGCGGAATTTGAAATCTCTCACCGTTGGCATTCTAAATGTTAACGGACTTAAAAATAAAATTCACGAAGTCAGGGACTTTGTAGTTACTAATAATTTAGACATTTTCTTGGTCCAAGAGACCCACTGCACCCCAGGGAATCACTGCAAGATTGCCAATTATGATGCTTACTTTGATGACAGACATTATAATGGCAATAAACCTTACAGAATTGGAGGAGGCACTGCTATCTTCATAAAAAGCACCATCCCGCATCATCATATTATCTCCACTCAGAAAAACTTCATCGAGGCTACGACCATTGGCGTAGACCTCCCTAAAAATCCGAAAATCACCTTCGCTTCTGTTTACGTCCCTCATAATAGGGACAGGGATGGTATTATCAACGAACTTAGCTCCCTTTTCAAAATTTCCAACCATGTGATAGCAGCCGGAGACTTTAATGCTACGCACCCCGCCTGGGGCTGCGCTAGAATTAATGGCTACGGCAGCAAAATTAAAAATTTCGTCGACTTGAACAATTTCGATATTGTGGCACCTTTAGGCCCAACCCACAGCCACAATACTTTGGACTTCGCAATCACCTGCAATATCCCCTTTGGCTACCACATGGAAACAGTAAATGAACTCTCTTCGGATCATCTACCCATTCTTTACACTTTGGAACTCACAAATTTTGACCTAGATATCCCCGCAAAATTGCGCACTAACTGGAACAAGTTCTCCAAAATTTTGGCCAGCCAGGAACCCCCCCGTCTAAATTCTCGTACACCGGATGCGGTAGACGCCGTACTCGACGCCTTCGGAGATACTCTCCGCAGAGCTGTCAACGACGCCTCCACACCCAGGACCGATACCCAAAATTACTACAAGCTTCCGAATAACATACGGGAGATGATCAAAGCCCGCAATAACTTCAGAAAAGAATGGCAGGAAACTCGAGATCCTACCATGTATAGAGAATTCAGCATTCTTAGGAAGCAAGTAAAGAAAAAGATAAAAGAGCACTCTAGAGCACGATGGAATACATACATTGAGTCACTTTCGACTAGAGACAACACAATTTGGAGGGCAACCTCCCGCATACGTAGGCATAAATCTCACATTCCGACCCTTAATGGACCAAACTTCAGTGCAACCACCCATACACAAAAGGCTGAACTGCTTGCGGACAGCCTTAGAAATCAGTTTCAACCCAACCACGACATCCTTGATCTAGACACTGTTAACACAGTGGACCCCCTGGTTGAACAGTTCATGAATACAAATACACAGAATACTCTCAAGAGTATCACCCCTTCTGATCTTATACCTTATATTCGGAAAATCAAAAAGAACAAATCTCCTGGAAAAGATCTCATCACTCCTACAATGGTCAAATCTCTTCCAATTAATTTCATTTGCTGCCTCACATATATTTTCAATGTGATGCTTTCTACCTGTTACTTCCCCAGGGACTGGAAGGTCGCTATTGTCGCCGCGGTCGCTAAACCTGGACTTGATCACTCGGACCCAGTGAATTTTCGCCCAATATCTCTTCTCTCTTGCATCTCCAAACTTTTCGAGTATATTCTGGTCAAACGACTTGATGAGCACTGCAACTCTAAAAATATTCTTATTCCAGAGCAGTTTGGCTTCAGGGCCAAACATTCTACACAGCATCAGCTTCTCAGAGTTGTAGAGCTCATTCAAGACGCTAGAGCCAGAAAATATCACTTCTCCATCGTTTTCCTGGACGTCAGTAAGGCGTTCGATAAGGTATGGTTCTCGGGCTTACTTTATAAGCTTATTAAATTGAAATTTCCACCTCAGCTCATTAAAATGCTAAATTCTTACCTCCACAACCGTAGTTTTGTTGTGCGGGTATCCAATATTCTCTCTTCTCCTAGGCAGATTTGTTCTGGTGTACCTCAGGGCTCCCTTCTAGGGCCCCGGCTGTTCAACCTTTACATTAATGACATTCCAAAGGTATCTAATGTCGCTATTGGCCTCTATGCCGATGACACTGCACTGATCGCCCGACATCCAAGAACACAAATCGTGCTCGAAAGGCTCCAAAATCAGCTAAATCTACTAAATTCTTGGTTTCTGAAGTGGAGAATTAAAATTAATACATCCAAGTCGGCGGTACTTTCAATCCCAGCACTGCCCCCCCCCCCCCAATTTGATCTTAAATAATGAACCGATTCCCTGGACGAACTGCTATAAGTACCTTGGTGTACTTATAGACTCTAAATTAACTTGGACCCCTCACATTCTTGACATTGTCAAGAAGGTTAAGGGGGCAAGAGCCCAGCTTTACCCCTTTTTAGCTAGAAATAGTCGTCTGTCACTTAAAAATAAATTATTACTCTACAAAGCCTATATCAGGCCCATCATGACTTACGGTTCTGCTATTTGGGGAACCGCATCTGACTTCAACATTAAGAGACTTCAAACTCAGCAAAACATTACCCTTAGAATGATTGTTAATGCTCCTCTTTATGTTAGGAATGACGTCATACATAGAGATCTCAAAATTAAAACCTTTTTGGCCCATGTTAAGAAATTAGCGCTGCATTTTCATCTTGATCTCCCGAAGGTTGGAAACGCTATTCTGTTAAATTTGTCTAATTACGATCCTCGGCTTCCTAAATGCAGGAAGCGACCTCGGGCCCTGCTCGGGCGCCGTGAAGACGTCCCGTTTAATCCTAAACGTCGACGCATTGAATAGCTTCAATCTTAATCCAGTTTTCCAACCTTCAAACGTCTTTCCTCTGAACATTTAACACCCTCGCATTTGGGATAATTTATCTGCATTCGACTATCTTCTCCCCCCCCCCCCCCCGCCCTTCTGGGCAGCTGGCATCTCTGCGTTTCCTTGCAAGGTCCGCGCATTTCGGTGCGCACCCAAACGTTCAAAATTCCTCTCTTCTCCTATTTCTGGATTCTCCTTTAAATTTTAAATTTAAACTTAAAAATTTTTAGTAAAAATAAATTAAATCCTTTTTTATCTAAATTTCTTTCTTAAGACTCGGATGATCATAAATTCTCCGAGCAACCTTTTGACTTTTGTAAACTCCCTTTATTAAAATCCCTTTCCTTCGTTTTTCTTCTCTTTTTAGACAGGGGATTAAAGTCTGGTTGTTAACCCGGATTAGGCACCCCTTTTAAACACCTACCTTGCAAGAAAGAACAATCTTTGGAGTTTTGGTTAGATGGTTACGTTTTAAAATGGCGAAAAGAACGAAATTGTTGCTTTTGTTTAAAATGGATGTTATTAAAAAATTCAAAGAAAATCCTTGCATCTCGAAAAAAGCTTTAACGGTGCATTTTAATGTCCCAGAAACGACATTGAGAGGGATTTAAAAAAATCAGGAGGCGATAATAGTAGCTCATCGAGAATGTGGAATTCAGTCGAAGAAAAGAAGCAGAATTCAAGACAGAAAGTACGAAGTATTTGAGAAAGTTTTGGTGCTTTGTTTTAAAGAAGCTCGTGCCTCGAACATTCCTGCTTTAGAAACAAAACGTGCAACGAATGACGAATTGAAGCAAGTTACCGTCCTTGATGCAATTCATATGTTGTGTTCATCGTGGAGAAACATCACTGACAACTGCATTAAAAGTTGCTTTAAGAAAGCAGGATTTTCGTTTCCAGCAGAAAATGAATGTGAAAAGCTAGAAAATGAAAGTGAAAATTGTGAAATGACATAAACGAAGAAGATTGGCATACTGTATCTGGTGGACTCGCTACGTGTACTTTCAACGAATTCGTTGATGTAGATGAAAATTTAATCACAGCTAAATTGCGAGAAATTGAAGACATTGCAGCTGAAATAAATGGTGGTGACAAAGATGAAGAGGTGGACAACGATGATGAAGAATATGCGGCAAAGGTTCCTCCAACTCACACAATAGCGTTAGAAGCATTAGAAACACTGCGCGACTATTTTCAGTACAATTCTGGAAGTGAAGGAACTTTTCACGTCTTGATGAACTTGAAAAGACTCTTTTTGAGAATTCACGAAAACAAAAACCATCCTTGATTGTAAATTATTTTGTGAGAAAGCAGTAATAGGAGTAAAACGAAATTTGAGTATGTAAGCATTTCCATTTTCTTTTTGTTCTTCAAAATAGTAATGCATTAAAAAATAAATTCAGTGCATTTTGAAACTAATCTTATTTACATTTTTCAGTAGTGTATACAAGTGTATTAATTAACAATATAATGTAGTACAATGTATTGATGTTTCACTTTAAAACTCCCTTTTGTGGTTATTCGCTTATGCGAGTCTCTTATTTATGCGCGTTTTTTTCGCTATCTCCTGCGCCCGCGCATAACTGAGAGATCACTGTATATATATATATATATGTGTGTGTGTGTGTAACGTTTGCTGTTGAGCGTACCCGCAATGAGTAGCAGTCGGGATCCCCATATAGCCAATGGTACCCCACAGCATCACACTTAACATTCGTGCAGTATGATGCTCTAAAACCCATGCAGAAAGATGGCGCTCACCACAATACCATCTTATGCGTATGCGGTCATCACTGTAGTCCATGTTGTAGCGGAACTCTTCCGAAAACACGATCTGGTGCCAATCCGAACGCCATGGTCTGTACTCTACTGCCCATTGTAAGCAGAGGCTTCGATGATTCGGGGTGAACGTTATCCTCCTCAAAGGAATGTCCCCTTAACAGCAGATGCCTTCGAATTGTAGAAGCAGATAATGTCACACCTGTAGCAGTGCTCCAGTGCTGCGTTAACAATTGAAAAGAAGCTGTATGATTCATTATTGCCATGTGGATTAAAATGTCTATCATCCCGTGTTGTCGTCACATTACATGGTTGATGGTTCACAATCAGATTTTCGACTCGTCCGATTTTCTTCGGTCTATTGCTTCCACATTCACATTGCTGTAGTGGCATTATTCTCCAAAAGGCCAACAATGTCTCGGTATGAAAATCCTCCTTCCCGCAGGCCGATTATGCCCGCTACAACTCCCCGTTAGAACTCTATAGTTTGCTTATAAGGCACCCTCTAATGTTGACGAGGCATAGTGACTCTAATAGAACAGTTTTCTACTCGCGGACACCGATACCATACTTGTGTGGCTCTTCCATATCCCTCGTACGACCGTTCAGACGGCGCATGCGCATTCAATCTGCATTTCTAACCAATTGAATGTCCTGCTTAGCTTTGCATATCCCGTATGTTTCATTCTAATCTGACAAATCTCCATGGTGTTGCAACTTTCATAAACATGAGTGTATCTATATATTCTATACCAAGTGTAATTACTATATGTATATATATATATAATAGTCCCCTCTAATATTCTATTTCCCTTCCTCCTCGGCCAAAAAATCTCAAAATAAACAATGATTACGCCAGCACAGCAGGTGGAACGAAAGAGTTCGCGAAGCGAAGGATATGCGGTCGTGGCCACTACCGTAGATATCTGAATAGAATAGACGGTGTCTTTCAATCTTTCACAAAACTAGAAATCCAAGGAGTAACATTTCACTCGAAACTCTGACCCAGTGCGTGTTTTTTTCTTTCTTCCGACCCAGACCGTCCAACCTACAGAAAGGTGTAAAGTATCTCTTTGAAGGACAGGGGCAGTGCCACCTAATTTAGATCGGAATCCAGTAGAGGGAACATCCACAGAGACCGTATCCTACTTCTCCCAACACCAATCTCTCGGAAGAACTTACAGAACCGCATATTTAACGTGGCTGTACGAGGACAGGTTGAGCAGAAATGGGAATCCATTGCAATCCCCCTGCCTTAACCACTGAGCTGTCCACCCAAGTGCGTGGTCTTAACAAGAAGATGTTAAACATCTATTTCTGGTTAGCTTGTTCTGCTTGGCATTCGCTCAACAAATGTTAACGCCTTCTCGTCCTACGATAACTGGCCTGCGCTCTTTAGGAGGTAATACTAATTGATTAGTATTGAATACTCAAAAGACCACCAATACGGATCTTGATTACTTGTAGGAGGTCATCCAATAAAGACTTTTGTGCTCCTTTAAATCTGTCTTTTATCCTTAATTCTAATTGATTTGTATAAT
Source organism: Amaurobius ferox (assembly GCA_951213105.1). NCBI lineage: Eukaryota > Metazoa > Arthropoda > Arachnida > Araneae > Amaurobiidae > Amaurobius > Amaurobius ferox. The sequence continues at coordinate 75,520,309 of OX578139.1, forward strand.
AATTGATTAGTATACTAATTGCTTAGTACACTAATTGATTAGTATACAAATAAGTATTGGCAACTCAAAAGACGACCAAAGCGGATCTTAATTACTTGTAGGAGGTCACCCAAAAATGACATTTATGATCCTTTAAATGTGTCTTTTTCCTTAATACTAATTGATTAGTATACTTATTGATTAGTATTGGCTGCTCAAAAGACCACAATGCGGATCTTAATTACTTGTAGGAGATCATCCAATAATGACTTTTATGCTCCTTTAAATGTGTATTTTATCCTTAATACTAATTGATTAGTACACTAATTGATTTGTATACTAATTTATAAATATTGGCTACTCAAAGGATAACCATAGCGGATCTTAATTACTTCGCGGAATTAGTCAAATAATTTAGGCCCGACCCCCCCCCCCAAAAAAAAAAAAAAAAATCCCTGGACTAAAGAAAATTCTATTCTTCTAAGATATCCACGTCCACTACGGCAGTTCCTCAAGCTCATTCTGGGGGTAAAGCGTTAGCGAACAAGGTGTGTGTGCGTATATGTATGCGTGTTTGTCTGTGTGATTGCGTATATGTATATATATTTGCCTGTGAATTTTTTGATAAGATAACTTATGAACGCATGTACGTACCGTCATGAAATTTCATGTGTAGATATATTATGTAAAATAGCTGAAGGAGTTAGTGTTTCTTTTTTATAAATTGCATGATTAGAACAGAAGATATTGAAAATTCCAAATTTATTAGCATTATTGCTTTCCCCATATACATAGTATGGGGAAAGTACCTTGACGAAGTCGAAAATTCGAATTCGAGTTTTTGATAGTAGAGCACGTTTCAAACATCCCTGAACTCAAATCGAGCTTTTTAAAAGAGATATATGTGTGTGCGCGTTTTAGTGTGTTTTATGTTAATATGTGTGCATGTTAGTATGTGCATATTTTATATAAAGTTCCTGAAAAAAACATAAAATTATATTCATAAAATCTATATTATATCAATATTTTATAATGCAATTATGCCATATCACTAAAGTTTACACCGAAGAAATTGAGATGGATAAATGTAGAAGCATCAAAATTATATAGTTTTTTCCCAAAGCAAAATTTCATTTGAACAATTAATGTGAAATTTGGCAATCCCTCGTTCATTTCTAAAAATATTAATATCAAAGATTTTTTGAAGAGGTTTCACTTCATACAAATATTTTTCAATCATATTCATATGCCAAATTAGCCCTTTACAAGTGCATAACGATCAGATTTGTCATATATTGAACTATTCAGAACCGTATATTTAGTGTGGCAGTACGAAGACAGGTTGAACAGAAACGGGAATCCAGTGCAATCCACTTGCATTTACCACTAAGCCGTCCCACCTATTTGTGTGGTCTTAACAAGACGTTGTCAAACATCTGTTTCTGGTTGGCTAGTTCCGCTTGGCATTCTAATCAACAACTGTTAACGCCTGCTTATCCTACGATACCTGGCCCGCACTCTGTGGGAGGTCACCAATTAATGACTTTTATGCTCCTTTGTTTCTTTTTGCAGTATATTTATTGATTAGTATTGGCTACTCAAAAGACCACCAATGCAGATCTTAATTACTTGTAGGAGGTCATCCAATAATGAATTTTATGCTCCTTTAAATCTGTCTTTTATCCTTAATTCTATTTGATTAGTATACTAATTGATTTGTATATTAGTAATTGATTAGTATACTAATTGCTTAGTACACTAATTGTTTAGTATACTAATAAGTATTGGCTACTCAAAAGACGACCAATAAGGATCTTAATTACTTGTAAGAGGTTACCCAATAATGACATTTATACTCCTTTAAATGTGTCTTTTTCCTTAATACTAAGTGATTAGTATACTTATTGATAAGTATTGGTACTTAAAAGACCTCCAATGCGGATCTTAATTACTTGTAGGGGGTCACCCATTAATGAATTTTATGCTCTTTTAAATGTTTCTTTTATCTTTAATACTAATTGATTTGTATACTAACTGTTAAGTATTGGCTACTTAAAAGACCACCAATGCGGATATTAATTACTTGTAGGAGGTCACCCAGTAATGACTTTTATGCTTCTTTAAATGTATCTTTCATCCTTATTACTATTTGATTAGTATACTAATTATTAGTATACTAGCTAATTAGTATTGTAATTGAATGGTATACTAATTGATTAGTATTGTCTGCTCAAAAGACCACCAATGCGGTTCTTAATTACTTGTAGGAGATTACCCTCCAATAATGAATTTTATGCTCCTTTAATTTAAATGTTTCTTTTATCCTTAATACTTAGAATTTCCCGGTTTATCAAAAAGACCTTGACTTTGTTATTTCCAAGATTAACTATGGGGACGAATGAAGGCTTTAGGTTGAATTGTTTATCATTAAATCTGAACTATGCCAGAGCAGCCAATGACCTGTTTTCACAGGACTTTATAAGAGAGAATATAGACATAATGTTCTTAAATGAACCCTATTATACTCAAAATAAAACAATTGGATTTACTTTTGGCTATAACCTCATTTTTACAGATAGACCAAGAACAGGAAGTTCGAAGTTCGAAAATAAGCAAATTTCATGTTGTTTATAATAGTAGAGATATGGTGAGCGTACAAATGGAAATAGAGAATGAAGAATTTATCATTACTTCAATCTACTGCCTTCCTTCAGAAGACCCAGTAAATAAGTTAGAAAGCTTGGAAACGCTGATTAGAAGTAAAATGGATAACCATCGTGTAATCTGCGAGGATTTTAATGCTAAATCCAACGTTTGGGGTCCTAGACCTAATGATGCGAGAGGAATAGAATTATTGGACTTTATTTCAAGACTCAATATAAAAGTGTAGAACAGCCCCAATAGTCATCCCACATTGACTAACATTAGGGGATCAAGTTGGATAGACCTATGCATGACCAAGAATGTTAATTATAAAATAAATGACTGGAAAATACCTGATCGTATCTCTATGAGCAATCACAATATTATGGAATTTAATATAGGAATGGCAGTAAAGCTAAGTAGAAGGCAAATAAAGGGGAGTATCAGTGACTTAAACTGGCTGAGAGTGAAAGAGGAAATCTACAATCTAGTAGATAAAGTTCGAGGGATAGACTCAAATACCAGCAATATAAATAAGTATATTGAGGAAATAGAAAAACTGGTAAAAATATGTAGTGAAAATATAAAAGTAATGAAAAAGGTAAAGGCAAATGCAACATGGTGAACGTATGAGCTGACCATAATGAGAAGTCGAGTTAGAGAGTTAAGGAGAAAATACTAGAATGAAATGGAATAAGAATCCAGGAAGAGAAAAAGATTCAATACAAATTAGAGCATACGATCTATAAGAAAAAGATCATTAAAATTAAAACAGAAAGTTTTAAAACCTATCTAGGCAAGGTAATTGTAAATAATTCTTTTGGTGCCCACTATAAATTGATTAAAAACTCAAACAAAAAGAACATGGTTAATCAGTGTGTGTAACCAAGCGGAATGGTACACAGACCAAGAACATTTCAGACTCAATTGAAGAGATTTTACAATACCACTTCCCTACGATTAATGTAGAGAATTTCTCTAGAGAAAATTACAGGGTTGTTTACCCTGTATGAAATTGAAAAAGTAATCCATGAATTCGATGAAGGGAAAGCTCCCGGAATCAACGGATTAACTATGTTGAAAATCAGCGAATTATTTTTTGTGGACAAAAAATGGTTCTTGAATATTATGAATTTTTGTCTAAATAATAGAATATTCCCAAACCACTGGAAAATTGCTAGAGTAGTGTTGATACCCAAAGACTGTAATGACTTAACTACTGCAGAGGTATATTGCCCCATATGTCTTCTGTCTATTTGGGGGAAAATCCTCGATAAGTTGTTGACAAAGAGGTCGACATATTATCTGGAAAATAAATCGAATGGAAATCAATGCGGTTTCAGAAAGAATCGCAAAACGATAGATGCCATAAGAGCGATCATTAATCAAATTGAAAATAATAAAGCAGAACAACTCAGCACGTGTATTATATCAATGGACATAACCAATGCATTTACTTCGGTGCATTAGGCTGATGTGATTCAGTAATTGGTTAATTTTAAAGTTCCGTATATGCTCTTAAATTTAATAAAAAGTTTCTTACATGATAGATATGTGGGCGCGGTAGCCCATTGGTTAGCGCGCTGGAGTTGCACTCGGTAGACCCGGGTTCGATTCCAGCCACTGCCAAAACTGCCGCCGTGTTCATGCGGAGTACGATCACGTTAAACATGTGGGTCCGAAAGTCCTTCCGAGAGGTTGGTGGTAGGGGAAGGAGGGTACGGTCCCTGTGGATGCCTCCCCCACTGGATTCCGGTCTAAATTGGGTGGCACTTCCCGACCGTCCAAACAGTTACCTTACACCTTTCTGGTAGGTCGGACGGTCTGGGTTTCAACATGATAGATATGTGAGGGTAGAAGAGAAAGACATGCACATGAAGTATAACATTGGAATCCCACAGAGATCCAGTATAGCATATCTATTATGGCTCATAATAGCAGATAAAGTGCTAAATATTAAATTTAATGAGGACTAGCAGCATACCCGTTCTTCGTACGGAGTATATAATATAAAGAAACTTATAATTCGCAATCATGGGCAAATTCTGTTGAAATATTAAATGTATTGCTCCTAAAGAGAAGTTTAAGAATATCTGTTCTCACTATGTAAAATTATCTTCACGAGCAGATCTGAAGAGTAAAACATCTTGGTCCCTTTTGTAAGCAAATTTACCAAAAAAAGAGGAATTGAATCAATACATGCAACCCCGTACTACTTATATTGTCGCAGATTAGAAAATGTTCCAGTGTGTTAGTGGAAGATTACCCGTATTACAATATGAGTCTCAAAAATCTTTGCCAAAATAAAAGAGATGACGTAATAAATTAAAAATATCGATAATTTCCGTACTCTTTATACTAGCAGGTCGTAATTGATTCCAATATATGCCAATATTTATCAAAACATATGTCAATATACCTGTACTTCTTATATTCTCGTAGATTAGAATATATTCCCATGTATTTGTAGAAGATTACTCGTACAACGTACAATATATGAGTTTAAACAATTTTTGTCATAATAAAACAATTACATAATAACTTGAAAATATCAATAATCCCCGAAAATATCAGTAATAATAACGTTTAAACCTCAAGATCGTAATTGATATTATTCAGTCAAAAATGCTATCAGAAAAATCAAATCGTTCTTTTCTAAAATATATTTTTATATCCATTTATTTATTATTCAAATCGAAAAAATAATAATTAAAATTAACACACAGATTTAATTTAATTGAGTTTCTGAGCAACATGATATAAGATAGAATCTTCCTCATAAACTGCAAAATTAAATAACCATTTTGATTTCTTTATACTTTTCATTGTTCAGTAAAAGCTTGTGATAAATAAACCATGGAGATAGATTTCCCATTTAAATCATGCATCAAACAATTCATGTTTTCAGAAAATGACTAATTAGCGCAAAAAATCTCCCATCAAACTCAAAGATAAAGTTTTATTTCACTTTCAAACGATTTTCAAACTTTTCGTTTGGATAAACCACGGAGTTAGAGAGTAGAACTCCTAGGAAAAAAGTTTCGTTTTTCATTAATATCTCGACAACCCCTGGTTTTAGACACTCGAAACTTGGGATAAATTTATGGGGGGGCTATTTCAAGGCTATCCACAAAATTTCATCAAATTCGGTTCAGCCGTTATTCCATGATGATGAGACAAAGGAAAATTTCGTTTTTTACTTATATCTCGTAAACCACTGATCGTAGAACCACTGATCAGCCGTTCTCCCGTGATGACGGGACAAACAGATAGACAGATTTTCAATTTTATTTATATAGATACTACAATACAGGCTTTTGCAGACGACACAGTACTACTTGTAAAAGCAAAAGCATCTTAACTTTTTGCTGATATTGGAACACAAGCTGTAAATACAATAACAGAGTGGACATATGATTATGGGCTCACACATAACATACACAAGGCCCAATATACAATGATTAATTTTTAGTAAAAAATAACTCATATGCCGGGAATTAAGCTGAAAGTGCAGAGAATCAATAACAGAAAAGAACTGAAGTACCTGGATATCCTAATCGATACCAAATTGACTTGGACAGCACACCTCAGAGAATTGAGAAATAAAGTTTACAAATTTTATCATAAACTTTTGAGGATTTCAAGGGCGACTTGGGTGTTAAGCCCCAAAGCAATGAAAGAAATCTATATAAAGGCGCCAGAAAAAATAATTATGTACGGGGCGGAAATATGGCATAAAGACCATAGGAGAATCAATGAAAAAATCATACAAATTCAGAGGATTGCATTATTATCCATCACTAAATGCTACATGACTGTATCTAATGAGGCCATACAAGTATTAGCAGGGTGTGTGCCTCTCGACATAAAAATAAGAAATGAAGTTAAAATGTATAATCTTTTCCACTGGAATCAAGATATAAAAATTGACAATGAGGAAATCAAAGCATGTGAAATTGAAAGACCAAAAGGTTTTTCAATTTCACTTGCTTTGTAAATAACAAAAAGCTTTGGGAAGAAGAGATCATTCAATGGAAAATCGGAAGAGGAATAGAAGGTGATGAAGGTGATTGGGAGATATATACGGACGGCTTTAAAATGAATGAAAGAGTCGGAAGTGCGTTTTTAATTTATAAGCACGGAGAAATAGTAACAAGAAAGATCAATCATGCATAAGCATTGATTATGAAACACTTTCCAACTGAAATGTAATTTCATTTAAAAATTTCTAAAATGTGATTCATTCAGTGAACATCTTTTACATTATCACAGTACTACAGTAATTTATTATACTTAAATATTTAAAACTGTATCGAAATATAAATCATCTGATTCTTCATGCAAAATCAATGAATATTTCATTCATATAACTTGTATTCCAGACTCCAGAGCTAAATAATTTTGTGTGAAAAAAATTCAGCAATTCTTATGTAATTCATCTTACAATCGCTTGAGATATTTGCATTCTGCATATGTTAAAATTAGGCTTCCTTGAAGAAATAATAAAAGTTTAGGGATCATTTAAAATCACAACTATTGTAATTGCATAGGCACGGAATTTAGATACACAGATAATACACAGATAATATATATGTGTATGTGTATGTACTCAAAGTATTGGAATCGTGCCGAAGATCGGAACTCGAATTTTCAAAGGATCTACACGTTTTGGGACTTCTAGAACACGAAAAAACTACTTTTAGGAAGACGTCTGTGTGTGTAAAGGTGTATCTGTGTGTCTGTGTGGATATTACATCCACTCTAATTGAAAAACTAATGGACCGAATTTCATACAATTTGGTAGGTATGTTTTTTGTGGGAAATCCTGATGTTCATTAGATTATAGTACGATTCGTAATAAAAGAATCTGCCTTCTTTGCGAAATGGCCGCAGAAATTGCCTTTATCCACTCTAGCTAAAAACTAATGAACCAAATTTAACAAAATTTGGTGTATAATACTTCAATAACCGACAAGTGATTTATATACCAAATTTAACAAAATTTTGTATATAAGTCATTTGTAGGTTATTCTAGTACGATTCGGGAAAAAGGAATGGGCTATTTTTGCGAAATGGCCAGCAAAAATCGTTATATATAAAAATAAAAGACTACGTGTGCTCAATTATATCAATTAAATTCCTATTTTATATGTGATTTTTGACAACAAAAAGAATAAGACTAACCCCATTACTCTAGGACTAGCCGTTCTTGAGATATTCTAGTTTTTTCGCGTTTTCGCTACGCCACCTTTGACAATAAGTCCAGCTATCAAATGAGAACCAAATTTAAGTTTAACGTGTAAATTCAATGTCATTTAAAATACTTATGTTGTGCAGATAAACTCAAATTATCATTGAATAAATAAAGAGAACGAATATGAGTCTGCAGAGAAAGACATGTGCTGTCCACATCAGAATTTTTAACAATATTACACCAATGATTTATAGAAGTGAACGGGGATTATTTTCAGGCCATTTCGAAAAAAAATGTATGATCTATATTTAAAGATCCATCAAATTTTTGTCGAATAAAATGTTCAACAAATTTAAGCTGTGTACCAAATTTTAACTCTCTAGGACGTAGGAAAGTGCATTTAAAATGCCATCAATTAAATTTATCAAGAAGAGTTATATAAAATTTAAAAAAAATGAAAAATTGTTATCTACTAAATTTATTTTAAAATATGAAGCCACTCCCATATGCAAAACGTTTAAACAAATGGAGAGATATTTATTATATAATATCTCTCTCTTTACTTTCTGGAAGATATCCCAAAGTCAGAATTTAATTGAATTTGTTTTTTTCCCTATATTAAATAATTTTTTTAATTAAAAAACTACTTAACATATTTTACTGAATTTTTTTTTATATATTCTATGGGATAATGTGAATATTTCCTAAAAATTTCGAAGCAATTCGTGAATTTTAAATTTACTTAAAAAATGTTTGAAAAATTAGGTCCCATAGGGTTCAATGTATTTCATTTTTTCAACCCGGGTTCAATAAAAAACTAATTGGGTGATATTATTTATTTATATTCCCATAGGTCCTACAGACCGTCTGAACAACATACTAAAATTTCATTTTGATAAACTCATTTTTACGGCAGTTATCGTGCTAACGGACAGACAGACAGACAGACAGACAGACAGACAGACAGACAGACAGACAGACAGACAGACAGACAGAATGAACAAAGTCATAAACACTTTTCAACTTTGTTGTAAAGTGTTAAAAAATGGCAAGAAAGAATAGATGATAACGATACAGTATTCAATGCTGAACTGTATGCAATTTGGAATGCCGTGAAATATATAATAATGGAAAATATTAGCGAACTACATATATTCACGGACTCAAGATCGGTATTAATGGCCTTGAGTTCATATTGTATCAAAAATAAGTGGATACATAATCTCAAAGAAAAAATTTTGCACGCGAAAGACATTTTATTCTACATTGGGTCAAGGCCCATGTTGGATTATATGGTAATGAAATGACGGACCAACTTGCAAAGGAAGCCTTGAAATTGGATGTAAATAGGGTATTTGGAACAACCAAAACCCAAGTTAGAAACAAAATAAAACACAATTGCGACAAAGAGTGGCAAGACAGATGGGACAAGTGCCCTAAGGGTAGACAGTTATACAGATTATTACCCAAAATTTCAACAGGAGTGACAAATGGAAACTTTTACCTAAATCAAGTGCTTACAGAACATGGAGCATTTAGTTCCTACCAACACAGATTCCATAATAAAAGTAACCTTTGGAGGTGAGGTCTCGAAAAAGGAACGATAGAACATTGTATATATAGATGTATGTGATCATTGGAAAGAGGTGAGAATAAAAATTTTTCCTAAGAACTTCTTACAAGTGTCCTTGATAAACCTCTGTAGAGGAGAAAAGAGCAAAAAGGATATTGAAACAATCACTAAGATGTTGCTCAATAGAGAGCTTGATGAACTCTGATAAGTTATTTTACTGTGAGGATTTTTACATGTTTTATCCTTATATATAAGAAGGAATTTTATATTGTTCATTTATATTTGTATAAAAATTGAATTGGTATTCCAGGGCATACCCTGTTGTAAATATTGTAAAGGCAAAAAGTTGAATTTGATAGTAGTTGATCGTTTCCTTTTGTATAGAAATAGTTTTACATGTATAGAAATTGAAATTGTATTCTAGGGAATACACTGGTGTAAATTTGTAAATGAAAAAATTATAAATTATTAGAAGATCAGAAGTCGATTTACCGGAGTTTATACTCTCTTGGGAAATATGTAAATATTGAAATGGTGTTGAAAATCTTGAATTATAATGACACTTTAGTTGTGTTATATCTCTTGATATATTTTACCCTTGAAAACAATAATAATGTATTAGGTATTGTATTAGATATTGCAATTTTATACTTGTATATTTGTAAGGATTAAAATTTTATCTTTGTTGTGTTTTCTTCACACTCACCCTTTGTTTTTAAAGAATTGGGTAAATTGTTGTATTTGTAAGATATATGTTATAGTAGTATTTGAAAGATGTTTTGTTTTGTCTCGACAAAAGTGTTGACTTCTGTTTATCCTTTCAGAGGATGACTTTCGGCAGAGGGCAGGGTTTAGCTTGCTTCGCTTTTTGGGTTCTGGCACCTTGGCTGGGGTGTTGGGGCTTATAGGGGTTCTGGCTGGAGGTGTGGGTCCGGTCCTCTTTGAGTGGGGGCGTTGGCCATTGCTCTCTTGGCCGAGTGCTGTGCCGGGCGTTCGACCTTTGTCGCGATGGCGGATCGTTATGTTTTCCGGATACCTTTGGGTGAGGCGGTGATTGTGTTTGATTATCCTTAATACTGAATTATTAGTATTGGCTACTCAAAAGACCACCAATGCCGATATTAATTACTTGTAGGAGGTCACCCAATAATGGCTTTTATACTCCTTTTAATGTGTCTTTTTCTTTAATACTAATTGAGGCCACCAATGCGGACCTTAATTACTTGTAGGAGTTAACCCATTAATGGCTTTTACGCTCCTTTAAGTGTGTCTTTTATCCATAATACTAATTTATTTGTATGCTAATTGATTTGTATGGGCTACTCAAAAAACTACCAATGCGGATCATAATTACTTGTAGGAGGTCACCCAATAACGACTTTTATGGTCATTTAAATGTTTCTTTTATCCTTAATACTAATTGATTAGTATTGACTACTCGAAAGACCACCAATGATGATCGTAACTACTTGTAGGAGGTCCCTCAATAATGACTTTTATGCTCCTTTTAGTGTGTCTTCTATCTATAATACTAATTTATTAGTATACTAATTGATTAGTATTGGCTACTCAAAAAACCACGAAAGCGGATCGTAATTACTTGTAGGAGGTAACCCAATAATGACTTTTATGCTTCTTTAAATGTGTCTTTCATCCTTATTACAATTTGATTAGTAAAATAATTTATTAATATACTAATTAGGGTTCCGAAGGTCGGTGACAGTCGGCGAACAAGGGGCCCTCAACGGATGTATTACAACTGAGTAGTAGGCGACAAGAAAGAACTCGTGAAGAGAGTTACAGGGATTGGCGAGCGTCAGCGACCAGGGGACGAAGCCCCTTACATGCCTAAATAAAAAGTATTATTAGTAAAATGATCTTCAAGGACAGAAATTCATTGTAATTTACTAATCCTCCTATATTATCTAAAAATGAAAGTCTTTACCATCTGAGGTGATCCCACAGAATGCATAGTATTTATAGTTCTGAGTCTGCATTTCCATGTATATTCAAGAATTCAAGAAGAAAATCAGAACAGTAATCTCCTCAACTTCTTTATCGAAACCGTTTCTTTCAAGCACTCTTATATTATTCCACGATCAGCGGCTGCTGTTCATTCGAGCTACTTTGGGTGTCATGAGATACAGATCTAGTATTACCTTTAGTATTTGACCAGCTGTATTAGGCCTTAGTAATTCATCCATATTATACCTACGACTTACTTAGACTTATAGATAGCATAGTTTTAATGTATATAGTTCTACCTTTTCGAGTTTTATTCTACCTTTTTTTTTTTTACCTTTCACTGACTGTCATAATCTGACACGTTCCATCTGCTATCATGGAACATCGACAAGGAAATGGGTTAACACATGTTTCAATTTCTATTAAGCACCAACTCATTTAATATTCGAAATATGACCAATTTCATATATTTCCAGTGTTAAAATTAGCTTCAAATTGTGAACTTAGTTTAAGCACCAATTGATTTAATATTGGAAATATGACCACTTATTTATATTTCCAATATTAAAATTAGCTTCTAATAGTGAAATTAGCTTTTATTGCTGAAATTCCTTTCTGATGATAAAATTAGTTTCCAATGGTGGAATTAGCTTCCAATAGTAAAGTCAGATTCCTCGTTAAATTAATCATTCTGCTATAATTAGCTAAATACGTATATACAAAAATTTTGCAGTATTCCATAGCAGCTTATACTTTATGGTGCTGTTACTATATAAACTCTAGTAATATAAACTCGAAGTTGAAAATATTCGAAAAGTATTACGTACATTTTAGTCAAATTCTCTAATTATAAATATTTGAACAGCATTATTTTATGAGCTGAAATTGTTTTTTCCAATTTTAAGCTCTAAACTGCTGATATTGTAGTAATTTATCGTATCTGTGTTTTCTAGAACTCCGGCCAATAACAAATTTATAGTATACTAAAATATTTTATTCTTTCAAGACTGGACGAAAAAATTGCTGCTTATGTTGGCCTCAAACCTCTACTCCTAGCAGTTCGCCAAGATGAGTGCCACGTCTTCCAATGCTCTACGATGACATCTCAAACAAAGAATACAGAATGAAATTACTGTCGAAAACTTTTGTGTTTTCTTTAAATAAAATGATTTTGTATTATTTTGATAAAATAAAATGACTCAATTAATAAAATGGATGCAATTATTCCGGCGCAAAAATAACTAAATGAATTAGAAGTAACTTGCATATTATCTTACACAGGGCTCCTGCCATGTATGTGTGTCTATGGAGGATTACTAGGAAAGTTTTGAAGCACCCAATAACATTTTAATGAATAATCAATGAGTGTAAACTATAGATCTATTTATAGTAAAGTGACCATGTCTAGTCAAATAAAAGTGATTGCAGTGGATCATTTTGAAAGTTAGGATAACCAAATCAACAACAAAGCGAGACATATGAAAGAAGCCAATTACAAAGTTGTAAAATATTGTCTAATGAGTAAGGATAAATGAAACTGTTACCCTTAATTTCACACAATATGGTTATTTGCAAATTGCTCTCTTATTCAGGAATGATACAATAAATAGCACTTGCATCCACAAAAATCTAGTGCTTAAAATGTCTTCCGTGAGAGGCAGTGCACATTTGAAATTCAGGGTATAATATTATCGTATACTTTGAAAAGCGTCACAGGTTACTTGAGTGCTGAAAACACCGGTTCTCGTTAGATCACCGAAGTCAAGCAGCATCGGCCGCGGTTAGTACTTGAGTGGGGGACCACCTGCGAACACCGCGTGCTGTTGGCACATTTCGGGCGCGGTAGCCCAGTGGTTTGCGCGTTGGATTTGCACGCTACCACAACTGCCGCCGTGTTTATGCGGAGTACGATCACGTTAAACATGTGGATCCGTAAGTCCTTCCGAGAGGTTGGTGGTAGGGGAAGGAGGGTGCGGTCCCTGTGGATGCCTCCCCCACTGGGATCCGGTCTAAATTGGGTGGCACTTCCTGGCCGTTCAAGCAGTTACCTTACACCTTTCTGGTAGGTCGGACGGTCTGGGTCTCAACAACAACAACTTATTCTTCATCGGTTGGTGTTTACATTCTCCGTAAGTAAAAATTAGGCTTCGTTGTAGAAATAATCAAAGTTTGATGATCATTTAAACTCAAATATATTGTAATTGTGCTGTTTCAGTATTCAGATGCACAGATATTAAGCAAAAATAAAGCGGTTTTAGGATGGATACAACACTAAATAGAAATTAAAAGGAACTTTAAATATCACGATTTTGACACAAAATAGATGCCATATTTTATTTTGAAGTGGGTCACGTGATCTCTTCATATAATGGTCGCATGATCTCTTCATATAATGGTCACCTGATCTCTTCATATAAAGGATGTAATTATTATTTTAATTTTTACATGGTCTGGGTCTCAACAACAACAACAGGTTACTTGCATCTTTCTCGGCCGTCCAAATGGTTGCTCAAGTCGGATGAGTCGGACGGTCTGGGTCTTCAACGTTCAACAGGTTACTTGCATGAGCAGAAATCTAGTGTATAGCCTGTTTAAAATGTCTTCCGTCAGAGACAATGCAAATTTGAAATTTAGAGTTTAATATTATCGCGTACTTGGAAAAGCGTTACATGTTAGAGCGGAGGGAAGACCAATTCTATTTTGTTCAAACAAGCTTGGTATGGGAAAAGGTGCCATTTCACCTAAATATCACTTGTGTAAAATATTAACGCCGAAAAAAAATGTCTTCAATCTGCGCATTTGCATTAAAGTTTGAAATTTAAGGGATAATTTAAAAAATGTTCAGTTTTTTTTTAATTCGCAGGTTGACCGTTGTAGTGCTAAAGTATATTTATTATTTTCGTTATTGAGTAAAAAAAATTCAAGACAAAATAATTATATCTTTGGTGTTAAATATGACAGCAAAGTTAAAGAACTTTGACGAAAATCAAGGGATTTACAAACTTGGTACAGGTGATATATTTTTTTAATTTTAATGACGAGAAGTTTCATGTCTGGCATTTGCCTCTTGGCGGTGTGTTGATAAGCATAGAAATATATTTAAGGACTCAATCTTTCGACCATAAATCCTTCGACCATATCTGACCACAAACCCTTCGCTTTGAAACTTTCGAACTCAAAATGAAACTGTTAATCAGTATATTCTAGTAATTCATTTCGGTTTATGTCAATATGTCTCTGATAATAGTTTAGTTGGCAGTGCCGAAGAATTAAAAGAATCAGAGCTCCAACTCGATGCGGTGGAGTTATATTTTGAAATCTGCTTTGGAATAGCTAAAAATCGCAGAATAATGGGAAAAATACAGCATTTGCGAAAGTTTCATCTTTAGTCTGAGAACAAACAGATATCAGATATACTGAAGACAGCTTATCCCCACACTATCTCTTCCTACAATTCAGACTTTACTTCATAAAGAACTTTATGCTGTCCAACGCGTGAATAAATACAGTTGAAAAAAAGAACCTTTCTTGAAAGTGAATAACTCTGACTTTGAAGCTGCTAAAAAACTATTTAATGTGGTAACACACAAATGCTTTAATTGTTTACATTGTAGCTACGTGTTCACTAGTGAGAAAAGTTCCCAATCTAGAAAGATACTTCTTAACAGATTGAAGCACCGCAAATTAGTGGAGTTGATAATTAAACGCCATAAATCAACAAAAAGAGAGAAGAAGAAAAATAATCGAGAGAATCGGGATACAAGAAGAAGCTTGGGCTCGATAGCCCAGTGGTTAGAGCGCTGGAGTTGCACTCGGTAGGCCCGGGTTCGATTCCAGCCACTGCCAAAACTGCCGCCGTGTTCACGTAGAGTACGGTCACGTTAAACATGTGGGTCCGTAAGTCCTTCCGAGAGGTTGGTGATAGGGGAAGGAGGGTGCGGTCCCTGTGGATGCCTCCCCCACTGGGTTAAGGTTTAAATTGGGTGGCACTTTTCAACCGTCCAAACAGTTACCTTACACCTTTCTGGTAGGGCGGACGGTCTGAGTCTCAACAACAACAAGAAGAAGCTCAAAAATGAGAAGTTAATGAAGAGAAAAAATAAATTTAATCAGACCAGCATATCAATGACGACACAACGGATATTTATCAAATGCCATCTACTTCCAGATATTGTTCATTGAAATTCAAAAGCTTTTCTACAGACTGTGACCGATGTGACCTAATGCATGATGTCGCAGTGGAAAATGCAATTGTAGCCTTCTCAGAATGCCACTGAATTAACTGACCAGTTGCAACATTTGTGGCAAAATCTTCAACATAAGTAACTTAATGGACGCTATACAGCACCGAATATCGCTTGTACAGCTGCCAGGGGATGAGTTATCACTTACTAAAATGTCATATTCTTGTTGTCACTATCTTTTAATAAAACGTTTATTTTCTCCTAAATTCTAATCATTCTCTCAGGCAATCTATACCGAGTTTTGTGGCTGTCTCATGGGTGCACACAATCGATTGTTTGGTAACTTCAATTGAATGAGTTTTCTTCAAGGCATTTAATTGAAGACACTTTTGGACCATCTGAACTTGTCGGCTCTATATAAAAAGCTTTAACAACCCTTCATTTATTTCCCTTTTTAACACTTTCTTACATAGTTGAAAAATGTTTATGACTTTAATCATTCTGTCTGTCTGTTCGCGTGATAACTGCCGTAAAAATGACTTTATCAAAATGAAATTTCAGTATGTTGTTGAGCCAGTCTGTGGAACATATGAAAATAAAAATGAATAATATCATTCAATTAGTTTCGTATTGAACCCGGGTTGAAAAAAATGAAATACATTTGAACCCTATGGGACGTAATATTTCAAACATTTTTAGGCAAAGTTAAAACTCACAAGTTGCTTCGAAAATTTTAGGTAATATTCAAATTATCACATAAAATGTGTAAATAAATTTTGAGCAAAATATATTGGGTAGTTTTTTAAATAAAAATTAAAATATTAATTACATCCATGATATACGAAGAGATCACATGGCTCATTTCAAAATAAAAATAACTTTTGAAATAAATTTAAAAGAACTTTAAAAATCACGATTTTTACATTAGGAAAAATATGGATGTCATATTTTATTTTGAAGTGGGTCACGTGATCTCTTCATATAACATGTGTATAATTAATATTTTTATTTTAATTCAAAAAACTATCGGACATATTTTGCTCAAATTTTTTTTTATATATTTTATGGGATAATTTGAATATTTTTTAAAATTTTCAAAGCAATTTATGAATTTTAACTTCTCATAAAAAATGTTTGAAAAATCAGATTACATAGGGTTCAGTGTATTACATTTGTTTAACCCGGGTTCAATCCAAACCTAATTGGGTAATATTATTTATTTACATTCCCACATGTCCCACAGATCGTGTGAACAACATACTAAAATTTCATTTTGATAAAGTCATTTTTACGGCAGTTATCGTGCGAACGGACAGACAGACAGAATGACCAAAGTCATAAGCTCTTTTCAATTATGTTGGAAAGTATTAAACATGAGCTCAAGCTTTTATTATAGTATTTCTATTAGGCTTTCAAATTAAATATTTTAAAGCAAAACTATTTTAATATGTGAATTTTTGTATGAAATACCGTTGAAAGTTTCTTCGAATAAAGTAAGCTTTAAAGAATCCAAACTTATGTTACCATATGTTAAAAAGTTTCTGCTCCAAAAATATGAAACTTTTCCAAGGTATTTTACATAGGCGAAACATACCTATACACATTCTCCATCGAATATTTAACGTGTATATTTGGCTTTTTCGATACAAGGATGTAATTGGCAGAGACAGACTAGTAAATTATAGGTAGCCTAGTAGATGCTTTTAGCTAAAATTAATCTATATCTATAAAGAAGAAAAGTATGTATGTATGTATGTATGTATGTATGTATGCATGATCCACCATAACTGGAGAACGACTGAACCGAATTTGATGAAATTTGGTGGGTAGTCTTAAAATCGCCCTACTTAAAACGTAGGCTGTGTTTTGAGTCTTCACGACTAGTGGTTCTCGAGATATTAGTGAAAAACGACATTTTCGTTTGTCTCATCTTCACGGAAGAACGACTAAACCAAATTTAATGACATTCAGTGGGTAGCTTTGAAATAGCCCCCCATGAATTTAGTCCAAGTTACGAGTTTCTAAAACCAGGGGATGTCGAGATATTGATGGAAAACGAAACCTTTTCCTAGGAGTTCTACTCTCTAACTCCATGATTCCAAACCAAAAAGAGTGAAAACCGTTGGTTTGAAACGTAAAAGTCAATTAAATCTCTTAGAGTTTTGTGGGAGTTTATTGAACGTATTAGTCACATTTGAAAATCATAGGTTTGAAATATAAACTTAAATGCAAACTATCCC
This sequence comes from Amaurobius ferox, assembly GCA_951213105.1. NCBI lineage: Eukaryota > Metazoa > Arthropoda > Arachnida > Araneae > Amaurobiidae > Amaurobius > Amaurobius ferox. The sequence goes on from OX578139.1 coordinate 75,538,087, forward strand.
CATAGTTTATTTCTCATAGGCTTACTCATCAACGAAAAATATTAAGAAATCACAAAGAAGATCAATCATCCATAAAGCATTGATTATGAAACACTTTCCAACTTTAATTTTATTTAAACATCACTAAAATGCGATACATTCAGCGGTAATATATAACAATACTGCAATAATTAATTATATTTGAACATTTAAAACTTCATCGAAAAAAAAAAGAAATTGATTCAAATGACGTCATCGAAATATAAATCGCATGGCTCTCTGTTGTTATTGTTGAGACTCAGAAGACCTACCAGAAAGGTGTAAGGTAACTGTTTGAACGGCCAGGAGGTGCCACCCAATTTATACAGGAACCCAGTGGGGGAGACATCCACAGGGACCGTACACTCCTTTCCCTACCACCAACCTCTCGGAACGATTTACGGACCCACATGTTTAACGTGATCGTACTCCGCGGGAACACGGCGACAGTTTTGGCAGCGGCGAAAATCGAACCCGGGACTACCGAGTGCAATTTCCGCGCGCTAACCACTGGGTTACCGCGCCCTGCTTGGCTCTCTGTGTAAAAGCAGTAAATATTTCATTTTTATTTCATTCATCACAGTACTACAATAATTTATTCTTCTTAAAACTTAAAACCATGGAGGCCAAAGTAATTTAACTCTATGCATAAAACTTCATCGAAGAAGTCTGCCATTAAATCTTCTGCTTCTCTATGTAAAATCAATGAATGTTTCAGTCAATGAATGTTTCATATCATCTATATTGCAAACTCCTGAGCAAAATATTTTTGTGTTAAAGAAATTCAGCAATTCTTATACAACTCATCTTACAGCCTAATCAGTTTACATTCTCCATAAGTAAAAATTAGGTTTCGTTGTAGAAATAATCAAAGTTTGATGATCATTTAAACTCAAATGTATTGTAATCGTGTTGTTTCAGAACACAGATGCACAGAAATTAAGCAAAAATAAAGCAGTTCTGGGACGGACACAAAACTAAATGTAAATTAAAAAGAAATTTAAAAATCACAATTTTGACACAATATGGAAGGTATTGATCATTTAAACTCAAATATATTGTAATTGTGCTATTTTAGAATACAGATGCACAGAAATTAAGCAAAAATAAAGCGATTTTAGGAAGGATACGACACTAAATATATTAAAATTAATTTTAAAAATCACGATTTCGACACAACATTGATTCAATATTTTATGTTGAAGTGGATCACCTGATCTCTTCATATAATGGCCACGTGATCTCTGCATATAAGGAGTTTAATTATTATTTTAATTGTTATTTAAAACAAACTGCTGAATATATTTTGCTGAACATTTTTTTTTTATATATTTTATGGGATAATTTGAATATTTTCTAAAACTTTCGAAGCAATTTGTGAATTATAAATTCACTTCAAAATGTTTGAAAAATTAGGTCCCATAGGGTTCAATGCATTTCATTTTTTCAACCCGGGTTCAATCCAAAACTAATTGGGTGATATCATTCATTTATATTCCCATAGGTCCCACTGACAGTCTGAACAACATACTAAAATTTCATTTTGATAAAGTCATTTTACGACAGGTATAGTGCTAACGGACAGACAGACAGACAGAATGAACAAAATCTTAAACACTTTTCACCTATATTGTAAAGTGTTAAAAATGGTTATTTAATTATCAGCATTTTAAGAGGAAGTTTCTTTATTATGCAGCTATTACTTATATAATGCAATGTTTTTTTTCTTACATAATGCAATGAATTTACATCTTTTACAATGAAAAAACAATGTCTAAGATTCATGGCCCTATATGTTCCGGTGTAATTTTTATCGCAGTTTTGCATGGTAAATCCCGAGCAGCGCCGGGTAATCGCTGCTAGTATATATATATATATATATATATATATATATTTATATTGTATTTTAACATTCTATTAATTATTCCCCTCATCTCCATTTTTACCATTATGGCGTATAGTTACATACTATTTTTAACACTTTACAACAAATTTGAAAAGTGTTTATGACTTTCTTCATTTTGCCTGTCTGTCTGTCTGTCCGTTAGCATGATAACTGCCGTAAAAATGACTTAATCAAAATGAAATTTTAGTATGTTTTCCAGACGGTCTGTAGGACCTATGGGAATATAAATGAATAATATCACCCAATTAGTTTTGGATTGAACCCGGGTTGAAGAAATGAAATACATTGAGCCCTATGGGACCTAATTCTTCAAACATTTCTTAAGCGGATTTAAAATTCACAAATTGCTTCGAAAATTTCAGGTAATATTCAAATTGTTCCATAAAATATATAAAAAAGAACTTTTAAAACTATAAAAAAAACTTTTTTCATTTCATCGTTAGGCATTATGTGTAAAGCGAGTATTTAATTAATACATTCAAGCATATTTAATCTTTGACTTTTGATATTTACAATGTTTTCGGTTTATTTCCCAAAAAGACCAGTTTTATTTTCCGAATTGTACCAAAATCTAAGCAGCACATATGTAACTGATACGTAATGCACCTTCCAAATTTGGGGCAAATTTGTCTAACAGATTTTAAGCTATGAAGGAAAAATACACTACGCGACAGTGAAAATGAGACACCAAGAAGGAGTGGGCAGAAAAATATGCAAATTGCAGGGTAGACGCCATTCATCGAGGTATGTTAATGATGCGAAATGCTCAGCTGTCCCGAGCACTTTGAGTGAGATATAAGGAAAGGAACCTGCATAATCGGCAATAGTCGCGCCACTCTGTCTGCCAGATAAATAATTTCGCAATTAATTTTTGTCTCAGAGTAAACGTGTAGTAGCAGAGAATGCTAGGCCGCCTCCAACCGAGGCAGTTCCAACAGACTTACGATTTCACGAGGGGTATGGTGATCGGACTCAGAAGAGTAGGTTGGTCCATACGTCAAATCTCATAGGACAGCCACTAATCTCATGGCTACAGGATTCCACAGTGCACCGGTTGTGGCAAAGATGGTTGGATCAAGGGAATGTGGTATGTTTGAGGGGTGCCGGTACGGCCAAAGCGACGTCAGTAAGAGTGAACCGGCGCATCCGCCGGCAGGCGTTGGCTGCCCCGCAGTCCACTTCCGTCGCCTTTTTGCACACCCTTGATGCTAGGGCGCGGTAGCCCAGTGGTCAGCGCGCGGGAACTGCACTCGGTAGGAGAAGGAGGGTACGGTACCTATGTATGCCTCCCTCACTGGGTTCCGGTCTAAATTTGCTGGCACTTCCCGGCCGTCCAAACAGTTACCTTACACTTTTCTGGAAGGTCGGACAGTCTGGGTCTCAACAACAATACCCTTGATGCTCCCATATCGACACGATGTCAGGATAAAGCCACATGGACGGCGGAATGACACAGGACCATGTTCTCAGACGAGTCACTATTCTGTTTTAATAATGATAATCACCGTGTGTGAGTCTGGCGTCGAATAGGTGACAGGTCCAATGCGGCTACATCTGTGGAACGCTACACCGAGCGACAACGCGGCATCTTGGTTTGGGGCGCCATCGCCTACGACAGCAGTTCCCCTTTGGTCCGTATTGAGGGCACTATGAGGGCTCAACGATACATGGATGACGTGCTGTGGTCGGTGACACTACCCTTCCCTCACGGGGTGCCCAATGCAATTTACCTGCAGGATAACGCCCGACCATACACGGCAAGCGTCGGCCAACATGCCCTGCAAAGTACCCAGGTGCTTCCCTGGCCACCAGTCTCTTCTGATCTCTTACTAATCGAACACGTCTGGGACACGATTGGACGGCATCTGCGTGTGCTGCCACAGCTGCGTTTAGAAGATGAACGCTGGCAAATGGTGGCAGGGAATGGGCAGCCATTTCTCAGGATACCATCCGCACGACCATTGACTTGTGCCTAGACGTGTTGCCTGCTTCGCCGCCCGCTGTGGTCCTACAACCTAGTGATCAGATGGTGTTATCGCTCAGTGTACAGGCGTATCATGTTGCAATAAACATCACTTATTGCTCGTTGCTGTCTCTCACTGGTTGTCGATGTTCACCACTTTCTGAAATACTCCTTCTTGTGTAAAAATGGTGGATACCTGTTCTAAAGGTATTGAAATGATTTTCTATTTTAGACCAAATTTCAGTACTTTCACCATACATTGCTCTGCATTGTTGGGAAAGTAATAATTGACAGTAAAGTATTATTAATCGCTTTGAAAGTTTTGTCTGTTCTTGGAATTAAATAGTGATAAATAGTCAAAATTAAAAAAATGATTTCTTGAAAACAACTTGTCTGCTGTTATTTTATTTCAAGGATTCATTCAAGTCGATAGTTACAAAGACCGAAAACTTCTCATTGAAATTGTATACAGTTCTTGTGTTATATCTGCTGCTTAATGTTAACAAGCATATGTTTGTACCTTTTTACTTTCCCTGCAATACATGGTAATGCATAGGGAAAGTACTGGAATTATGCCGAAAATCACAACTCCAGTTTTTGATGGATCTACACGTTTCGGGACCTCCAGAATACGAAAACATTATTTTTAGCGTGACGTCTGTGTTTGTGTCTGTCTGTCTGTACAATGCGTGTAATCACTCTAAAAAATTAATGGACCGTATTTCATAAAATTTGGTAATTAAGTCACTTGTGGGTCACTCTGGTGCTGATTTGATTTTCGTATGATTCGGAAGAAAATAACTTGCTTTTCTTGCCGAATGACTCGCAAAAATCGGTAAAATCTAAACTAAACGACTATGTGTGCTCAAATGTATTAATTAAATGCGCGTTCTATAAGTAATTTTTGACGATGAAAAAAATAAGATTAACCCTATTACAATAGGACTAGCCGTTCTCGAAATATTTTAGTTTTTTCGCGTTTTTGCTACAGTAGCTTTGAAAATAAGTAAAGTTACCATATGAGAACGAAAATTGAATTAAAAATACAAATTAAGTTATTTTGTGCAAATAAACTCAATTTAATGAATTAATAAAGAAATAAAGAGAAAATGAATTTGAGTCTGCAGGGAAATTCATGTGCTGATTCCATCAGATTTTTTTTAACTAACTGTATTCTATTCTTCAAACTAACACAGAAAATTTATCAGTTATTTGATTAAATTTAAGATTTTATATATCGTAGATAAAATTTAAATATTATTGGTATATATTAATGGTAGGCATAAATATTTTATTTTTTAGTTTTAGCAATATGTGGATTTTAGCATGATTTTAGCTATTTTAACGTGGCACCTGTGTGTGTGTGTGTGTATCTGTGTGTCTGTCTGTGCAATGTATGTATCCACTTTAAATCAAAATCTAATGGCCCGAATTTCATAAAATTTGGTAAGCCACTTGGGAACCCTGGGTGCAGATTACATTTTGGTACGAATCGAAAAAACAGAACCCGCCTTTTTGTCCGAAATGGCCCACAAAAATTTCATTTATTTACTCTAGCTAAATTCTAATTGACAAAATTTCACAAAATTTGGTATATAAGTTACTTGTGCTATACTCTGGTGTTGATTAGATTTTGGTATGATTAAAAAAAGAACAACCTGCCTTTTGTACGAAATGGTCCGCAAAAGTCTAAAGCAAAAGACTACGTATACTAAAATGTATCAATTAAATACTTGTTTTTTTTACGTAATTTTTGACGAATAAAAGAATAAGAACAACTCCATTACCTTAGGACTAACAGTTCTCAAGATATTTGAGTTTTCTTGCATTTTCGTTACGCCGGTTTTGAAAAAATGTCCAATTATCAAATAGAAACAAAAATTGAATTAAAAATGCAGATTTAGTGTTATTTTGTGCAACTAAACTCAATTTATTAAAATATTAAATAAATAAAGGGGAAATGAATATGAGTCGGCAGGGAAAGTCATGTGCTGCCCACATCAGATTTTTACTTTCCCTGCAATAGATGGTAATGTATAGAAAGTATTGGAATCTTGCCGAAAATCGTAACTCGGGTTTTCGACGAATCAAGACATTTTGGAACTTCTAGAATACGAAAACAATATTTTTAGAGTGGCGTCTTTGTGTTTGTGTGTGTATGTGTGTCTGCTTAATATATGTATCAACTCCAACTCAAAAACTGTTGTACTAAATTTCATAAAATTTGGTAGGTTATTTGTGTGGGAATCTGTTGCTGATTAGATATTGGCACGACTCGGAAAATGGCCTGCAAAATCCGTGGCCTGCGAAATGGCCTGAAAAATTCGTCAGCATTTAAAACAAGAAAGATCAATCATGCAAAAAGCATTGATTATGAAACACTTTCCAACTCCAATGCAATTTTATTTAAACATCTCTAAAATGCGATACATTCCTGGGTGATATTTTTAAAATTATCACAATACTACATTAATTTATTATATTTGAAAACTTAAAACATCATAAAAAAAATGAACTTCATTCAAATGACGGCATTGAAATATAAAATGCCTGTTTTAAACATCTCTAAAATTCGATACATTCCTGAGTAATATTTTTAAAATTATCATAATACTACAATAATTTATTATATTTGAAAACTTCATCAAAAACAAATGAAATTTATTCAAATGACGTTATTGAAATATAACACGCCTGGCTCTCTCTATAAAAGCAGCATTTCATTCATGAACATTTTCCCATTCATTTCATTCATCAAAATACTATAATAATTTATTTTATTTAAAAACGTATGACCATGGAGGTACAAGTAATTTAACTCTATGCTTAAAACTTCATCGAAAAAAATCGTTTGCTTCTCTGTGTCAATGAATGTTTCATTCATAGCAGCTATATTGCAAACTCCATGAGTTAAATAATTTTGCGTTAAAGAAATCCAGCAATTCGTATACAACTCATTCTACATCTGAATCAAATGTGAATGATCGTTTAAATTGATGATCATTGTGATTGCGTTGTTTCAATATGTAGATGCACAGAATTTAAGCAAATAATAAGCGGTTTTAGGACGGATACAACACTAAATATGAATTAAAAAGAACTTATAAATCACGATTTTGAGACAAGATGGATGCCATATATCATTTGGAGTGGGTCACGTGATCTCTTCATATACGGGTCACGTGATCTCTCCATATAAAGGGTGTAATTAGTATTTTAATTTTTATTTAAAAAACTACTGAATATATTTTGATGAAATGTTTTTATATATTTTATGGGATAATTTAAATATTTCATAACACTTTCGAAGCAAGTTATGAATTTTAAATACGCTTAAAACATGTTTGAAAAATTAGGTCCCATAGCGTTCAATGTATTTCATATTTTCAACCCGGGTTAAATCCAAAACTAATTTGGTGATATTATTCATTTATATTCCCATAGGTTCCACAGACCGTCTGAACAACATACTAAAATTTCATTTTGATAAAGTCATTTCTACGGCAGTTATCGTGCTAACGGATAGACAGACAAACAAACAGACAGAATGAACAAAGTCATAAATACTTTTCAACTACGTTGTAAAGTGTTAAAAACTAAAAAAAAATTATTGAATTCAGCAAAAGAAAATTGAACAAGAAAGATCAATCATGCTTAAAGCATTGGTTATGAAATACTTTCCAACTTCAATGCATGTTTATTTAAAAAAGTCGAAAATGCAATACATTCCTCGGTAATATTTTAAAACTTATCACAATACTACATTAATTTATCATATTTGAAAACCTAAACCTTCATTGAAAAAAATGAACTTCATTCATATAACGGCATTGAAATATAATTTGCCTGGTTTAAATATCTCTAAAATGCGATAAATTCCACGGTAATATTTTTAAAACTATCATAATACTACGATAATTTATTATATTTGAAAACTTCATCGAAAATAACTGAAATTAATTCAAATGACGTCATAGAAAAAACAACACGCCTGGTACTCTCTATAAAAACAGGATTTCATTCATAACTTTCTCCCATTCATCACAATACTATAATAAATTATTTTATTTAAAAATGAAGACCATGGAACTACAAGTAATTAAACTCTATGCTTAAAACTTCATCGAAAAAAATCGTTCTTCTCTTTAAAAAATCAATTAATATTTCATTCATATCAGCCATGCAGACTCCATGGACTAAATTATTTTGTGTTATAGAAATACAGCAATTCTAATACAACTCATTCTACATATTTTGCTGTTTACATTTTACATAAAGGAAAAATAGGCTTCGTTGTAGAAATAATCAAATTTGGATGAGCATTTAAACTCAAATATATTGTATTTGCGTTGTTCCAGTATGTAGATGCACAGAATTTAAGCAAAAATAAAGTAGTTTTAGGACGGATACAATACTCAATACGAAATAAAAAGAACTTAAAAAATCACGATTTTGAAACGAGATGAATGCCATATATCATTTTCATATATCATATGCCACTATTGCCATATATCATATTCAGTGGGTCATGTGATCGTTTCATATCATGATCACGTGATCGTTTCATATAAGAGGTGTAATTATTATTTTAATTTTTATTTAAAAAACTACTGAATATATTTCGCTGAATTTTTTTTCATATATTTTATGGATCAATTTGAATATTCCCTGAAATTTTCGAAGCAATTTGTGAATTTTAAATCCACTTAAAAATGTTTGAAAAATTAGGTCCCATAGGGTTCAATGTATTTAAATTTTTCAACCTGGGTTCAACGCTTAAAGCATTGATTATGAAACATTTTCCAACTTCAATGTAATTTTATTTAAACATCTCTAAACTGCAATACATTCTTCGGTAATATTTTAAAACTTATCACAACACTACATTAATTTAATATATTTGAAAACTTAAACCTTCATCGAAAAAAATGAACTTCATTCAAAGGACGGCATTAAAATATAAATTGCCTGGTTGAAACATCTCTAAAATGCGATACATTCCTTGGTAATATTTTTTAAATTATCATAATACTACATTAATTTATTATATTTGAAAACTTCATCGAAAACAAGTGAAATTCATTCAGAGGACGTCATGGAAAAAATAACACGCCTGGCTCTCTGTATAAAAGCAGCATTTCATTCATAAACATTTTCCCATTCATTTCATTCATCACAGTACTAAAATAATTTATTTTATTTAAAAACTTAAGACCATGGAGCTACAAGTAATTAAACTCTATGCTTAAAACTTCATCGAAAAAATCGTCCTTCTCTCTGTAAAATCAATGAATATTTCATTCATATCAGCTATGCAGTTCTCATGAGCTAAATAATTTTGCGGTAAAAAAAATACAGCGATTCTTATACAACTCATTCTACATATTTTGCTGTTTACATTTCACATAAGTGAAAAATAGACTTCGTTGTAGGAATAATCAAATGATCATTTAAACTCAAATATGTATTGTAATTGCGTTGTTTCAGTATGTAGATGCACAGAATTCAAGCAAAAATAAATCAGTTTTAGGACGGATACAACACTCAATAAGAATTAAAAAGAACTTTAAAAATCACGATTTTGTGACAAGATGGATGCCATATTTCATTTTGAATTGAGTCACGTGATCTTTTCATATCATGGTCAAGTGATCGCTTCATATAAGAGGTGCAATTATTATTTTAATTTTTATTTAAAAAACTACTGAATATATTTTGCTGAAATTTTTTATATATTTTATGGAATAATTAGAATATTACCTGAAATTTTCGAAGCAATTTGTGAATTTTAAATCCGCTTAGAAATGTTTGAAAAATTAGGTCCCATAGGGCTCAATGTATTTCATTTTTTCAACCCGGGTTCAATCCAAAACTAATTGGGTGATATTATTCATTTATATTCCCATAGGTCCTACAGACCGTCTGAACAACATACTAAAATTTCATTTTGATTAAGTCATTTTTACGGCAGTTATCGTGCTAACGGACAGACAGACAGACAGACAGACAGAACAAAGTCATAAACACTTTTCAACTTTGTTGTAAAGTGTTAATAAAAAACTACGCAAATTCAAATATATCAATTATATGTTTGTTTTTATACGTAATTGTTAACAGTGAAAAGAATAAGATTAACCCTATTGCACTAGGGTTGGTCGTTCTCGAGATATTTTAGATTTTTCAATTTTCGCTACGCTTCCTTGGAAAATAAGTCAAGTTTCCTTTTTTTGCGAAATGGTCTGCAAAATTCGTCAGCATTTAAAATAAAATACTACGCATGGTCAAATATATCAATTATATGTTTGTTTTTATACGTAATTGTTAATAATGAAAATAATAAGGTTAATCCTATTGCACTAGGGTTGGTCGTTCTCGAGATATTTTAGATTTTTCAAATTTTCGCTACGCTTCCTTAGAAAATATGTCAAGTTTCCAAATGAGAACGGAAATTGAATTAAAAGTGCACATTTAGTGTCATTTTAAATAATTATGGGTGTTATTTGGTGCCATTAAACTCAATATAATGAATTATTCAAGAAATAAAGAAAATGCGAATATGAGTCTTCAGGGATGTGCTGCCCACATCAGATTTTTCTCTTTGTATTCAAATTGTGTACCTGTAAAAAATTATCACTATTATAACTGTTCCATATATTTTTAAGTTGTCATCAATCCAGTGATCCTCGATTTTTCCCATTCATTCGACACCTGCACGGATATGATTGAGATTCATTCAGACAACCGCGGCAATCTGGCGGTTTATTACAACTAGGGCGAAGACTAAAGGGTTTTTTATATCCGTCACCAAACAAGACATCGACCCGGGGAGCGAAATTAGCTGAGCTGTTCACCGGGCGGGAGTCAGAAGATAATTCCGTCAAGTTTCGACTCCAGTCGCCTACGGATATGAGGATTATAATTATTCCAGAATGCACAAGATGGCAGGAAATCGTGAGATTTAATACAAAATTAATACAGGAAATATGCTTTGTCGCACTTGCAAGGGCATTTTGTTACTCGCAAAAACAATATTCAAATTTCGTAAATATAAAACAATTCAATGATTCTTCATTTCTTTAAATTCGTATTTTCATAGTGGACTGATACTATTATTTCGAGGACCATGCCAACATGCGGATTAGCAGTTGAGAAACATTGTTTTGAGTTGAGTCTTCTGCAAAAGGAGATGCCGCAAATTGTTGAAGGTATATTTAAGACGCTGAATTAAAGACAGAGTGGAAGAAAAATTTTACCGTTCAACTCGCATTAGCGCAGTATTATTTTTATAGCCCATATGCTATACTTATGTGAAGAACTAAATCGAGGCAATCTCAAGGTTGTTCTTGCGAAACAATTGGGCTTTCGACCTCTGAGTCAAACTACGTATATTATTAAATATTCAGCTTTCGCGTTCCTACCTAGACAATATACGTAGTATACCATTTAAATTGGGTCCATATCGCTTGCGCAGTTTTTGAGATTGCTAAGTATAACTGATTTTAAGAAATTCTTGTTTTGTAACTTAATTATGCAGGGTGTCCCAAAAAGATTGAAACGCGTTTTAATTCTTTACCTGTTGGAGGTAAGTAGGCAATGTAAATTGCAAAAATGTTGAAAGTAAGGTAGGAAATAAGACTCTGTTAATGAAATAGAACTCCCATTCATTTAAAAGAGTTACACTTTTTAAATTTTTAGACGATCCCGTTAGACAAATTTTGGTCAATCAGAAAATTTTTATTTTTAATGCAGCAAGATCATTTAGAAAAACCGCATATCTCTATCTTTAAAATCAACCGAATTATGATAAAGGAAAAAAATCTGACTTATGCCAGTTTTCCGTACTATATGACAGGCTGTTTCATGAATGAAAATAGGGAGCATAAACAAATTGACGATGGAAATTGTTTAGATCAAAAATATGTTAATATGTGTGAAAATTTTTGCATCTAATCAAATGCATCTGAATAAAGCATTACATTGACAGAGATCATATAAAGCAGTGGTACTCATTACGTAGTTGGGACACATAATTAAAATATGCATACATTGATCTTTTTTTTGTGATATGACACAAATTTACATTTCTTATTTGATATATGGTCCCCATTCACAATGTTCAATTTTCAATTAAATATAACTCGCTCAATTTTAAAGATACAGATATGCGTTTTTTTTAATAATCGTGTTGCATTAAAAATTAAAAATTTCTGATTGACCAAATTTGTCTAAGGGGGGGGGGTCGTATAAAAATTTAACTTTTGTAACGTAAAGTGCAATGCGTTAAGGTGTAACTTTCTGAAAATTAATGGGAGAGCTATTTCATTAACGTAATCTTATTTCCTACCTTACTTTCAACATTTTTGCAATTTATATTGCCCACTTATCTTCAGCAGGTAAAGAATTAAAAGGCGTTTCAATCTTTTTAGGGAACCCTGTATACAATTTTCAGATATTTTTCAGAGTTCACATCTAGACAATATACTTTAGTATATCGCATGAACGCGGTCTAAATCTCTTCAGTGGTTCTCAATATTACCAAGAGCCAATAATTTTGACAAAATTCTGTTTTATAGCAAGGTATATACATATTTTGGACATTTTCTCTACATTTAGATCTATGTAATGTATGAAACATACTACCTAACTTTTGTCTAAATTGCTTCGGTGGTTTTTAATATTACGAAAGTCAACAATTTGGCACCTATCCATCCCCAGACAGACAAGAGTCCTTCCTGGTATCTAGAGCCCCATCGATATATTTGAGGCGAAAATGCGACATGTTTGTTAAATCACGATTGCCAAACTTTTTTACGCCTCATCGGTTAAAGTAAAACGTTTTTTTAATCTACTGCTGAAAACATATCTATCGAATAAGTGATGCAAGTCACTATCGCTATCGCTATTCTTAAAAAGTAAAGTATGTTGCTTGATTAATAATGTTTTGGACATTATCCTCTGTTATATGATAGTTGAGAATGAGTTTGCATTTCCCAATGCATTCAATATCTTACAGGTAAGGAAAGTTTTATATATAAGTAGCAATGACTGCTGCCTTTTAACATCCATTTAAAAGACACGTATCAAAATATTGCCAGAAGTAACTTTGAATTTTACTGCGGACTTTGTGCTTCAGAGCTGATTATCTCAGTTCGTGAGTGGAATTATGTAAGTGTCATTGTCTAGTTAGAGTAGTTATCTGAGTGGAATTAATTTTCTTAATGTTTCTAATATATCACCCCGATATATTATTTTCGGAAATGTTTCCTACTGCTTCAATCTAGAAACTACTAAGTCATACCTCAACCCCCATTCCGCATTGACCTTTGACATCCATAGTGAACCGTGTGACGGTCTGCTTATCTCCATACACTTGGCAGCTGTAGGGTTTAGCTTGGGAATTATCCTTCCATCAAAGGGCTCCCTCGTCTTCAGTACCAACTACATGGTACTGTCCGTGCACGTCTGCTTCATTGAAACAAAAAGACCACAGATTATTCAAAGACATTCAACTTTCTAATTTTTTTCATTTCTAAATAGGAGTTTCTTCACTTAGTCTGCACTATTATAACGTGTGAGGTTTATTCTATATATGGCTATGGGACTAAAAAGAGTAATAAAAGAAAAGCACGGTCCAGGCAATTTGCCCTCTGAAAGTAGGACCTTCCTATCCTCCTCCTAACAGCACCCGAGCCTAGATTATAGGTGTCATCGCTGCTCAGCTTGCACGAAGATACGAGCTGTCTGAAACTATATGCGTGACAGAGGAAGCTTTTGGTCGCGTCCTACTGCGGCTGTCACTCTCCCTGGGTGCAGACTATCATAGTAAAGTCCGCACGTTCCAAGTCTGAATCAGGCTTCTCCTCGTAGTCGCAGCCGGTACTGCCATCTGAAAAAATATTGCTTAATATAGAGGAAAACAGTTTTCCAAGATAAAATTAGGTCTGCTTTGAGTTCCCTTACCTATAACGCATTGATTCTCGAAGTAGTCGACGTCTAAAAAAGCTGGTCTGAAGGAGGAAGGCTGTGACCGTCGGTCCTTCGAGCTGAGCTTCCACTCCTGGAAGGCGTAGTCGTACTCCCCAGAGCGGCAGGTGAACCACCTCTCTCGTACGCATAGTTCCTCACACTGTAGACTAGTGGACACCCCTGGGACTGTAAGGTCGTCGAAGCCGGAGATCTCATACCCGATGACACGGTCAAACGTCTATAATCTTGGACAACAGGGTGCTAAAGAAAAATAGATTTTTAAAGATCAAATTAGGTTGTAGGTTAAATATACACTATGCTATACTCAAGCTTGCGATTTAAAACAAACTGTCTTCCCTAAATATAACTATTTTGAGCACGGTTGATAAGAGAGATGTTTGGCGATCTCAATGTTTTGATTTAGATAGTCCAAAAATAGTATTTCGAGAAATATATAATCGAAATTCTTAATTATTTTTAGTTTTGTTTCCATGTGCTTGATTTTTTAATTGATTTTTTGCTGCTTATGTTGCATTTGTATTTCACTTCTGTTCATCAAATGGACTTAATCAAAGAATTTACATTTAATATCTGAGCATATTTTGTCTATTTCTCGGCTTCTACCGAGCTAATTTTCGCATATGCTCTTTAAATGAATGCCGCTGGATACATCTGTTAGTAGAATTTTGTTTAATATTTTCCTTTAGAATGAGTATTTAACTTGTATTCCCATATTTAAAAATCAAATATTTCGTTTCTATATCAGCTGTCAAAGATTCAGCGAAATCGTTCCAGATAGCATTAAGGCACGCTTTCATATTTATTATGAAAGTTTCCTAACGAGTTTTAGAAATTCAGGTGAAGAATTGGGAACTACATTCCTGAGCGTACTCAAAAGGCTCTTCCATACCAGAATAACTATAGAAAGGACAGTTTCAACCATTCTAAATGTATACAACATACTGTCTGCAGTGCAAGTATTTAGATGTAAAAACTCCTCTTTGACCGAACAAGCGCAAGCGTTCGCTTTGTGCTCTAAATTGGTTGAAGAATATCTGTAACTATAAAACTTTCTACTTGATAGTTAACTTCCCCCATACCGAGATCCTGGATACGCCTCTGGTTGATATTTATCATCCTGTATGACATCGCCACTGTTTAGATTGCAATGTAATATTTATATGTAAATGATGGACATATCACTCGTATGTTCTACTGACCTGTGCGGCATATCTTGTCGAAATAGGTAGTGGAGGAGGTTGGGGACGACGACACAACATCGCTCCTACGACTGTCTGATGTTTGGCTGGACTTCATGCAATTCTGAGCCGTGTAGCTGAGCAGCATTGCGTTGCAGTCATTTTGAGCCCGACACCTGGACAAGTACTCCTGTGTTATGGATAGCTCGCCTTGCGACCCCTTGTACAAGGACATGAGGCGGGCGCCCCTCAAGGAGGAATCAGCCACTTTTTCGAGGTAGGTAGAATCCAAAGGACATTGGCCTGTGGACAAAATAGAAACGACATAATTAGAACACTCAGTATATTCATTGAAAATATATCCTGAGAAATTAATATTGTAACCAGTCTTGGTGGATTTTGGATTCCTAGACATTAGGAAGTCATTGTTCTGTATTATAAAACAGTTATAAAATAATTTCAAAATATAAGAATTAAAATGTCATAAAAATCCTAAATTTGTAAAAAATAATATTTGTGTTTTTAACACTTTACAACAAAGTTGAAAAGTGTTTATAACTTTGTTCTTTCTGTCTGTCTGTCTGTCCGTTAGCACGAAAACTGTAGTAAAAATGACTTAATCAAAATGAAATTTTAGTATGTTGTTCAGACGGTCTGTAGGACCTATGGGAATATAAATGAATAATATGACCCAATTAGTTTTGGATTGAACCCGGGTTGAAAAAACGAAATACATTGAACACTATGGGACCTAATTTTTCAAACATTTTTTAAGCGGATTTAAAATTCACAAATTGCTTCGAAAATTTGAGGTAATATTCAAATTGTTCCATAGAATATATATAAAAAAAAATCAGCGAAATATATTCAGTAGTTTTTTAAATAAAAATTAAAATAATAATTACACCTCTTATATGAAGCGATTACGTAATCATGATATGAAAAGATCACGTGACCCACTTCAAAATGAAATATGACATCCATCTTGTTTCAAAATCGTGATTTTTAAAGTTCTTTTTAATTCATATTGACTGTTGTTTCCGCCCTAAAACCACTTTATTTTTGCTTAAATTCTGTGCATCTACATACTGAAACAACGCAATTACAATATATTTGAGCTTAAATGATCATCCAAATTTGATTATTTCTACAACGAAGCCTATTTTTCACTTATGTAAAATGTAAACAGCAAAATATGTAGGATGAGTTGTATAAGAGTTGCTGTATTTTTTTACGCAAAAGTATTTGGCTCATGGAGTCTGCATAGCTGATATGAATGAAATATTCATTCATTTTACACAAAGATGGATGATATTTTTCGATGATGTTTTAAGCATAGAGTTTAATAATTTTTAGCTCCATGGTCTTAATTTTTAAATAAAATAAATTATTTTAGTACTGTGATGAATGAAATGATTGGGAAAATGTTATGAATGAAATGCTGCTTTTATAGAGAAAGCCAGGCGTGTTATTTTTTATATGGAGTCATTTGAATGAATGTCAGTTGTTTTCGATGAAGTTTTTAAATATAATAAATTACTGTAGTATTATGATAATTTTAAAAATCTTACCGAGGGATGTATCGCATTTTAGAGATGTTTAAACCAGGCAATTTATATTTCAATGCCGTCATTTGAATGAAGTTCATATTTTTCGATGAAGTTTTAAGTTTTTAAATATAAGAAATTAATGTAGTATTGTGATAAGTTTTAAAATATTACTGAGGAATGTATTGCATTTTAGACTTGTTTAAATAAAATTGCATTGAAGTTGGAATGCGTTTCATAATCAATGTTTTAAGCATGATTGATCTTTCTTGTGTTTTTTTGTCCTCGAAATCGATTGACATCTGAAATTGAATGTATGGGCTGTATTTCGACGAATTTTTTGCATTATTGGTTTTTATTACAGCAGTTTTGCAGCGTTTTTTTTTTAATGATGGTGTGATAGAGACCTTATTATAGAATTTGCGTTTGAAGTTCATAAATGATTTACTATAATTGTAAAACAATTAATTTTCGACACTGATTTAATAGACTGTATATTGGAATGAAAAAAATAAATATCGGCGGTTGAAGGATGGCAACGTTGACTTCGACAGAAGAGGGATTTTCCAGCAGTAATAGTAAAGTGTAATAGTGACAGTAATAGTGACAGTAATAGTGACAGTAATAGTAAAAATAATAAATGGTAAGATAATATGATGTATGAATAAAATACAGCACATTACCGGACGTTTCCTGGATCCTAAATGAACGCCCGCTACATAAATGATACAGATAACACCACCCATTTTCCAAATTGTCTGTTTTGAACAAAAACCATTCACTTCCCTCTGTCTTTTTTTCCATGCGTAACCATGTCAAATGTACAACACAGTCGAAATACGCTTTAAATAACCTCCTTTGATAATTAAATAAGCGGGCTGAAAATTCTTGAAAATGTAAAGGGGAAATTAACCTATGAGCAGGCGCAAGGTTCTTTGGTTCCAATGCACCTTTGTTAATAAGGGTCCTATATGTCAGTGAAAATTCCATGTTAATCAAATAAACGGAGACTAAGATATATCAAACCGCAGATGAAAAAACGGATAAATATATATAACCAAATTAATATATGTAAAATATTATTATCGTGAGTTTTCATCAGAATAAATATTACCATTTTATTCGAACAATTACAATAATCTCATTGATAATATAATACAAAAAAAAAAAAATATTTTAAATCTTCATTCTAAAATCGTCTGCTAACATAAATATTTAAAAGTCAAAATATCGACGTATTTTCTGATTTAAATGCTTATAACATTTAAACGAATTTGATTTTTTAAAAAATATAGCCTAGCCCACTCGGGGACTTGAAGTACCTCTGTACTGAATTTTGCCGTTTATCGAAGATACGATTTTCTGTTACAAACAATACAGTTACACAGACAGGAAGACATACAGATATCTTCTTTTACTATATAGAATAAGAGTCTTCAAACATAATTTATAATACATTTATAACATTTTATTACATATCTAAGTACACACAAACAAGCAATTATGTTATATCTATCAAACCAGTAGAGGTTCACGGCTTATCTAGTGTTTCTTCTCCACAAAATTACACAGCGAAATCAATTAAAATGACAATGGCTAAATAAAAATTTGTTTAACAGAATCACGTCATTTGGGGGAACAAACAATTATTTTATTATAGTTTGAAATATGTATGCAGAATTTTCGAAAAATTAAGTGAAAAAGTGATAACAACAAAGAGACAAACATTCACAATAAATTTTGCCCTACTACTTTTGCCTAGGAGCGAGAGGTCGGACATTCTTATGCCAGTCGTTATCGGCCAACCACCAATCAGACTCCTTGTTCAGCATTACACAAATATATGATAAAAAAATCTGATGTGGGCAACACATGACTTTCCTTATATAATGTAATGAATTTACTACTTTTACAGTAAAAAAATAGGTTTTTCTTATAGTAGATACTAATATTCTTTCCAAGACATTGAATTTTCGACAATTAGTCGTCATTTTCATTGATTTAGCGTCATTTTCATCAATTTGGCGAGATTTTCGTTAATTTTGCAACATTTCAAGAAGTCGCCAAGTTGGCGACATTCCGCCAAATCCGTCGCCAAAATCTCGCCAAGCGTTATGCACTAAGAAATAAGTTATTCTTACAGCAGATAATAACTATTGGCGTTCAAATGCAAAAGTATTACTCAGAGTATCTTTTTTCATGAATGGAACGAGCTAGATCCACGAGAATGATGTCACCCAATTTATCGCATGGTATTCAAAAGTGAACATGTTTATCAATAGGAAATATATTTTTTTTATTTTATATGACTTTTTGATATTTTTTTTAAAAAATGTACAATATCTCGAGAACGGTTCGTGTTAGCGTTCTAAAATTTATGTCAATCGTTTTCTAATGAAAAATTACATAAGAAATGTCTATTTGCGTAACTTTATTAGTGGTTTTGATTTTTTGACGATTTTTTCAAAATTTCATTCGAAAATTTAGGGGGGTTCTGAACATTCGATTGCGTATAAAAACAATAGGCTTCCAGTGTTTACGGATTGTGATTTTTGTACCAAATTTGGTTCAAATCGGTCCATTCATTCGTCAGTTATCGTCTCCACAGACCCACTGACACACACACACACATACTTTCACACACACACACACACACACACATCACTTCAAAAATGTTTGATTCGTGATCAGGGATGCTTGAAACGTGCTCTCCCGTCGAAAACTCGAATTCGAATTTTCGACCCCGTCACAATACTTTCCTTATACATTATGTATATAAGGAAAGTAATATGATGCCATACTTGAAATTCACAGAAAACGCCATTTTTAAATTGTCTAGAACAGTGCTTCTCAACCATCAGGCAGCAGTTCGGTTCCAGGCCCTGACATCAACTATACCGGGCCGCAAGAGATTCTCTTTGAATTTGTCGTTTCAGTTCTCTAAGCATTCTTGTGAATAAATATTTCATAGTAGAAATATTATAACAAGAATAATATTCCTGAATGTGTCGAAAATCTCAGAACCAGAATGCCTAATTAACATCTGTGTAACAAATGTCAGTAACCAAGCCGCTTTTAAATTTTTATATTAATAAGACACTGCTCAGCTGACTTCTATGGTGAATTGCAATGAATAAATATTTTTCTGTCTCAATACCGTTTTTGTTTTCCAAACCAACATCAGTAAAATGGATTTAATAACACAATAATCCATTGTATACTGCATATTATAAATTTTTCGTGATAAGAATGTCAATGAAAATCAGCACAAATTAATTTAGTGATGTTGGTCTCGGGAAATTACAATATGCTACACGATTTCAGGAGTCCAGTGATTGATAACTTATTTAAACTATTTAGAAAGCTGAACAAATCGCTTCATATTCTCAATTACAGATGGCAGCACTAGACACCGGAGTCCCGAATTTTTTGAAGGCCCAAGCAAACTGTTTGGAAAAAGAGCGGCTGGTAATCCCAATAAACCCTAGGCAAGGCTCCTATATATAGGAGCCTTAACCCCAGGAAGAATACTACTTGGTAACTACGGCAGGCGCGAATTAAACCGACCTCCGCCATTCCGACAGATTTAGTTTCACTTCATTTCACTGGATTATTCTGTATGACGTCACTGGATGTATGGTCGTGTGGCTTTGAAAATTTTGATAGATGAAGGTCGTGTAAGGTGGGGTTTATTGAAACTATGACCTCTGTCACCAACCCTCATTTTGATGTGTGCATATAAAACAAGAAAGATCAATCATGCGAAAAGCATTGATTATGAAACACTTTCCAACTTCAATGCAATTTTATTTAAACATCTCTAAAATGCGATACATTAATCGATAATATTTTTAAAATTATCACAATACTACATTAATTTATTATATTTCAAAACTTAAAATTTCATAAAAAGAATGAACATCATTCAAATGGCGGCATTGAAATATAAATTGCTTGGTTTAAACATCTCTAAAATGCAATACATTCCTCTGTAATATTTTTAAAATTATCATGACACTACAATAATTTATTATATTTGAAAACTTCACCGAAAACAACTGAAATTTATTCAAATGACGTCATCGAAATATAACACGCCTGGTTCTCTCTATAAAAGCAGCATTTCATTCATAAATATTTTTCAATTAATTTCATTCATCACTATAATAATTTATTTTATTTAAAAACTTAAGTCAATGGAGCTACAAGTAATTAAACTCTATGCTTAAAACTTAAGCGAGAAAATCGTCCTTCTCTCTGTAAAATCAATGAATGTTTCATTCATATCAGTTATATTGTAGACTCCATAAACTAAATAATTTTGCATTAAAGAAATGTAGCAATTCTTATACAACTCATTTTATATATTTTGCTGTTTACATTTTCCATAGGTGAAAACTAGGTTTCGTTGTAGAAAAAATTACATTTGAATGATCATTTAAACACAAATATATTTTAATTGGATTGTTTCAGTACATAGATGCACAGAATTTAAGCAAAAATAAAGCTATTTTAGAACGGATACAACACTAAATATGGATTAAAAAGAACTTTAAAAATCACGATTTTGACACAAGATGGATGCCGTATTTTATTAACACTTTACAACAAAGTTGAAAAGTGTTTATGACTTTGTTCATTCTGTCTGTCAGTCCGTTAGCACGATAACTGCCGTAAAAATGACTTAATCAAAATTAAATTTTAGTATGTTGTTCAGACGATCTGTAGGACCTATGAGAATATATATTAATAATATCATCCAATTAGTTTTGGATTGAAACCGGGTTGAAAAAATGAAATACATTAAGTCCTATGAGACCTAATTTTTCAATCATTTTTTAAGCGGACTTAAAATTCACAAATTGCTTCGAAAATTATAGGTAATATTCAAATTGCTTCATAAAATATATATAAAAAAATGCGACGAAATATATTCAGTAGTTTTTTAAATAAAAATTAAAATAATAATTACACCTCTTAAATGAAGCGAGCACGCGACCATGATATGAAAAGATCACGTGACCCACTTTAAAATGATATATGGCATCCATCTTCTCTCAAAATCGTGATTTTTAGAGTTCTTTTTAATTCATATTGAATGTTGTAGCCGTCTTAAAACCACTTTATTTTTGCTTAAATTCTGTGCATCTACATACTGAAACAACATAATTACAATATATTTGAGTTTAAATGATCATTCAATTTTGATTATTTCTGCAACGAAGCCTATTTTTCACTTATGTAAAATATAAACAGCAAAATATGTAGAATGAGTTGTATTAGAATTGCTGTATTTCTTTAACACAAAATGATTTAGCTCAGGGAGTCTGTATAGCTGATATGAATGAATTATTCATTGATTTTACAGAGAGAAGGACGATTTTTTTCGATGAAGTTTTAAGCATAGAGTTTAATTACTCATATCTCCATGGTCTTAAGTTTTTAAATAAAATAAATTATATTATAGTATTGTGATGAATGAAATGAATGGGAAATTGTTTATGAATAAAATGCTGCTTTTATAGAGAGAGCCAGGCGTGTTATTTTTTCTATCATGTCATTTGAATGAATTTCAGTTGTTTTCGATGAAGTTTTCAAATATAATATATTATTGTAGTATTATGGTAATGTTAAAAATATTACCGAGGAATGTATCGCATTTTAGAGATGTTTAAACCAAGCAATTTATATTTCAATGCCGTCATTTGAATGAAGTTCATTTTTTTCGATGAAGGTTTAAGTTTTCAAATATAATAAATTAATGCAGTATTGTGATAAGTTTTAAAATATTACCGAGGAATGTATTACATTTTAGAGATGTTTAAATAAAATTGCATTAAAGTTGGAAAGTGTTTCATGATCAATGCTTTAAACATGATTGATCTTTCTTGTTTTGAAGTTGGTAACGTGATCTCCTCATATAATGGTCACGTGATCGCTTCATATAAAAGGTGTAATTATTATTTTAATTTTTTTTAAAAAAACTACTCAATATATTTCGCTGAAATTTTTTTTATATATTTTATGAGATAATTTGAATATTTCATAAAACTTTCGAAGCAATTTGGGAATTTAGAATCTGCTTAAAAAATGCTTGAAAAATTAGGTACCATAGGGTTGAGTGTATTTCATTTTTTCAACTCGGGTTAAATCCAAAACTAATTGGGTGATATTTTTCATTTATATTCCCATAGGTTCCACAAACAGTTTGAACAACATACTAAAATTTCATTTTGATAAAGTCATTTTTACGGCAGTTATCGTGCTAACGGACAGACAGACGGAAGTCATAAACAATTTTCAACTTTGTTGTAAAGTGTTAAAAACTGGTAAGCACACATTTTACTCTCACTAGATTTGTGCAATATTTGTCAGATTTCACCAATCCATGTTGAATGGAATCTGCATTCACATATTTTCGGATCTTAAATAAACCCATAATTATGGCGGGTCTTTTAATACCAAGAATATGCTCTATTATCTCCATGATTTTAAGAATTGTTAAAATAATTTTTTGATTGATGATAAATTCTTGCTTATCCGCAATAATTCAAAGTTTAGGTGGCTACTCATAGAATCCATCGTTAAAACAACGTCAATTCAAATATTTCTGTAATGAAATTTTTCCCTTTTTTCCCCCCTGTACATAATTTTGGCTGATCCATTTAATTAGTCTCGCAACACTGGATTTTTTTTATGTTTTCTTCTCCCTCAGAAAAAAGAAATTGGGAATCCGGTTCCTTCTGGAACACGATACCCTCCCTCCCACATTCTCTGAAAGACAGCTTTGGGAACACAGATGAATCTAGTGTTTTAAATATGTACAATTTATTAATTTATGTTACAATTTATTATTTGTTTTCATGAAGAATAATTTCAGCATTCTAACGTAGTCCACACTTTCATTTCGACTAAATAACAAAGAGATATGCAGCGGTTGAGAGATTCGATATTGAATATTAAGAAATACATGACAGATCTTTTGATTAAATTTGAAAATAATTCGCTTATTTTCCTTTCTTAAATTTCAAAATATAGAAAATGCAAGCAAAGCGCTAGAAACGTTAACAAGAGATAGAAGCATTTTGACAGGCTTTTCAAGCCCACCAGGTCGGCTTTTGCACAGCTAGAATATAATGCACTGGGAAATAAAATCTCTCACATTGAAGGAGTTTTAAATATATATTTGACACTGAACGTATCATGACCGGTCAAATGACCGGTTGTTAACTTTAGGGTGAAATGTCATGAAAGATATGACATTTTGTGTAATTCTAATTAATGCACAGTGTTTTGAGAACCTTTTAAACTTTTTTTGAATTTAAATTTTAATGATGAAGTTAATATTTTGCAAAATTGGATTTTTAAAAGTTTCTTTTTAAAAGACTTCTAAGGGCATTCGCCTGGCAAAAGATCCATTTTCAAATTCACTTTCACACGCACATTTCACATCTGCAGGATGAGCTCACAGCTGCAAAAGAGAACAGAGGTCAGCCCTCCCCCCCCCCCCCTTTAGCGCGTGCAGAGACTTTTGCATTGCTTAACCCGTAACGGTCAAAATTCCTTCGCAGCCACAAACTTTGTTTCCCACAGAAACCTAATACTGCAATTCTGCGCCCTTCAAGTTAACATGGGCAGTCATTTGAAGATGGCCATTTTCACTGTCAACTTCCAAAAATAATGGGGAAAAGTTACTCCCACCTCAACAGTACAGCTGGACAAAAGTCGCAGATGGGCATGACGCTTCAAGGGGGAAATCCACACCATATCCCCTTTGATTTTGCATTATAGCAGGCTACATCCAATAAGAGACCTTATAAGTCCAGGAGTGACCAATTACGAATGTTCTTAAGAGCGCCATTACTAACGCAGCAATAAATAAATAATAATAAAGAAAAGAGTCTCGAGAGTTCGACGAAAGGGTGACGGCTTCGGCCGGTCACTATGCTCTCCTTTCATATTTGCTGTTGATGTAGAATTTTTGCAGTCCAAGAAAAATTTTAAAATGTTGGTCATGTGCTAGGCTGAGCCGATACAGATGATAGGAGCTTGATCTCTACAATACCTACAGACAGGCACCTAGAAAAACAGAATGTGCACGTATTAACTTAATCCGTAGTGGATAATCGTGGCCTGGTATATTGAAACTCCAATGTTGACGTCGTTAGAGTACGGGACGACTGATAGTTATGGACAAGGGTCCTACTATGTCGTACATCTTAATCCGGCATACTTTATCAAGGGCTGATGTGTTCTTGGAGAAATGCTACCTAGAACTAAGGTGTCGTATAAGCCGACAACTCATATTCAGTGTAACAAGGAACAATCTGTGCTATAAAAGACCTGTTTACGTAGATGCAGATGTCAAAATAACAATCCATAAAGGAATCCACGACTGCTCAACCACGTAAGTCCTATTCTATATTTGTTCTGAGAAACTACAATGAAAGACTATATCAGGGGTAACAATAAATAGTAAAGAGAGATTTAATTTAAAGATTTTACTTTTGCCCATTTAATATATATAGTTGAAATCTAAATCAACTTATTATTGTAATTAAGTCCATTTGTTATGATAGCATTTATTTACAATGCTCATATCTAATACTGATATTATAAATTTAAATGAACCCCAACTTAGAGACTAGAGGGGAAGGATAATAATAGTTTGATGAATATTAATTTAAATCTGTAATTATGAATGAATATAAGAATTGTGTAATGAATATTAAAAGGTAAATTTGTAATGATGAAACGTACTTAAAGGAGATTAAGAAATGCTATATGACTTAGTAATTTCATTAGATAATGGTGTATATGATTATGCATTAATTTGTTGGTATAAAACTGTGCAAGAATTTAAATGGATAGATTTTCACTTCTCAATGCATATAAATAAATATATATATATAATAAATGTTATTTTGGATCCACACCTGCCTCTTATTTTTACTCTAAGTTTTTGAAATTAATTAATAATTATATAATATGTTTCAGGTATCTTGGAGGGTAAGTCTGATTTTAAAATTCTAGCCACTTGTGATCCTATAAATTAAGTAATAGACCAATATTAATTATACATTAATGAAGTATGCAATCCTTAGTAATTAAAGTTGTGGGACCTGGATTTGGAATCAGTTAAGTTTTAAGATTATATTAATATTAATTGCTTATTGATCATTAAAAACATGGCCGTTGATCTCATAAAGCGTAATTAACATTTGAATCGTACATCGCTCGTTGTTGTGCCGCAATAAACCCTCCAATTATTTTTACCTTCTGTGTAAGTCCTGAAAAGAATTATTAATTAATATTAAAAGATTAGACTATTTTAAAACTTAAACAATATAATTTATTAACAACATCAATTTATCAATAACACTAAATTTCATGAATATCAATTTTCAACCATTATCAAATTTTATTTCATTATTTTAGCGAGGGGAGATATGCGACAATAATTATTAGTTTTACGATGGTGTCTAGGACCGGTAACATTCAGAGCACATACCTTCCAGTTTAGTCTTGGGCTCATCATCTCGCTTGCATCGGTCTTAGTGCTGAAGTACGGCCATAACTCTATGGTGTGTGGCTCCTCCTCGTATATCTCACTTCGACTGATACTTTATATCTGCAACTGCTAGGTCATGCTGTGTAATATTCGTGATTCGACTGATTTTCACCTTTCTTGCTCTTAAGTCATGACAGTGTAAATACTCGTACTATAAATGCAACTCCTAAATCATCTCTGCTAGGTCATGTTCGCTTCGCTCCTTTTGTCAAACTCTTTTCAACAACACTTCGTATGAAACTTCTTGCAACAACACATTTCGTATTAGACTTACTTCTGCAACATTTTGTATCGGTGTTACTTCTGCAACATTTTGTATCAGAGTCACTTGTGGTTCCTTCGGCGGGGGGGGGGGGGGTGAGGTAGCTCCGCCCTTCTTCCCCTTGGCGCTCATTGGTTCTTCTGAACCCAATGGCATCACTTGACATTTATCAAGGCCCCTTTCAGCCCCTTTGGCCTGGGTCACCCAAATTTATAGTATTTGACCTAAAAGTTCACGTTGTTGTAAACTCCGGCGCCAGCCAGACTAAAACCTTTGTTAGCTGTTCTATGCACCATAAATATTGCAATAAAAATGTCTCATGTGAGGACATATTCTGGCCTCACAAAAGTAAAGTTATACGTGATCTATATACTTCTTTAAATTGTGTCAGGATAGATACGGCCTTTACATCCTGATATTAATATTCATTACACAATTCTTATATTCATTCATAATTACAGATTTAAATTAATATTCATCAAACTATTATTATCCTTCCCCTCTAGTCTCTAAGTTGAGGTTCATTTAAATTTATAATATCAGTATTAGATATGAGCATTGTAAATAAATGCTATCATAACAAATGGACTTAATTATAATAATAAGTTGATTTAGATTTCAACTATATATATTAAATGGGCAAAAGTAAAATCTTTAAATTAAATCTCTCTTTACTATTTATTGTTACCTCAAATGATATAGTCTTTCATTGTAGTTTCTCAGAACAAATATAGAATAGGACTTTCGTGGTTGAACAGTCGTGGATTCCTTTATGGATTGTTATTTTGACATCTGCATCTACGTAAACAGGTCTTTTATAGCACAGATTGTTCCTTGTTACACTGAATATGAGTTGTCGGCTTATACGACACCATAGTTCTAGGTAGCATTTCTCCAAGAACACACCAGCCCTTGATAAAGTATGCCGGATTAAGATGTACGACATAGTAGGACCCTTGTCCATAACTATCAGTCGTCCCATACTCTAACGACGTCAACATTGGAGTTTCAATATACCAGGCCACGATTATCCATTATGGATTAAGTTAATACGTGCACATTCTGTTTTTCTAGGTGCCTGTCTATAGGTATTATAGAGATCAAGCTCCTATCATCTGTATCGGCTCAGCCTAGCACATGACCAACATTTTAAAATTTTTCTTGGACTGCAAAAATTCTACATTAACAGCAAATATGAAAGGAGAGCATAGTGACCGGCCGAAGCCGTCACCCCTTCGTCGAACTCTCGAGACTCTATTTTTTATTATTATTTATTTTTTGCTGCGCTAGTAATGGCGCTCCTAAGAACATTCGTAATTGGTCACTCCTGGACTTATAAGGTCTCTTATTGGATGTAGCCTGCTATAATGCAAAATCAAAGGGAATATGGTGTTGATTTCCCCCTTGAAGCGTCATGCCCATCTGCGACTTTTGTCCAGCTGTACTGTTGAGGTGGGAGTAACTTTTCCCCATTATTTTTGGAAGTTGACAGTGAAAATGGCCATCTTCAAATGACTGCCCATGTTAACTTGAAGGGCGCAGAATTGCAGTATTAGGTTTCTGTGGGAAACAAAGTTTGTGGCTGCGAAGGAATTTTAACCGTTACGGATTAAGCAATGTAAAAATATCTGCACGCGCTAAAGGGGGGGGGGGGGGCTGACCTCTGTTCTCTTTTGCAGCTGTAAGCTCATCCTGCAGATGCGAAATGTGCGTGTGAAAGTGAATTTGAAAATGACTCTTTTGGCAGGCGAATGCCCTTAGAAGTCTTTTAAAAAGAAACTTGTAAAAATCCAATTTTGCAAAATATTAACTTCATCATTAAAATTTAAATTCAAAAAAAGTTTAAAAGGTTCTCAAAACACTGTGCATTAATTAGAATTGCACAAAATGTCATATCTTTTATGACACTTTTGATTAGAAAATTAGCATATAATGTTATGGATTTTTTCACTTGACTTCATGACTTTTTCTATTAAATGTATACAATCAATATTTATTTTTCTTCTTCTTGTATTAATATGAAAAAGATACATAGTCTACCATTATCTATCACTACCAGTCATTTGACCGGGAAACTGGATTTGACTGGTTCTGGAACAGTGGAGGTAATGTAAGGTATGTGAATTATTGGTCGCCATCTTGGATATCGTAATTTTAGACTGGGGGTAAAAGAGGAAATGGAAAATTTGGGGGAGGGGAATTTCATGGTTTAAAAACTTTTTTGCGGGTTGCAACGGTATTGTAGTCTTATACGAGGGTATTGTTTTTGGGCTTAATACATTTTAATGAGGTAAAGGGATGTGTATTGAAACTTTCTTGGGGTGGCAACACTTGAGATTTTGGAACAGTGGAGGTACGGAACCATAAGTGCCATCTAGTGGCAGAAAGGGGGACTGCTTAGGATGATACTTGGGATTTTTCTTGTTTAAGATTTGGGTTGCTATAGCAACGCTTGGAGCTCTACATAAAACTTTTTTGTGGGTGGCAACACTGGAGATTCTGTAACAATGGAGGTATGGAACCGTCACGGCCACCTAGCGGCGAAAAGGGGATATTAGAATGAAAGGTTGGAACTTTGAAATTTTTCTAAGATTCATAGAAACTTTTTGAGAGGTGGAAATACCTGAGATTTCATAACACT
This sequence comes from Amaurobius ferox, assembly GCA_951213105.1. Taxonomy (NCBI): domain Eukaryota; kingdom Metazoa; phylum Arthropoda; class Arachnida; order Araneae; family Amaurobiidae; genus Amaurobius; species Amaurobius ferox. Next base: position 75,567,160 of record OX578139.1, read on the forward strand.
GGAGGTATGGAACCAGTAGCGTAACCTAGCGGCAGAAAGGAGAACTACTTAGGACGATAATTTGAAAATTTTCTAAGATTCACAGAAACTTTTTGAGAGATGACAACACCTGAGATTCTATAATAGTGAAGGTAACGAACCATCAGTGCCACCTAGCGGCACAAAAGAGAACTACCTAGGATGATACTTGGGATTTTTTTTGTTTAGTATTTGGGTTGCAATAGCAACGCTTGGAGCTATACATAGAAACTTTTTGGGGGTGGCAACACCTGAGCTTCTGTAACAGTGGAGGTATGAAACCATTAGCGCCACCTAGTGGAAGAAAGGGATATTTGAATTAAAGTTTAGACCTTTATTTGAAATATCCCCTAAGTTCCCCTTTATTTTCTTGGTTTGAATTTAAGGTTGGAACTTTAATTCATTTCTTTTTCTATGAAATATTTCTAGGATTCATAGAAAATTTTTGAGAGGTGGTAACACCTGAGATTCTGTAACAGTGGGGGTATAGAACCATTAGCGCCACGCCACCTAGAGACAGAAAGCGGAATTAGTGTAGACGATACTTAGGATTTTTTGTTTAACATTTGGATTGCTATAGCAACGCTTGAAGCTGTACATAGAAACTTTTTGAGAGGTGGCAACACCTGAGATTCTGTAACAGTGGAGGTATGAAACCATCAGCGCCACCTAGTGGGAGAAAGGGGTACTACCCAAGATGATCCTTGGGAATATTTTTTTCTTTTTTTTCTAAGATCATCGTGATGAAAGGGAATAGTATCTAAGATAATACTTAGGTCTACTTTTAAAGAGTTAAAGACAGTTATGGATATTTAACTGTGAGAACGTAATATTTTTTCCAACATGCAGAGTTTAAAAATACAAACATTGGAATAGAGGTGTTTTAAACTATATTTGAATTCAATGAATACGTGTTTTGAAATGTTTGAATTTGCAAATGTAAGTTTTCAACTTTCAGAATTTCGCACATGCAAGTTTTAAACTTTCAAAATTTAACAAATGCGATTTTCGTGCATTTAAAAAAAAACATATGTGTTATTTTCTCTATGGGAAATAACATGTGTTTTCACACGTGTGAAAATTTTTGACGAAATTTAACAAATGCAAGTTTTCTACTTTCAAATTTTAACAAATGTAAGTTTTCAACTTTCAAAATTTCACAAATGCAAATTTTCAACTATCTGAATTTCGCAAATGCGATTTTCGTGCGTTTAAAACAGCACATGTGTTATTTTCTCTATAGAAAATAATATGTGTTTTCGCACGTGAGCAAATTTTTGACGAAGGTTCACTAATGTAAGTTTTCAACTTTCAGATATTCACAAAATTGTGTTTTAAAGTGTTTGAATTTCACAAAAGCACATCTTTCGAAAAGTCTGAATTTATTGAATGTGTGTTTCAAACTACTTGAATTGGGCGAATACGCGTTTTAAACTACTTGGATTGAGTGAATACATGTTTTGAAATGCTTGAATTGAGTGAATACGTGTTTTGAACTACTTGAATTGAGTAAATACGTGTATTGGATGAGGGTGAATTTAATAAGACCTTGTCAAACTTAAATAAAGGTTAGTTAGAAGTCAAATATCCAATCTCAGATACATACATACAACGTGATACGCGAGTTTGGTGCATTATCGGCCGATTTTAAGATGTTTTCTATAGATCAAAAAAGCAATACACATGAAACGTACATTGGACAAGACAGATGAAATAGGCAGAGGGATATAATTTCGTATTAAAACAGTCCTAAAAAGTTCTCTCCGGTGCAGAAGAACAATATGTGTTCCAGGGTCTCTTCTTCTACAGAGCAAACAAGGCACTTGTTGGAGTCAGGTAGGTAAAATCTATTCAAGCAGGCTTGGCTGACTGTGTGATCTATCCTAGCCTTAGCAGAAAAAGATCCATTCTGAGAGCAGAAGGAGGAAAATGAAACCAAGTATACTCATGTATAATACTGCTGGTACTAATGTTTAATATTATCTGAAATTGAAACAATTTGTTAGCAACAGCATAAATAGAAGATTAAGAGCATGATGGAGACGAAGACTTCTATAGAAAAATATGAGACTGTTTTATGCATCTGAAACCGGTTGATATTTTTAACCGATTGTTTATGCTGTTGCTAAGAAAGTGCTTCAATTTTGGATTTATATAGCTCATTTGTAAAACATTTTCATTGTCAAGTTTTATAGATAACCCTTGATATCAAAATACTAAAAAAATTAGTTCAATTTTATTACATTTATGTATAATAAATTTTAATATAGGGCGGAGCAGGGCTAGTTGTATCAGTTTTTACCATTTCCATTTTTCCATTTTTGTTATAATCAAAAGTCAAACTTTCTCTTCACCATTCGCAATCTTAATCTTTCGGAAAAATGTATAAAAAATTGCGGAAGATGTATATGAATTGCAAATAAAACATTTTAATTTTCAAATAGAACGAAGAAAATGTGACAATATACCCAAGTTGTGGGTCATTTGTCACAACTCTTTCGATTAATTGCCTGGCGTATTTCTTATAGGTGTTTCTTTATGATATCGGATATTTCGTATAAGTTTTATTTACTTCACAAATAAATTTTGAAACTTGTTGAAGAAAGCTTTAAATTAAGATTTATTCCATTATAAGTCAATTTCAATAAAGTATATAAAATGCAAAAAGAAAAGAAAAGAAAAAGTACATGAAAAATGTTGCAATTAAGAAACGGAAAATTGCAATGAGATTAGTATCTTCCAAGCTATGCCTAGCTACTATAATTATATTAATATATCATTCAAGGGTCATAACAGTAATATGTGTGACACATATAGTGCTAGTTCATACCTCGAATGCAATATTTATGAGTCAAACCCTTACTCTCTTAACACATGAACCATACTTCTTTCAAACGGCTATTAAATAAGGTTCTATATAGACGAGGCAGTAAGAAATCATCAACTTTTTTTGTATGATTAGTATCATATCTATGTTTCTGCTTTATTTGCTTTGCTTCCGTGCATTCTAGGATTTAGTGAAAACAATTTTTCTGTATTTCTTTTTAATACCTTTACTTTTTTCGTTCCTTCTAATATGGCGTTTAGTTTCCCTAGTTTATATTTCACAGGAGAGTACCCTAAGAATAGGTGTTTAATATTTTCAGTTATTGTTTCGGTTAATTTTTTTCTAAAAGCCGTTATTGGAAAAGGGCTTAAATGTTCCGGGGTCAACTTAACACGTGACTACACTGCCCAGAAGTAGTCTCTTCTAGGCACTGTAACTTGACAATTAACACTTCGTGGTGTAAAACATTATGATCCTTTCCGCCATTTTATACTAAACATTTTTATCTGAACTTGGTGTGATTCCACATTCAAAAGCAATGCAGTAAAGACATAAAGACATAAAAATGCATAAAGGCATAAGCATTGATGAGCCATAACAAAAATATGTCAGTATATACCTTAAAGAGTACCGAATAAATATAATAGGACTCAAAATATTTACTTGCAGCGTGTGTTGCGTTGTCACAACTTACTCGGGGACAACTAGTACCGCTTTGCCTCACTAAATTAAATATTTTTTTATTAAATTTAATTGATATAATTTAAAATGATTTTGGGAATGACAAATTTGTCTGGTATTCTAGCAGCAATTTAATCAAATCGTTATTAAAGCTCAATTTTAATTAATATCTATACATTTCTTTACAGCATTTTATGGCATCATCTTTAAGGAGAATGAGGAGGCTGCTTACACCAACTTCAATTTGTAGGAGGCCGTGGGATATGTGACTGCTTTCACTTGCAGCAGCCTAGTTTGTACTTCGTCCAAAATATATTTGCAAATAGCATTTCTAGTATTCGGTGTTATCGGATATACTGTTGTAGAATTTCGAACTGTACGGAGACGAAAAATGCAGCTCGATAATCATAGAATTTTATTTTTATACTTCATTTCGGGTAATTTAATATAATCAGGCTGTGTTCAGTAATATGAATTTATAAAGCAGATGCATCACAAATATCTTTGTATTATATGTGTTCAAGTTTTAGTTTCAAACAAGGGGCTCTTCCCATGGACCCCCATAGGGAGGATGATGGGGCACTCCCCTCTGGATGTTCAAGGTCACAAATGTGGGATTTATTACTTCTTTTGAAATTACAATTATAAAAGCGTTTACAACAATAGAGTCGTTGTTGTTGAGAACCAGACCGTCCGACCTACCAGAAAGGTGTAAGGTAACTGCTTGGACGGCCGGGAAGTGACACCCAATTTAGACCGGAACCCAGTGGGGGAAGCATCCACAGGGACCGTACCCTCCTTCCCCTACCACCAACCTCTCGGAAAGACTTACGGCCCCACATGTTTAACGTGATCGTACTCCGCATGAACACGGCGGCAGTTGTGGCAGCGTGCAAATCCAGCGCGCAAACCACCGTATACCGCGCCCGAAATGTGCCAACAGCACGCGGTGTTCCCAGATGGTCACCCACACAAGTACTAACCGCGCCCGATGCTACTTGACTTCGGTGATCTAACCAGAACCGGTGTTATCAGCACGGTAGGGCCGTTGGCATAACAATAGAGTCGTGGAAGATCTGTTTACATCTTAATGCCAAGACTTTTGGGGATTTTTACATCAACCAGGTCATTTGGAGGGTCCGTGATGGAACCTTTCGCACTTATGAGAAACGCTTTTTTAGAGAGTCAAGTGCTTCTCACTGTGGTGAGACAGACGGAACTACTTACTATTGTATTTATGGATATATATGCTACGGAATGATTTTAGAAATTCTCATTTTAATAATGTCTATAGAAGTATGAACTTGATAACTTTTGTTTTGAACATAAAATCTAAATAAGCCACAAAATGTATTATGACTATTTGTTACAACTAGAGACTGGTTGATTTGTTATATGTATTTTGTATAAAAATTTTGTAATTTTATCTGCCTTATCTTTTGTTGTCTCAGAGTTGTGCTTTCTCTTTACCTAATAAAGTAGTTATTTGAGGATGCGTCTGAACGGATGATGTGGTAGCTGTTGCTTTTTAGCTCTTTTTTGCTTGTTTTTCGGTTTGGGCTCGCCCAGAGACGTGAGGGGCTCTTCGGCGTCTCGCGATGGTTGGGTGGGATTCCGAAGTAGGGGCGCCGGTCCCTTCCGGGCGTGACCTTGACCACTGCCTGCTGAATCGGGGAGGGTGGTGGGTATGCGACATCTGTCGCAGCGGCACATCATCTCTTCCGTATACCTTCGGGTGGGATGGTGCTTTCTCTTACTTATATTAATTATACGAAATCACTTTATAAAAAAAGAAACGCTGCCATACCATATTGTAAGACAATCTGCCTTGGAGATCTGAAGCAGGACTTAAATAAAATAACCCAGAAAAACATATAATAAAAACAAAACATGTATTTTTTAACATCATAATGCAAAAACATAAATTGTACACAAGAGACTAATCAATTCTAAAATTTGAACTGCACGAACTTATTTTAAAATCTCATTTGCAATTTTATCACACAGCTTCTTTTTACTTTCCCTGCAATACATGGTAATGTATAGGGAAAGTATTGGAATCATGTCGAAAATCGCAACTCGAGTTTTCGACGGATCTACACGTTTCAAGACCTCTAGAATACGAAAACACCATTTTTAGCGTGACGTCTGTGTGTGTGTCTGTGTGTCTGTCTGTCTGTGCAGATTTTGTATCCACTCTAAAAACTAATGGACCGAATTTCACAAAATTCGGTAGATGAGTCACGTATAGGTCCCCCTGGTGCTGATTAGATTTTGGTACGATTCAGAAAAAAATAACCTGCCTTTTTTTGCAAAATGGCCCGCAAAAATTGCCAAAATCTAAAATAAAAACTGGGTATATTCAAATATATCCATTAAATGCTGATTTAATACGTAATTTTTAACGATGAAAAGAATAAGACCAACCCCATTACACTAGGACTAGCCGTTCTCGAGATATTTTAGTTTTTCGTACTTTCCCTACGCCACCTTTGAAAATAAGCCCGGTTACCGAATGAGAACGAAAATTGAATAAAAGTGAAATAAATTTAATTAAAATAAAGAGAACGTTAATATAAGTCTGCAGGGAAAGTCATGTGCTGCTCACATCAGATTTTTTATCTTGTTGCGAGTTGAGTTCGCCATAGCTATTTGCAGGTGTTAAAAAAAAGGGAGAGGTCTGATACTCAACATCATCACATGTTTAATTTGTCCATGAAATCAGAATTTAAATTCTCCTTACAGTTACATGTTCAGTTTTTTTTTTCAAGCTTCAAACAGTCTACCTCAACGAAACATTTTTGTATTGATATTTGTAAGAAGGGGTCTTTTTTGGAAAACACTTTCAAGAGATACATAGTTTGAATGGGTCAAGTAAGAACTTCACATTTAGTTTGCATTTATGCCACTCTAGAATGGCTATCTCTGTCAGGATGCAGATTTTCAATCCTAATAGCCATACGCCGGTTGAGACGCTTCTGATTATCAAGTCAAACTATGACTGCATCACCCACGTAAAACTGTTATTTGATTTCACAAATCTTGAGTATTAGTTGACTTTGATAAAGAGGGATCAAAACTCCCTCGAAGCAATTGATGTCAGGTAATTTGATTATGTCTGCGTTCTTAAAGAAATTCTTCTAAGTATTATTCTCACAAGCAACAGTTTTATATTTGTGCATGTATTTGTGCATGTATAGTTTGAATTTATGCCACTCTAGAATGGCTATCTCTGTCAGGATGCAGATTTTCAATCCTAATAGCCATACGCCGGTTGAGACGCTTCTGATTATCAAGTCAAACTATGACTGCATCACCCACGTAAAACTGTTATTTGATTTCACAAATCTTGAGTATTAGTTGACTTTGATAAAGAGGGATCAAAACTCCCTCGAAGCAATTGATGTCAGGTAATTTGATTATGTCTGCGTTCTTAAAGAAATTCTTGTAAGTATTATTCTCACAAGCAACAGTTTTATATTTGTGCATGTATTTGTGCATGTATAGTTTGAATTTATGCCACTCTAGAATGGCTATCTCTGTCAGGATGCAGATTTTCAATCCTAATAGCCATACGCCGGTTGAGACGCTTCTGATTATCAAGTCAAACTATGACTGCATCACCCACGTAAAACTGTTATTTGATTTCACAAATCTTGAGTATTAGTTGACTTTGATAAAGAGGGATCAAAACTCCCTCGAAGCAATTGATGTCAGGTAATTTGATTATGTCTGCGTTCTTAAAGAAATTCTTGTAAGTATTATTCTCACAAGCAACAGTTTTATATTTGTGCATGTATAGTTTGAATTTATGCCACTCTAGAATGGCTATCTCTGTCAGGATGCAGATTTTCAATCCTAATAGCCATACGCCGGTTGAGACGCTTCTGATTATCAAGTCAAACTATGACTGCATCACCCACGTAAAACTGTTATTTGATTTCACAAATCTTGAGTATTAGTTGACTTTGATAAAGAGGGACCAAAACTCCCTCGAAGCAATTGATGTCAGGTAATTTGATTATGTCTGCGTTCTTAAAGAAATTCTTCTAAGTATTATTCTCACAAGCAACAGTTTTATATTTGTGCATGTATTTTTACTGTGTCAGGATTAGGATAGAAACGCTCCCTGCCCTGTGTAGACCAGGAGCTTCAGTGAAGTATGAAATAATAATACAAAGAGAAACTAATGAGCAAGAAAAATAACACAATTCCTAAAATTTAATATCGACCTCTTTCTACACCATATTATTTCCCATATCTGAACAAAATCGAAGAAGTAAAGTGGGACTCGTGCAAAACTGAATATAGTAAATTCGTTCCCAGAAATTACAAGATAATTTGTAGAAAAAATATTGGTGTCGTTGATGGAAATGTTTACAAATATAGTGTGTTACTCTTCACTTTAAAAGCTTGACAAAATATTTCGATTGATACAATACTTGACAATGCACCCCGGGGGGTGGTAACTTGTCCCCTAACCCAGTAGGGGCAACGACGTCATGAACACAAAAATTGTATTCCGGCAATTTTTAACAATATTGATTGAAAATGATTGAAGTATCGTGATCACTCAAATATAAATAATCCTTTTTCTGCATGATTTTGTCAAAATTGTCCTATGCTGGCCATGTTAAAATATATATATGATTTCGAATACATATCGAAGTTTACTCTCGAATTTCAAAAATTTCTATCTAGGTCTAGATTCTCCCGTAGTAAAGCCATATGTAAAGTTTCGTGAAAATCCAATAATATTTGTAGTAGCTATCGGTTACCAAAGAAATCGACCACAAACAGACAGCCATGCGGACCTTACTCCAAATATCACCAAAACGTATTCAGGAGGTCTTAAAACATATGTTGGTAACAAAATCTTGAAATCATTTTGTGAAAACAATACTTTCTCAATGCTACCTATGCTAAAGTAAAAATATGGGTATATGTGAAAGACAGGAATTTAAGACACTTAAAATGGTCGTTAAGACATCTGATAGTGAAGTATAAGGATTAATAGTGCAGTGCATATTCTTCAGCCAGGAGTTAAGGTACAATTTGGATCCGCCATCTAATAATAAGTGATATTTTCAATGATACCGAAAAAATATAAGGAAGGAATGTGTCAAAAAGATTAAATATGCTTTTAATATATGTATATATCCATTCTATGAAGGTTCATGCGGACGCTAAATTCTTACCAGCTTTAAATATCTGAGATTCTAATGAGGAACGAATTCCTATTGCAGTCACATATGAAGGAAAGAACAGCTAATTTTATTTCTAACTATACTCAATTCTTCTTCCTTTAAAAGGCAAGTATAATATGTCTGGAGTACTTTATAAGATTAGGTTCTGGACGATAAAGCTCAAATCATTTCATATGACACAACTGAATCTAATACTGGGCTTATAAATGGTGTATTATTATTGGAGAGGAAATGAATATACTTTTATTGTTTTTCCCTTGCTAACATCATATTTATGAACTTGTTTTACACACTGCTTGTAAATGCAAAGGGTCCGAAGCAACAAGCTTTTTTAATGTGCATTTTTTTAAATATCTAAGAATTATTTAGAAAAATATATAAATACTTGTAAAGAGCCTAGCTGCCCCAACTGGGTATCGAACCCTGGATCTCCGAACTGACCAGCCGACGCTCTACCGTTGAGCTACTGGGACGAAATTGCAAGCTCTTTTGCCGAAGTGCACTCTGCATACTATACATACTGGTAATGCTAACAATTCTCAAAGCATTAACAAGGATAAAAAATACCACAAACAAACTTGAAATAAAATGATTTATTTTACTCTTCTAATACGGAACTGCTTCATTGAGAAATAATTGCAGTGAATGTATAGAGCTATCTGTTATCTTTTAGAAGGGAGATATGAAGAAGAAACCGTCAATTCGCTCTTTTGCGCTATCCATCAAGCTCGCAGGATTTACGCAACAATTTACGCTTTGAAGATGCTTATCACGCTTATTTTTATTTACAAGAATCTCACAATACTTATTACAAGTCTTTAAATTTAATTTAGAAAAGGAGAAAGCCTTACAAGATATTAGTTCGTTTAAAGTTTACATAAGATCATGGTTCAAATTTCAATCAGTCAGATATCAAGATTTATCTTTGTTAAAAGAATGAAATGTACGAAAACATAAATTAAACTAACTAACTCCAAAGCAGCAATAAAGAGGTTCTGTAAACGTATTTGTTACTTATCAGAAAAAATATTAATTTTATCACTAATTTGATGTTGATACTCGAACAAAAATTAAAATAGTGCAAAATTTTCATAAATACTGCCATAATATGAGAAAGAGATTAATTGTGCAACCTGAGAATATAGCTAACAAATATTTTGTTATTATGCTTATTTTTATTTACAAGAACATTTCTGTATTGGGCTATTTCTATTTTTTTTTCATTCCTTTGTAGGAAAAACTATGAGTGAATTTACCTCATATCAAAGTAAAGATCTTTTGCTTTGTTTGGAGCTAAAACTAAAATTTTTCAAAGAATTTCATAATACCTGTTAGCAAGACATATATCATATTTAAATGGTCTTGGACCTTGTCTCTGCTGTTAATAAGAAATCTTCTCTTGACTCTGAATCGAAATTTACTGCCTTGACTACTATACATGAACGTTTCCCGGATGGTTCTTGGCTCCATGTTTATACTGATGGTTCGGCTGAGGGGGCCATTAAAAATGATGGAGCTGGCGCTTACTCTATAGACCTTACATTGTCTTGCGCCGTTGGAAAACACTTTGACAACTTTGATGGCGAAATAGCCGCCATTTCTTTAGCCTTAGACAAAATGGAGCAGTGTGAAAAGGAAAATATCGTCTTTTTTGTTGATTCCAGGGCGGCAATTATGACCTTAATATCTTTCAATCTCTGGGAATGTGAGATTTCCAAGAATTGTATGGAAAAAATAGATAACCTGCTGAACATCAAGAACCGCATTGCCCTGCAGTGGATTCCAAGCCACTACGGGATATATGGAAATGAGCGGGCAGATTTATTGGCTAAGAATGGATCTCAAATGATGCAATCGGATCCTCCCTTGCCTATGCGGCATATAAAGCGATATATATCCCTCTCTATTAAAGCTAACCGTTTCAGTCTGTACGGGAAGAGAGCTTCCAGAAAAAAGTGAAACTCCCTGTTAAATAAGTCGGCAAGAATACCCAGTTCCTTACATAGAGCAGTTGGCGTGACTTGCTTTAGATTTGCCACGGGTAATGATTACTTACAGAGTCACTTGTATCGAAAGGGACTGACAGATACAGATGTTTGCCCTCTTTGCGACCATGGCGTTCCCATGACTGCGGAGAACACCTTAATATTTGCCCTGCTGTTCTTGACTGTTTTCCTTTATTTGCTACTGACAAGGCTTTTAGTGACTATTTTTATCGTACTTCTTTGTATTGGTCTGCTCGTCGACTTATGACCGAGGGGTCGGAGACGGGCATAGGATAAAAAAAAATATTTAAATGGTAGTATAGTCAGTTCAATCAGCAGTAAACGATACATCTGAAAGAGCTTTTCAATAGTAGATGCAAGACTGTAATAGACTATTAGCAGTGAATAAATGTTTCGCTGTGTTGAAAAGCATCAACATTTGATTGTAAAATATAAATATTAAAAAGAAAATATAATATATAGTTTTAGTGTCTTGCTAATTTTATTTTTTCTGTAATACATAATTCGGCAATGAATCTAATAAATCTCGTCTTTCTTTATTGCTTTTTCATTGGCAAAGCCTTGTGTCCCACGAAAATTTAGATTTCGAGAGTTTGATGCCAATATTTGTTTTAAGACCTCCTAAACATGTTATAATTATTTTTGGAGTAATATCCGTCTGTCGATCTGTCTATCTTATGTCCGAGGTCATTTCTTTATGTGCACGATTGCAGCCACAAATATTAATGGATTTAAAAAGTTTTTTGTACCTAGATTTGTTGTCAATAAATGTAGAACTAAATAGATTTTTTTTTACTTCAAGCGAAAACTTCGAAATGTATTCGATATTTTATATTTTTAAACGTGGCAGCAGAGGACGAAATGACATAATCATGCATAAAAGGGTTTATTTATGGATCAATGATCATAAATCTTAATAGTTTCAATCATGGTTGTGGAAAATGGCCGTGATACAATTTATTTGTTTTTTACGTCATTAGTCCCTCTTGGGGGGGGGGGCAAGTTACTCCCCCTGCCGGAGGGATACATCTTCAAGTATGGTATGAAACGAAAGATTTTTCTCATGTCCTTAAAAGTAAAGGGTAACACGCTATAAGTGTAATAATTTGTAACCACGATACTAATTTTTCAAATATTTTCCTGTAAAATTTGAAAAAACAAGATAATTTTGTTATGAGAAAGTCGAGTTGAGCCGCAATTCCGTTATTTTTTTTCTACTTTCAAAATTACTCAGAGTCATCTCAGACAATAAATTCTTCAAAAAATTTAGAATATTCAATGCAAAGACGACACGGTTGAAATACATTTGGTTGAGCTCAAATTTTACACAGAAGTATTTATGATCATATAGAATAAAATTAGGGGGTATGCGTAAAAAATCTGTTAAGGAAAAATTTATTCAAAATAAGGGACACCCTAATATATATATATATATATATATATATATATATATATATATATATATATATATATATATATATATATATATATATATATATATATATATATATATATATATATACATATATATATATGTGTGTGTGCGTGTGTGTAAAAGCAAGTAAGTTATATATATATATATATATGTATATATATATATATATATGTAAAAGCAAGTAAGTTTAAAAATATTCAAAGAGTGAAAGCAATTTAAATGTAAAATTCTAAGCTTGTTTTACATGTTAGATTAACAACACATTATCTTCAGTAATATAGTTGTACTCTAAAATTGCATCCATTTGTTGCACTAATTGTAACATATAAATAAGATAAAATTAATAGTTTAGCTAAAAGAGTTAAAATTGAACTTGAGATATTGTATATCACCTGAAACTAATTAAAAGTCCCTTAATGAATGCTAGATTAAGAATTCAATGAAATCTTTCATTGAATTGAATTCTTAATCTAGTATTCATTCCATTAAAAGAGTCTTTTAATTAGTTTTTGGTGATATATATGTCTCTTCAAGTTCAATTTTAACTTTGTTAGTTAAAATATTAATTTCCTCTTATTTATATGCTGCAATTAGTTCAATAAATGGTTGCAATTTTAAAGTACAGTTATATTACTGAAGATAATGTATTATTAAACTATCATGTAAAACATGCTTAGAATTTTACATTTAAATTGTTTTCAGATATATATATATATATATATATATATATATATATATATATATATATATATATATATATATATATATATATATATATATATATATATATATATATATATATATATATATATATATATATATATATATATATATATATTACTAATCAATTTACTTATACTACACTCTTTTGCAAAAAAATGAAACACCATGAAGAAAGGGACTGTTTTGATTGAAATTAAATATACGTACAGCTCATACACAGGTAATGAAATGATTACAAAATCAAGGTCGCAGGACCCATGAATGGTTAGCAATTGCACATTGAATTTTCAAATCAGTAATTGGTGAAACTCCCTTGGTGGCAATGCATGCTTGTATACGTCTATGTAAGGAATGATAATTTCCCCCAATGTCATCCTGCGATTCACTCTGCCAGGCTTGTCTCAATTGTTGTTCCAGAACTTCTATACTTCGGGGTTCCCGAATCTGGCGGCTTAGCATGTCCCATACATGCTAAATTTGCGAAGGGTCTGGTGACCTTGCTGGTCAAGGAACAGTATCAACAGCACGAAGACAGTCCACAAATATGCGAGCGGTATGTAGCGTGGCATTATCTTGTTGGAAAACGATCCCAGAATGACGTGCCATGAAGGGTAACGCAAACGGCCACAGGATATCATCAATATATCGTTGAGCTGTTAAAGTTGTACTCTGGATGACTAGGAACGACCTGCTGTGTTAAGAGATAGCCCCCCCCCCACACCATGGGTAATGACTGTGTACCTGTTGCTGGAGAATTTATTGAAATTTTTCAAGGATAACACTTGAAGATCCATATGTTTATAAACAGACAGTTTTGCAATTTAGAGATTTTCTACGAATTAGAGAAAAGCCCCAATAACGTTCCAACTAGAAGAAAATTTATATGAATTTAATAGGAAGCCAAAGATGACATTTATTTTAATAATTTTTCAAAAATTCTTGCGGAGTATCTAAAGAGATCGAAAGGTTGGAGAGGTTGAGGAAAGGATATACAAACTATGCACAAAAGGATAAAACGCGGAAGTGTAAAACAAAGGCTGATTGGGACCGCTGGCGCAGTCGCCTCCACACATGTACCCGGTGGTCATCTGGTGAAAGACTGAAGCGTGATTCATCGCTGAACACTGTGCGATGCCAGTCTGCTGGCAGCCATGATGTTCGGCCATGATGTTCGACACCACTCCAAACGACTTTGTCGATGTTGTGGGGTTATGGGCAGCGTCTTAAAGGCCGCCGTGAGCGTAACCCCACCTCAGCCAAGTGCTGTAAGATGGTGGAAGATACCATGGTGGTATGAAAGAGGCTATAGCACGTTGGATGGCGGACAATGATGCCGTTGGGAATCAGTTCCAAATGAAGCCACTATTAGTAATAATATTAATTTTTTGGATTTAATCTAACTATTGAACCTACTAATGGGATAGTTACTAATTTATATGATACAAAAAATATTTTAAATTTAGCATTAATAAAATATTACAATTTATTTCCTGCAACTCGATTCAATTCTTTAGAAATATTATACTTAATCGACATTTTAGAATTTATAGAATATCACACTAAAAATTTCATGTTATGCACATTAATAACCTACAAATTACCAGTGAATTATAGAGTCATCTCAGCCAATAAATTCATCAATCAATTTAGAATATTCAATGCAAAGACGGCACTTAAAATGCATTCGGTTAAGTTCAAATTTTACACTTAGTATTTGTGATCATATAGAATAAAATTAGGGGGTATGCGTAAAAAATCTATTAAGGAAAAATTTATTCAAAATAAGGGACACCCTAATATATATATATATACGAGTATATATAACTCAATAATTAGAAAAAGAAAAAAGAAGAATGACATTGTATCAAAATTTCGCCGGGGGGGATTGTGACCCCCACTTCCCAGTTTTTAGATGTGATTGATGTAATATTTATATGTATATATATATATATATATATATATATATATATATATATATATATATATATATATAAATAAATATGTAATATAAGTGTGAAAGTTATAAAATACCAGAAATCACACGAATAAGGCGCGATGCTGCACTACAACGTGGATTTAAATATCATACCAGAAAAGTAGATAAGTAAACGGAAGCAATATACCAAAGAATGACCGGGGGGGTTGTGACCCCCACTCCCTGGTTAAGCAAGCTTTTTGTCTAGACAATACTCCTGGTAGCCGATATATTGCACAAGAAATGAATACCGAAGTATCAAAATTTAAAATGATGTAAAAAGAGGTACCAGAACATGAAAACGTGGAATAACCCACAAGACATATAATCCAAAATCTGCATTAAAGTGTCTTAATTCTACAATTTAAAAGGCAATAAGAATTAAAAAGGATAGATAATAAACACATAATCAGATACTGTACCATGACCTCACTACCTCATACAGCAAGACGAAGACGTACCAATCTATCCACACGTCTATATTTATCATTTTCCTATATGATAAAATATTAAAATAATAAATCCAATGGTAAAATGGAAGAAGTAGCTCATAATACACTATCTTATTTTTTTTATGCCTTCAGAATACAATGAAAAAAATGAAATTCAACAATAAAAAGGAAACTATAATACATATAACAGTTCAGAAAGCTAAAGATAATCAACAAATGTCAATAGAGAGGAATCGAAACAAGGAATACCAAAATAAACAAGCATTAAAGCTTGAACGTGGAAGAGCTCTAGTCTTAAGAATAGTTTATTTCGAAAAAATTCTTTATCAAGTCCTGTTATTTTAAACAAAATGAACATAAAAATGCTAGTTTCTGAAGCACAAGATAGATTTTATCTATAAACATGTGTTATTAGGAAGACAAGCATAAATATTGAAAAAACAGACAGGAAACATAAATACTTTAAAATACACATCAAATGTACAATTATGACGAGCAAAAAATGACTAGACCAATGTTGCCATTCGATAAAGAGTAAAGAAGTGATTTACTGTTGTCAAAGTGAGTAATAAAAACCGTACTGCGTAATGGCAGTAAAATGTGATATTCTATCGTAAAAGCTGCAAAATAGAAAGACGAAAATATATTGTAATGTAAAAATAAGAGAATGAAGAAGTAAGGCTAAAATAAGATACTAAGAAGAGAATATTAAGAATTTTAGGCTAATCGAAATTTATTAACTATACCATTTATTAAATATGCTGGATATTCATATCATTTACTGGTAATTATGAGGTTATTTATGTGCAAAGCATGAAATTTTTTATCTGATAATCTATAAATTCTAAAAAGTTGATAAAGTACAATATTTCTAAACAATTGAATCGAGTTGCAGGAATTAAAAGATAAGATACTAAGAAGAGAATATTAAGAATTTTAGGCTAATCGAAATTTATTAACTATACCATTTATTAAATATGCTGGATATTCATATCATTTACTGGTAATTATGAGGTTATTTATGTGCAAAGCATGAAATTTTTTATCTGATAATCTATAAATTCTAAAAAGTTGATAAAGTACAATATTTCTAAACAATTGAATCGAGTTGCAGGAATTAAAAGATAAGATACTAAGAAGAGAATATTAAGAATTTTAGGCTAATCGAAATTTATTAACTATACCATTTATTAAATATGCTGGATATTCATATCATTTACTGGTAATTATGAGGTTATTTATGTGCAAAGCATGAAATTTTTTATCTGATAATCTATAAATTCTAAAAAGTTGATAAAGTACAATATTTCTAAACAATTGAATCGAGTTGCAGGAATTAAAAGGTAACATTTTATTAATATTGAATTAAAAAAAAAATTTTTATCATATAAATTAGTAACTATTCCATTAGTAGGTTCTATAATTAGATTTAAATCCAAATAATTAATATTTTTACTAATAGTAGTTTCATTAGGTATTAATTCCAAATTATCCGGATAGAAATCTATATCTATGACATAATTATCAGTAAATGCTAAACAAATCAGAACATCTGCATATCTATAAATTTTATAATCTGTAGAAGAAAAGAATTTTTCTTTTATTTTACTTGTGTTATATACCTGAGATTAATCATTAATAGAAAATGTTCTGTATAGCAAAAGTAAAAGGAAGATGGACTTAAATGTAAATGACATTAAAAATACTGCACTACAAGCCGTTGAATACTTTAAAGAAATATGATAAGAAAACATTATAAATAAAACAAGTACTAAATTGGTATAAAATACCACTTTTTCCCTATTCTATATAAAAATTAAGGAATGGAATAAGAATTACATGTGATACAGAGGGATAAATAAATTTTTTACAACACATTCAGATGAAAGTTTTGATATAAATCATATATATAATGCAGGTACTTAAGGTACTAATCCCCTTGTTCCCTGCATAAACAAACATGGTGTACATACAAGAGATGTGTTTAAAGATGAAAAGTTGCAAAATAGAAACATTGTTTTGCACGATGAGCTAGGCCTTTTCTAGCTCCCAAAAATTCTTTTTGAATAAATTGAATAAAGTGAAAAGCATTTCCGAAACCATGTACGTTATCAAGGGACATACATGTTTCGTTAATAAGGATTTTACGTTTCTGTGTGCATTACTGTAAATTTTATTACAGAAATAATGCACATGGCCCGACGTAGATGAAAATACAAATTGGATCAGATATATAAGAAATCAAATATAATAATCAAATATAACAGCGTGTGGCTTAGTGTTTATAGGAGAATATAATGTAATGAAAAGTTATAAGAATATAATAATATAAATGTATTTACCCCTTGCGTTGCTTTGATACTGACTAAGCATTTTTACTCAATACAGGTTACAGTTAATTCTATATACTAAAGTTTCAACTGTTGGAAGTGAAACATGTAAATGAAAAATTATTTAAAATTGTTTGAGAATGATCTGTCAATATGTTGCTGTAATTATAGCAAGGTGTTGAATTTAAAATTACATTTAAAATGTGTTTTAATAAAAGAAAAAATA
Organism: Amaurobius ferox; assembly: GCA_951213105.1. Classification (NCBI taxonomy): domain Eukaryota; kingdom Metazoa; phylum Arthropoda; class Arachnida; order Araneae; family Amaurobiidae; genus Amaurobius; species Amaurobius ferox. The sequence goes on from OX578139.1 coordinate 75,585,040, forward strand.
AGGTTTGGCGGGTAGGTATTTTGGATAGTGGTGTTTATAAATTTAAAAAGATGTTCTTTGTAGTAACAAGATGTACTTACCATTTTCATTCTTAATAGCTGGTTATTAATACTATTTTTATATACTGATTTTTAAAGATTGGATGAATAATGTTGAAGTTTCTTTACTTTGAAGGTATAAGTTTCTGTTTTGTCGTATATTTTAAAATTTAATGTGTCTGCATTTTAAATTTTTAAACTAACTTCTAGATAATTGATCCAGTTTGATGCATATGTATTTTCAATTAGTTGTAGATTAAGTGGATAAAAATTAAAGTTTAATACAGGTGCTTCATTAGTAATTCCAATAACAATTAGGTCATCAATAAATCTATACATGATAAGACTGTTGAAAGGGTACTGAATTTCGTAAAAATGTAGATAAAGGTTGGGCAGTATTGAAGATGAGATTCCTCCCTGTGGTATTCCCTTATTTAATTTGTATATGCAATTTCCTTGAGATATATACTGTTTGAACAAAAAGAATTTTAATAATGTTTTGAATTTTGGAAAAGAGATGTTTTTGGATTGAGTAAATTGCTCATATAAATTTATTATAACTTTATATAAATCATTAATATCAATGTTATTAAAGAGGTCTTTTAAATCGAAAGTTTTAATATCATGTATGTAAGGTAGTTGTTTTAGGTGATTCATCAGTTCTAAACTAATTTTGATTATATGTGTTTGTTGTGTAGTGAAATGATCATACATTTGATTTAGTGTAATTAGAAGTTTTTAGTCGTCAGCATTGGTGTATGAATTAAATCCTATAGTACCAGTTCTAAAAGAAATGGGTGATTTATGGAATTTAGGTATGAGTATCTGATAAGGAAAATTAAGATTGTGTTTTTGTTTAAGAAGTTTGTAGTAAGCAATAATTTGTTTACTTATTATAGTGATATTAGAGTTTATAAGAGTTAATAAAATTGAGGTATGGAATTGCAGTTTGAGTTCGTCCAAATAATTTTTTTTGCAAATAAATGCATAATTACTTGATGCCTTATCAACATAAGTGATTACAAATTTGTCTTGTAATAATTTGATCTCTATAAATATGTCTTGGTAATTATGAGTATATTTTGGTATAGGAAATTGTTGAATCAATTGTTTTACATACCAGGTGACTTGTACTTGACAGCTCTTAAAATCTTCAAAAGGGCAGTAATATTTACCTAAAATTTTATATATATATTTATTTAAATCAATGCCAAAATCTTGCATTATTTTTGTTTATTATATAGTAGTGGTAGTCTATATTTGAATCCATAGCTCAGAAAATGTTTGAGATGAGGTTCCTGAATTAAATTGAGACTGCCGATGATTACATGTCCATGATGTTGATCAATAAAGGGTTGATAACAAGATTCAGTACACGGACAAGATACAGAGTCGTTCAACTTTTTTGATAAAAGATTGTAGTTGTATTTGTCAAGCATCTGTTTAGAAATTCGAAAAACATTTTTACATCCAAATTATTATTTTAAATATAAATAAAAGTCAAGCAGCATCGGGCGCGGTTAGTACTTGGTGGGTGACCACCTCGGAACGCCGCGTGCTGTTGGCCATCTCGGGTGCGGTATCCCCGTGGTTTGCGAGCTAGATTTGCACGCTGCCACATATGCCGCCGTGTTCATGCGGAGTACGATCACGTTAAACATGTGGGTCCGTAAGTCCTTCCGAGAGGTTGGTGGTAGGGGAAGGAGGGTACGGTCCCTGTGGATGCCTCCCCCACTGGGTTCCGGTCTAAATTGGGTGGCACTTCCCGGCCGTCCATACAGTTACCTTACACCTTTCTGGTACGGCCGTCCAAATAGTTGCTCTTAGTCCTCTGGACGAGTCGGACGGTCTGGGTCTTCAACACCTTTCTGGTAGGTCGGACGGTCTGGGTCATCAACATCAACATCCAAATTATCCGGATACATTCAATCATTATATATATATATATATATATATATATTTATATATTATTTCAAATATATATATATATATTTAAATATTCGTTCCTGAACTTGGATACTAGTAGCGGAATGGTTAAAACATTTGGTAAATATTAAGTGTCTTGTTGCCCGTGCAATAATATTTCTACTGGGATGACTATTTCTAACAAGAGCTACAACGGTTCACCAAAGCTCGTAGCTGCAGTAGGAGTATCGTTATTTTGAGGCAATAGGAAATTAAGCCAAGTTACCATAAAAATGTAAAAATGTGGCGACAAATGACGCTCCCTACGGAAGAAAGGATAAATTGGCGAATAAAATTTTTTTAACAGTTTCTGATAATTGGCTTTCTTCCAAGTGTTATAGTTCAAGGTTAGCAAGGAGTAGCTGCTGCCCTTCCTGGCTTTTGCCTTAATTCTAGTGGCATCCACATATTTATGAGGAATTTTTGACGACTCATATTGGAATAAATAAATAACAACACAGTTTCAAAGGCTGCATCTGAATCAGACAGTTGTTGAAAGTACATGAATCAGCCAGTCAAATGTTTCAGTGGTGAAGAGTGAGTGGTAAATGAAGAAAGTAAGTGACATCTTCCAAATTTTATTCTTAATTCATTGTTTATTTATTTAATTATTTCACTACTGATAACAATTATCATAGACCAATATTTTATATATTATCTGTGTATCTCTTTATATATTTTCATTGTAAATTATATGATAAACATTAAATAAAGGATTTGATAGGCAGCTGCTAGAATTGAGCAAACTTATGCAGAGTTTGCATCTATTCCTTCTGCCATGCCTCGGCTTTATATATTTTTACTTTCCTTATATACATAATGTATAAGGAAAGTATTGTGACGGGGTCGAAAATTCGAATTCGAGTTTTCGACGGGAGAGCACGTTTCAAACATCCCTGATCACGAATCAAACATTTTTGAAGTGGTGTATGTCTCTGTGTGTGTGTGTGAAAGTATGTGTGTGTGTGTGTGTGTCAGTGAGTCTGTGGAGACGATAACTGACGAACAAATGGACCGATTCGAACGAAATTTTGTACAAAAATCACAATCTGCTAACACTGGAAGCTTATTGTTTTTATACGCAATCGAATGTTCAGAACTCCCCTAAATTTTCGAGTGAAATTTTGAAAAAATCGTCAAAACATCAAAATCGCTAATAAAGTTGCACAAATAGACATTTCTTATGTAATTTTTCATTAGAAAACGATTGACATAAATTTTAGAACGCTAACATGAACCGTTCTCGAGATATTGCACATTTTTCAAAAAAATTATCAAAAAGTTATATAAAATAAAAAAAAATATATTTCCTATTGAGAAACATGTTCACTTTTCATATGTAATACAATGCGATAAATTGGGTGACATCATTCTCGTGGACCTAGCTCGTTCCATTCATGAAAAAATATACTTTGGGTAATACTCTTGTATTTGCACGTCAATAGTCATTTATCTGCTGTAAGAATAATTTAATTCTCCGTCCATAACGCTTGGCGAGATTTTGGCGACGAATTTGGCGGAATGTCGCCAACTTGGCGACATTTTTAATTGTTGCCAAACTAACGAAAATCTCGCCAAATTGATAAAAATGACGCTAAATCAATGAAACTGATGACTAATTGAAGAAAATTCAATATCGTGGAAAGAAAGTAAATTCATTGCATTATATAAGGAAAGTCATGTGTTGCCCACATCAGATTATTTTTCATTTCTTACCAGTAATTTAACGGTTCACATTTTTTTGTTCTGTGTTTGTTTTTAAATCTCAATTCAATGCTATTTTCAAGACCAACTTATCTCGCCTGCACATGCGAGTGCAGAGGGAGGGACCCATTATCGGCTTGTGTGTTGATATGTCAGTGCAGGGTTTTGTTTTCGTTGGCTAATCCCACCTGTTATTGACCATTTGACTATTCTTGACCAGTTATTGACGTCGTAAGCGGTAAATTCACTTTTTGTCATCCCTGCATTGAACGGCAACATCGTTTTCCCGTCTCATGTTAGAGTATGCTTTTCTTGCTGTTCGAAGTTACTGCTATTACAATTGCGTAATTTTTCTAAGAATACAATGATTATAAATTGTTGTGCTCACTATATGCGGCACAATTTCTCAATATATTTTCCTCAAAGGCCTACATTTATGTTTTTAATCATGTCTGATAGTACATCATGACCTGGCCCATTGTGACATCGACTTTTATGCCGACTAACATGACAATATCAAACTATGACGTCATATTATGACGTATGTAAAATGATTAATAGTGAATTTTTACTTTTCTTGCTCTGTTTTTAGCTGAATTTAGCTTTGCCTGGCTTGTCGTGGTTCGTTATCAGCGGTAATTAAGAACGCAGAGTGTTTTTTTGACCTGATAAAGATGGTTTAAAACGCCCTCGAAACAATCGTAGTAAACTAATTGACTTCTCCATGCTTTCCTTATGGAAGTATTGGAAGTTATATTCTTATGCAGTGTACCAATAAGATATATCTATACATATCAGTTAATTATATATAGTTTCTGTATCTATACAGCCCCTGTACTAAATTGTATCGGCTGTATCGTAATGACTGTAAATACCATATCGCATCGACGTCATCAATATTCTGGCAGAGATAATTACATTTTCTAAATCTGCGTTTTACAATTTCAAAGTTAAAAACTAATGCATATATAAATTATGTTTTTAACAATCTTCATGAAAATTATTAAATGCTATACCTGTATACTTAATAAAAGTTGTTGATAACTTTCTGAATAACGAAATCCTTTCAGATTTAAGCATAAAAAATGACACATATTTTATAATTCTGTTAACGTGCGAATGGGGAAACATATTAAATCTTGTTTCCGCGGCTGACGAAAATATTTAATTGTGCAATTTTTACGATTAGCAGCAAAGGAATAAAAAAATGTGTTTTTGTTACTTCTGAGAAGCACGGTGGTTTAAGTTTTTTTTAATATTCTTTTGTATCGTCACCCTTAATTCGAATTTTTGAAATTGTCGAATTTTCCGTTGATCTGGAAGCTGAGATGGATCGAATGAGACTAAAACCAAGATTCTAGCTAATGTAAAAGTACTATATAAATTTGATTTTTTATTGTTATTTTCCCTTCGTATCGCCCCTATGATTCGAATCTTTGAAATATTAGAATTTGTCGTCGATCTAAAAAATGAGACGCATGGAGTGAAACCAGCACCGCTGGAGTCTAAATGCTGGATCAAATTTCATCAAATTCGGTTTCGCCGTCCTCCCGTGATGTTGGGACAAACAGACAGGTAGATTTTCAATTTTATTAACACTTTACAACATAGTTGAAAAGTGTTTATGACTTTGTTCATTCATTCTGTCTGTCTGTCTGTCTGTCTGTCCATTAGCATGATAACTGCCGTAAAAATGACTTTATTAAAATGAAATTTTAGTATGTTTTTCAGACGGTCTGTGGGACCTATGGGAATATAAATGAATATTATCACCCAATTAGTTTTGGATTGAACCCGGGTTGAAAAAATGAAATATATTGAACCCTATGGGACCTAATTTTCCAAACATTTTTATGCGAATTTAATATTCACAAATTGCTTCAAAAATTTTAGGAAATATTCAAATTATCCCATAAAATATATAAAAAAATTTCAGTAAAATATGTTAGGTAGTTTTTTAAATAAAAATTATTTAATATAGGGAGAAAAACAAATTCAATTAAATTCTGACTCTTGCTATATCCCCCAGAAAGGAAAAAGAGATATAGTATAAAATAAATATCTTTCCAAGACTTTTATTATTTTATGTATAAGAGAGGTTTCACATTTTAAAGTAAATATGGTAGATAACAATTTTTTTAATTTTTTAAATAAAATAAATTATTATGCGAGTAGTATTGTGATGAATGAAACGATTGGGAAAATGTTTATGAATGAAATGCTGCTTTTATATGGAGGCGATTTATATTTCGATGATGTATGTCATTTGAATAAAGTTCATTTGTTTTCGATGAAGTTCTAAAATATAATAAATTATTGTAGTATTATGATAATTTTAAAAATATTACCGAGGAATGTATCGTATTTTAGAGATGTTTAAACCAAGCAATTTATATTTCAATGCTGTCATTTGAATGAAGTTCATTTTCTTCGATGAAGTTTTCAAATATAATAAATTAATGTAGTATTGTGATAATTTAGAAATATTACGGAAGAATGTATCGCATTTTAGAGATGTTTATATAAAACTGCATTGAAGTTGGAAAGTGCTTCATAATCAATGCTTTATGCATGATTGATCTTTCTTGTTCATATAGATTGCACTGAAGTGGGCAAAGTGGCTCATTAAAACCTGTTGAAGGCAATATTTTTCATCACTTGTGAAATTTCTTCTGTGGTGAGCCCAACATACTTTTCAAATTCATCTGGCATTTTCCTTCGCCCTCTTAGTCATCTCTTTTGGTTGTATTTGCACATGATGGATGGTAACGTACTTTGACTCTAAAAAATATGTAAACTATTTTTGCTAAGTATTCTTACAATAGATTCTCTAGAGTTACTTACGTAGATCCATTCGATTTTTCATAGATTCAAACAACACGCTTTCATGAAATACATGAGTGCATTCAGAGAAATAGGCGTAAAATTGGCAGTAAAATACTGCATTTATTAACGGTAAAATACTGTAACCAGTTTTTACAGTTTAAAACCGTGTTATTTTCAAGGGCGGGAAAATTCTCTCTGAGGGATAATCGTCCACTCACGCTGTCTCTCGTTACCAGGGTCTGAACAAGACAAAGTGAGGCCCAGGGTCTAGTGTTAATTCGGGGCCCCCACACGCATACCAAACACGTGCAAAACGTCAACACATAACACATTTGGGGAATGTTAGCAGCACCGAATGTCCTTCTGTACATGTAGAAAACTGTCAAACATTTTACTTCAAAGTGCTATATTAAGACTTTAAAGGATATATAATATTTAAACTATTAATATATTTTACAATATTTAAACTATTAATATATTTTAAAATTTAAAACTAATATTACCAGTTGTAAATTAATTACAAAATATTTCTGCTTAAATATTTTACCACATACAACATTTTAGGGCACCTTAAATTTTGGGGGCGAGAATGGTGTCAAAACATTTATCGCATTATATTACATATGGAAAGTGAACATATTTCGGAGTAGTTAGTAATTATTTTTGTTTTATGTGATTTTCTGATAAATTTATTTGGAAAATGTGCACTATCTCGAGAACGGTTCATGTTAGCGTTCTAAAATTCATATCAATCGTTTTCTAATAAAAAGAAATGATGATTTATAAGAAATGGTGATTTGCGTAACTTTAATAAAGGTTTTGATTTTTTGATGATATTTTCAAAATTTCACTCGAAAATTTTGGGAGGTTCTGAACATTCGATTGCGTGTGAAATCAAAAGACTTCCAGTATTCACGGATTGCAAATTCTGTACCAAATTTCGTTCGAATCGCTCCATTTGATCATAAAATATCGCATATATACACATACACGCACACACATATATACACACACAAACACACACATACACGCACATATACACATACACACATATACGCACACACACACAGAGACAAATAATTTGATTCGTATTCAGGGATGCTTTAAACATGCTATTCTGTCGAAAACTCGAATTCGAATTTTCGACCCCGTCACAATACTTTCCTACCTTCCTTATACACTCATGTCTAAAAATTAAGCATATTTCGTAAAATGCGAAAAATTCGCAGTTAATATGGATATAATAGCTCACAATAAGTTGTGGAGAATCGTAAGATAAGGTAAATCACTGTGCATATGCAAAACAGTTCAGTCAACGTCGACATGCGCAAAGCACCGGCGCAAGTCGTAACAAGTATAAAACGGCCTCGAGCGACATGGCCAGTTGAGGCAGAATTTCGAAATGGCTGTGGTACGGAGCGTAGTTAACAATAAACAAGAAAGATCAATCATGCTTAAAGCATTGATTACGAAACACTTTCCAACATCAATGCAATTTTATTTAAACAAGTCTAAAATGCAATACATTCCTCGGTAATATTTTGAAACTTATCACAATACTGCATTAATTTATTATATTTGAAAACTTAAACCTTCATCGAAAAAAATGAACTTCATTCAAATGACGGCATTGAAATATAAATTGCCTGGTTTAAACATCTCTAAAATGTTATACATTCCTCGGTAATAGTTTTAGAATTATCATAATACTACGATAATTTATTATATTTGAAAACTTCATCGAAAACAACTGAAATTAATTTAAATGACGTCATAGAAAAAATAACACGCCTGGATCTCTCTATAAAAACAGGATTTCATTCATAACTTTCTCCCATTCATTTCATTCATCACAATATTATAATAATTTATTTTATTTAAACATTTTGTTTAAGACCATGGAGCTACAAAAAATTAAACTCTATGCTTGAAACTTCATCGAAAAAAATCGTCCTTCTCTTTATGAAATCAATTAATATTTCATTCATATCAGCCATGCAGACTCCATGGACTAAATTATTTTGTGTTAAAAAAATACAGGAATTCTAATACAACTCATTCTATATATTTTGCTGTTTACATTTTACACTGAAAAATAGGCTTAGTTGCAGAAATAATCAAATTTAGATGAGCATTTAAACTCAAATATATTGTCATTGCGTTGTTTCAGTATGTAGATGCACAGAATTTAAGCAAAAATAAAGTAGTTTTAGTACGGATATAACACTCAATATGAATTAAAAAGAACTTAAAAAAATCACGATTTTGAAACAAGATGGATGCCATATATCATTTTGAAGTGGGTCATGTGATCGTTTCATATCATGGTCACGTGATCGTTTCATATAAAAGGTGTAATTATTATTTTAATTTTTATTTAAAAAACTACTGAATATATTTCGCTGATTTTTTTTATATATTTTATAGAACAATTTGAATATTACCTAAAATTTTCGAAGCAATTTGTGAATTTTAAATCCGCTTAAAAAATGTTTGAAAAATTAGGTCCCGTAGGGCTCAATGTATTTCATTTTTTCAACCCGGGTTCAATCCAAAACTAATTGGGTGATATTATTCATTTATATTCCCATAGGTTCTACAGACCGTCTGAACAACATACTAAAATTTCATTTTAATTAAGTCATTTTTACGGCTGTTATCGTGCTAACGGACAGACAGACAGACAGAATGAATAAAGTCATAAACACTTTTCAACTTTGTTGTAAAGTGTTAAAAAGGATGAAAGATGTCACAAAGATGCCAAATGGATATGGTTCTGAAGGGACGAATTATTAGAATGCTGGAATCCGGTCGATCCCAAACCGAACCGTCTCGAATTCTGAAGGTGCCTCAGTGTGTGATCTCTAGACTGTGGCAGATATTCTAAACTACTAGATATGTTATACCTAACGATCAGTACCAAGTCTTCCAGAAGTAACAATCGCTCGGCAAGACCGATACTTGGTGATAACTGCGTGACGTCAGAGGAACCGTTCTGCCAGACAACTGGATTCGGCCCTGACAGCCGCCACAGGAGTCACTGTTTCGAGACAAACTGTTTATATGAGACTCAGACACGTGGGTCTCTATGCCAGACGACCAGTAGTTTGCACTCCCCCCTGACGTCTGCACAAAAACGCGTGCGTTTACAGGAGTTTGGAACATCGGCAGTGGAGTGGACAACAGTGGGGTAATGTCATGTTAAGTGACGAGTCCAGGTTTAGCCTGCAAACTAATTCTTGTCGTACCACGATCTGGAGAGAACGTGGAACGCGTTTTCACACGGGAAACATCACGGAAAGACATTGTTTTCCGCTTGGGGAGTCATGGTCTGGGCAGGCATCATGATGGACTGCCGCACGGGCCTCCACATCATTGACACGGGGTCGGTTACCGGTCAGAGATACAGAGACGAAGTTCTTGAGCCTACCGTTCGATTATGTCGAGGTGCTGTAAGTCCTGATTTTATCTGCATGGTGATAACGCGCCTCTTGACCGTGCGGCCTTGGTCGACGACTTCCTTCAAATTGAAGATATCCAGCACATGCAGTGGTCTATCAACTCTCCGTATCTGAATTCAATAGAGAAAGTATGGGAAATCGTTGTGCAGCATACGTGACTACCCGAGGTTCCCACACACCGTATTAAACTGCAGCTTCATATTGTTTTAATCATTCCGCTTCATTGAGATTGACACTCGTATTAAGACCCTTTGTTTTCAACCCTCTTCTTTGGATAATAAAAGTCATTATTATCCTTGTTTTGCATTTTTTTCTTCTTCTATAACCCTATTACACCCGCACACCGCGTTTCCTTTCATTTCGATGTAGATTTCCTGAAATTTACATATAAATAGCAACTATGCTTAATTTTTGGACATGAGTGTACATTATATTAATTATATAAGGAAAGTAAAAATATCTGGCCATAAAATAATTTATTTTTGGAATTAAGTTACAAACTTTATTTATTTTTAGAACCATTGATACTGTAATAAAAATTCGCTAGTAACATGTTATATACTTATATCTTTTTTTACTTTCCTTATATACATAGCATAATGTATAAAGAAAGTATTGTGACGGGGTAGAAAATTGGAATTCGAGTTTTTGATGGGATAATGTTGAAACATTCCTGAATACGAATTAAACGTTTTTGATTTCTGTGTGTGTATGTGCCAGGGAGACTGTGGAGACGATATTTCACGAAAGAATGGGGCGATTTGGATAAAATTCGGTACCAAAATTACAATCCGGTAAAACTAAAAGCGTATTGTTTTTAAACGCACTCTAATGTTCGAAAGACCCCACCCCCAAATTTGAATGAAATTTGAAAAAGTCATCAAAAAATCAAAACTTTCAATAAATTCACGTAAATAATTATTCCTTATGTCATATTTCATTAGAAATCGATTGACATAAACAGTAGAACGCAAGCATGAACTTGAGATATTGCACAATTTTCAAATAAATTTATCAAAAAATCGCATAAAATTTAAAGAATGTTAACTATTGTGAAATATGTTCATTTTTCCATATGTAATAGTATGCTATAAATTTGTGGACATCATTCTTTTGGATCTATCTCGTTTCATTCACGAGAGAAGATACTTTGGGTAATAGTTTTGAATTTGGACACTATTACTCATTTATCTACTATAAGAATAACCTATTTCTTCGGCCATAACGCATGGCGAAATTTTGTCGACGGATTTGACGGAATATCGCCTACTTGAAGATTTTTTTCATATGGCCATATTGACGAAATTGTCTCCAAATTGTTGAAAATGACGCTAAATCAATGAAAATGACGACTAATTGATGAAAATTTAATATTTTGAAAAGAATATATGAATCTTGTCCGTAATGCTATGCGAAAATTTTGGCGGATATCTCTAATTTGGCGATTTTTTAATATCGTCAAATTGATTTTTTTAATATCGTCAAATGTCTCGAAACTGATAAAAATGACTCTAATTGGGAGTTAATGTTTTGCAAATTGTTGATTCCGTCAAATGACGGGCATACCCACTAGTAGGATCTCTAGGAATGCTCTTCTCTCCGTTTGTTTGTAATTCTTGGCGATACATTTGAAAAACTTGAGAAAATAATCTATCTAAATATTGCTAACTTGGCGATATTGAGTTCCAGATTGACGAAAATATCATCAAAATTGCAAAAACGACGTCAAGTTAATGAAAATGACTCCTAATTGACGACTTTATTGTTAAAATATTTTAATATATGGACTATATTGTTTATTGAGGATGCTATCAATTTTAGCAATTTTAATTTAGAGTTGCGTAAAATATATGTTAATTGGTACGAAATAGTTTTATATCTTGTCATCCGGAACAGCGCCAAATGTACAATGCAACGTTAAAAACACTATCTTGGTTCTTATACATCCTTTTTTCACGATAAAAGAAGTAAATTAATTTTATTATTTAAGGAAAGTCATGTGCTGCCCACATCAGATTTTTTAAATGTTAATACAAAATCTGAAGACATATTATTCGCCACTATTTCACATTTTTAAGTTTAAACGTCTGTGGTGAATATTATCAAAGATTGTATTTCTATTTAAACACTAGCGAGATACCCGTTCTTTGTACGAAATATGCAATATAGAAAAACTTAAAATTCACAATTATGTGCAAATTACTGTAGAATTCTAAATGGCATTGTTATTCAAAGCATTTTATTAAAGTATTTAAATTAATTCTCCTAAAAATAGTTTCAGAGCATTAATTTAAATATTTTATTTAATGATCTGCATTAAATAATGCTTATAGCAATAATTTAAATATTCACTTTCTTACGTCATTTAAATGACGTAAATAGTGTACACTAATTGCGTCAATAACTGTACGTACGTGTAATAATTGTTTAATTAATATCTGTACGTACTCTAATTCAAATATTTTAATAAAATGTGAAATTTGACCAATATATATCAAAGTGGAAGCACTGTAAAATTTGATCATTATATGCCAAAATGAAAGAGCTTTGCAATTATAATAATACATGCCAATAGGAAAGCGCTAAAATGGCATGACAATATATACACGTACTACTCTCATTCTGTTTCAATAATCGGCTAAACATGATATATGAGTTTAAAAAATCTTTATCAATATAAAACAGATGACGTAAGAAAGTGAAAATAACAAGACTTCCTGTAAACTTTAAACCCGAAGGCCCTAATTGCTATAATCCAGTCAAAAATGCAATTCCGATCAAATTTATTTTGATATACATTTTATGATTTAAATAAAAAAAAAAATAATAATCGTGTGCTGTATAAACACATGTGATTTGATTGCGTTGAAGTTGGAAAGTGTTTCATAATCAATGCTTTATGCATGATTGATTTTTCTTGTTTAATTAATATCTCGACAACTCCTGATCCTAGAAACTCGAAAAATGAACTCAATTTAAGTGGGGCTATTCCAAGGTTACCCACAAAATTTCATGAAATTCAGTACAGACGTTCTCCCGTAATGATGAGAGACAAACAGGCACACATACAAACATATTTTCTATTTTATTTATATAGCTTTACCAAAGCTTTTCTAAAATTATTTTATTAATCTACAAAAAAAAAAATAAATATCATAATCGGTAAAAGAAAAGTATAATTTTTAATCTGTGGCAGCAGCCGACTCTGTTCCTGCCAAAGACATCGATCGAAGATGATGGGAAAATGTAACCGAATTCTAAGTTCGGAGTCGAAGCTAGCTTTTGCTCTAAACTTTTAATGTCGGTCTTGTAAGCACGAGGTTCCGAGTTCGGGCCTTGGCAACATCCATCCCTACAATGATGACCTTGGACGTTTAAAGCACGCAACCTTCTATCTCCAACGATCTCACCTCTCAACAAGAGATGGCAGCACCATGCTGAGCCAGAGGCGCTACCACTCTCTTCCTGGTTCACCACGACTGACGTTACGCCTGAAGTTCGACACTCCTCCCAGCTATTCAGCCCCTCGATTGAGTTTGGATGGGGACACGTGGGGGTTTTCTGGGTGGTCCCCCTCCTCGCCGAAATTCAACCGGGGTTTCTCATCAAGGGAGAGTGTGTGGCAGCATTCGACTCTGCTCCTGCCAAAGACATCGATTGAAGATGATGGGAACATGTACCCGAATTATAAGTTCGGATTAGAAGCTAGCTTTTACTCTAACCTTATAATGTCGGTCTTGTAAGCACGAGGTCCTGAGTTCGGGCCTTGGCTCCAGATCAAATCCTATAAATCTAATGTTTCAGAAAAAATATTTAATTTTCAAAAGATGCTCAATCTCTGTTATTAAAATTAAAACAATTAATTTTGAAGGAACATATTTTTATTTCTTGGCGACTTCCAATACGTTAAACCATAAAAGTAGTAGTATGTAGAACGCTTTTACATATCTGTGTTAAATTTGCAAGGATTAATTCCCAGAGCAAAGGCGGAATTCGCATGAATTTCAGCTGTGGCCTACGGGATTCCATAAATAATAGATTAGTTGCACAAATCCCCTACCAGTAAATTTTTGCTCTTACCAAGTCTGAACAATACACCCACCTGGACAAAGAGTCTGCAGGCAGCACCCATGTTTTTGACAACCGGATCATATAATATTTTACTGTCTGGTGACGAACAATTTTAAATGGTTTATTAGCTGGCCGAACGAAACTGTTATTATTTTCTTGGCTATATACAGTATTTATTCCCTGTTTCAATAAATATTGTTAGTAATGCGTATGGTCTGGTTATGTATAAAATAGATAAATAGGATAAAAAATTAGGAATTTCTTAATTTATTTATTCGGGCTTGGTTTGCAGACTCCGTTAACATTAAAAAAAGAAAACGAATGGGAATTTTGTTTTTAGACCCCCCCCCCCCTCGCACTTACACATCGACACCCGGGGACAGGTTAACCGTTTATCCCCCCCCCCCCCCCTTTCACTACCCCACTGTTTAAAAGACATTCAAGATTGGCCCATTTATTTTAGACTAGAATTACATATTATCATCTATTTCACTTTTATGGAAAATGTGTTTGATAGGATATAAATGCAAAACAAGTTTAACAAGAACACGGTCTTATAACATTTTATAACATAAGTAATTGTTGTTTAGGAATAAATAAGTTTATAGTAAAGGGAATTTTGATGATTTCTGTTAAATATTCCATAAGATAAATGATCTCTTTCAGATATCTACTAAAATGGCTTTAGAAAATAAGAAAATGACCGAAGATGCATTGAAACCAACGCCTGATGAAGGTCCTGTTATGAACAATTTGCGGATTTGGAAAAATTTGGTAACTTTAAGCCTCGGAGTTGTTATCTACTTCAGTGGCTACATGGCGCTAACAAATCTTCAAAGCACCCTGAACAGTGATGGAGACGTCGGAGTAATATCACAGAGTGTTATCTACACAACCTCAGCGGTAACTTCATTATTTCTACCCAAGTTGACTATAAAGAAAATAGGATGCAAAGCTACAATAGTCCTATCTTTTGTAATCTTCATTCCTTACATCGTAGGCAATTGCTATTCTGCAATCTGGACACTGATCCCTACTGCAGTTATTCATGGCATTGGAACATCAATTTTGTGGTCTGCGCTCAATACTTACATGAATGACCTCAGCTTCTTGCATGCGAAGAAAGATGCAGACAGAGCAAAGTTGTCTACATCTAAATTTTTTGGAATTTTCCAAATGTTCTTTCAAACAACTCAGATCTGGGGGAATGCGATATCGTTCTTTGTTTTGAAAGAATCTGATGGCAATCTGACTCAATATTCATTATCTTTAAACGACAGCATTCAAACTAACTTTACCTGTGGTGCAAATTTCTGTGGTGGCGTTACTAATCAGAAAATGGCCCCTCCAACTGATGAAAAACGATTTATCCTCATTGGAATTGATGTTGCTTTTACTGCTTTTTCAGTACTACTTCTAGCTATTTTCCTTGATTCAGTGAAAAAACCAGAAGGGGAGGTTGATGACAACGTTCTTTCAAATCTTGCTGCTACTTTGAATCAAATGAAGAAAGTTGACCAGCTGCTTTTAATAGTCATTTCAACATTCGTCGGCCTTCAACAAGGATTTATATATGGAGATTACACAAAGGTGAGTTAAATGTTTAATATCATATAACAGTTAGAAACATGTATTATTAGTTAACATGTAATATTAGCAGTTAATATTAGTTAAAAGATGTGACTGGGGAAAATGTATTTGGGTTCATATTGATATATCGTGTCTTATTAAGTTCTTGAATGAGACATTGAGATGTGCAAAAGCAAGTTTAAGACAAAAAGTGTGGTCCGTAGTATTGAAGGCAATGTAATAATGATTGATAATGCACCCTATGTTTTAACATTCTGTTATGAACTAGATTAGGGGTCGGTTATATTTTTTTTACTTATGAGCCGCATTCAGCTTATCAATTTTTGTTAAAACTGCAATTACCCCCCCTCTCTCTCCAGGACACTGTTATGCTTGAGCATAAGTTTTTCAACTTATGCAAGTTTGTTCTACACCCTATGGGTGAGATAGACGACCTGGATAATATATGAATATACAGGGTGTCACAAAAACATTGACCGCGGCTTTTATTTCATAAATATTGATCTTAGACATATATAATAAAGTTCAAAGTTGCTTAAAAAAAGGTGCAGATCTTTATGACATCGATAAAAATTTTCAGGGGACTAAATTTGAAGAAATACTAATTTAAATTTTATACGGACGCCGTACAAAAACATTTCCAACAAGTAAAATATGCCCCATACACTAATAAGGCGATGTACAAAATTTCAGCATTTTATCATAAAAAATCCCAGAGATATGTTTAAACAAAGTTGGTGAGGGATTAATCACAAATTAAAATGTAACTGTTTACAGCAAGAGTGCAAATGACGCAACGCAGAAATGCATCATAGGCAAATAATATATGCCTCTTATCTTTAATGGATCTTTGGCATGGATGGAAAACATTTTGAACAAGCTTTAATCTTTGAGTAAAGTTATTATTTCTGCACAGTGTAGATACCTTTGTACCAATAAAGACCAAAATTATTATTTATTTATGTAATCATTGTTTTCTTTTGTAATTTGTGTATGACCCCTGAAACGCGATCTGCCGACATGATTTTTCTCCCCTGAGACCCCATGTCGATGCATCGAAAAGTGATTTAAGTCAGCACTTTTGTCTTTTCATATCTCTGGGACTTTTTATGATAAAATACTGAAATTTTGTACATCACCTTATTAGTGTATGGCCACATTTTAATCATTGGAAATGTTTTTGTACGGGGCCGTATAAAAATTTAAATTTTGTATTTCTTAAAATTTAATTCGCTTGAAAAATTTAATCGATTTCATAAAATTATGTACCTTTTTTTACGCAACTTTGTAATTTATTATATATGTCTAAGAACAATATTTAGGGAATAAAAGCCGAGATCAATGTTTTTGGGACACCTTGTATACAAGGTACACGGATTATGAGCGTGAAAAAATCGAGAATGTCACCAATAAAGATTAAATGCAAAGAATTTTAGAAATCTAACATAGAACATTTTGGAAAGGGTGTTTTATCTTTCTAATTTTATAGGTAGAGAAAACATAAGGTGTTAACTGTAACTTGTTTTGACTGTATATTTAATAAAAATCTAGTTAACCAATAACGATTTAAATTTTAGTATAGACTGTGGTGAGGAAAAATTTACATACATACACTACAACTACTTATCCATTGTGTTCCCCAGTTGAACCACTAAAATAAACAGCCGATTTTTGTGGACACTAACACATTTATTAAATACATGAAGTATTCAACTTCGACAATAATAATAATATAATAAACATAGTTATATTACACTCAAATCTACCCGGCTTGACCTCGGGGTGTACGAGCTAATTAATCTATTGCAATTAATTGCTCATTATTTTTAAATTCAAGCAGTGCAGTGCGGTAAAGTTCCACAGCTTAAATTAATACTAACACATGGATTATATTTACATGCAAATAACACATGATAATACAATTGAACTTAATATTTACGATACCTCCTCCCAGATGAGACGCCTAGTAATCCAACATTTGATCTGTCACATATCCTGATGAAGAGGTCTCTGTTATTAAATTAAAAACACAGTTCGTACGGATGCACGGCTTGTTGTCAGGATTCATCTACAGAGTTCGAAACAATCGCCTCCTCTCAATTGTCGGTCTGCCCCAGCCATCTGTGAAAATAGATGTACGCTGAACGGTCGATCCCGTTCTTGCCGTCCACACAATTGTCACGGCTGAAATGTAGTCAGAGGGACCAAAGAGTAGCCCACTCTACGCCGTCTATTTACAGAGCTGTAAGGTACTGCGTCGCACAAGTGACGACTTCCGCGCTGCTTCAATAATAGCCACCCCCCCAAGAAACAATACTCGGTGTGGCTCCGTCCTAGTCGATTTTGCTAAGAGCGGCCATAGACTTAAATTGCAGAATACGTCAAGGGAGTACCTATACTCAAGGGAGTCGCGTTACGCGCTACCCTTGAGTATAGGTACTCGTAGTCTGCGCCGTTTCCGTGCTATTGGCATGAGATTGCCAGTGAAAGAAGTGGTGACGAATACCGTGCCTAAAAATGCGTCGCAAATTTTCGAATCGGACTTCAAACAAGTGAACAGCCACACTAGGAGACCTTTCCTCACGGGATCAGAATTGAGTCTGATTTTACATTTTAAAAAAGAGTCCCTTCAGATTTTTGAAAGGGGGGGGAACAAAATTAGGGTGGAAGTCACCTCGTCTTCTCATTCGATGTTTGACGATGTGCGAGAAAAGGGCGGTTCAATTTCGACTACTTTTACTGGCCCGCGAAGTGACGTGCATTTCTTATGCGTCCCAATAAAAAATGACGAGCGGAGGGGTTCCCACAGCCGGGAGGTCCTAGACCGAACTTCGATGTGACCCACACCTGACAGGGGCTATAAATTTCTAGAGATTTGTAGTTTTGCACTTTGACATTTGTTACAAACACTTTTATGGACATTTACAACCCGTATTAATGTGCATTCAAACCATGGCGCCACATCAGTCCCATCCTGTTTGTGAGGAGGCATCGCTATAGAACATATACCATACACATGCGGCAGCAAAGACATCTATCAAAGATGCCACACGAGCCAAACCCGAATTATAAGAACAGAGGAGAGCTAGCTTTTGCTCAGTGATTATAATGTCGGTCTACAATGCATCAGGTTCCTGGTTCGGGACCACGGCGACGCTCAATCGCCACAATGATGACTGGACGTTTGAAAAAACGCAACCTTCCTTTCCAACGACTTCGCCTCTCAGCACGAGATGACAGCACCACAAGGAGTCAGAAGCCTTGACACTCCCTTCCTGGTTGACCACAACTGTCCGTCACGCCGAGGCAGCACGCCTCCCGGCTCTGACGTCACGCCGAGGCGACACGCCTCTCGGCCTCCTCATCAGCGAGGGGAGTGTGCGGCAGCAAAGACATCTATCAAAGAGGCCACACAAGCAATACCCGAATTATAAGAACAGAGGAGGAGCTAGCTTTTGCTCAGTGATTATAATGTCGGTCTACGAAGCATCAGGTCCCTGGTTCGGGACCCCGGCGACGCACAATCGCCACACACATATATACATTTTGAGTAATTGCTACTCCTGCCCCCTTTCATACCTGGGCTAACCCGGGGCATGAAATATACTTGCACTTAAGTGCCAAATATTTATTATGCATCATAACATAAACGATTACCGAAATATGATTTTCTAAAACTCGTTATTAATAGAAGCATGGCCATGATGTTAGATAATGGATGAAAATAAAAGTTATGATCGGAAAATAAACATAACAGAATTTTATTTTCTTCCACACTACTAATATAATCATTAGAATTGAAAACTCGTCTATAATTACGATTACTAAAACGTAAATTCAAAATTGGACCTATGCGTGATAAATGACTTCAGAAAATTGAAGTGCATACTTTCGTTTCAAGCAGTTTAAACTCTTTTAAATTTGTAATTATGAATTTTACTCTGACGGCGTTGAGGGACATTTGAAAGAAACTATAAAGGTCAACTAAAATTTAAATTTTGTTAGTTTGTGAGGTCTAAATAAACTTCCGATTGAAATTTCCCTCAGTTTGCATTATAATTTATGTTTTTTTAACTAACCATTCTACGTGGTTCGGTTGTTAGACCAATCACCGTACTAATCAGCATTTTCTGCATTCCTAAGGTGAAATAGGAATACATAATAGTGATAAGAGTATTTCGGATAGTGGAAGGGCCAGTAGAAAGAATGGAGGATTTTAGTAGTAAGAGGATGGAGGATTTTAGTAGTAAGAGGATGAAGGATTCTAGTAGTAAGAGGAAAGATTCTAATAAGAGTTTGGGCGGAAGAGGGTTGAAGTGAAGCAGAAGGCATGATGATAGATTTGGAGGAATTCGGAATATGGTCGGTAGTCTAGTGGAAAGAACCTAATTCGATACAATGATGACTAAGAAGAGTTTAGTATTCAGGATGTGGCCGCCGCAATACAGGACTAAGTAATGGAAAGCCAGTGGTAAACATATAAGCTGTAGAACTTGTTTCCATTTAAGAATTATCACCAGGCCAGTTAATGATAGTATCTTGTTTAATAGTAATTTATTCTGGGCGCAGTGCATTAATAAGTACTGTCTATGCCATCAGTTGCTTTAAATAGTCATCTGCTGTTATTTCTGTGAATTGCACGATAAACTTAGTTTGATTTAAATCAGTACATTCCTGTGTTATTGCCCTTGGACCAAAAAGTTTGTATATCAAGTACTTTAAGTTAGAAGTAGGCCACTTTTGACATATCGAAGATCTATCTTCGAGAACGACCTCTAAAGAGGATAAATAGACATTTGGTCCTTACAAATTTCGTAGTGTCAAAATTTCAGGTACAGGTTTTTCTGCTTGTGTACTAAATTTCAAGTCTCAACGATATCTAAAAGACATTTTATACTTTGGATAAAAAAAAACCCGTTTAATTCTTTCAAACACCCCACTGAAACAATTATACCCTCTTTATGTTTAGTCAGTATGCAAAATTTGTTTGAGCTAGGATAAATGCTGCGGATTTTACATAGCTGTAAAGACAGACAGACAAACGTTCAAGATTTCAGTATAAATAAATATTTTTCTGTACTTGTACTATTAAATTACTTACAAATTAAGAAAAAAAATATGCCATTTTCATCAACAAAATCTGGAAAAATTTCTATCATTTTATCGTTGTTTATCGCATTGTATTTTTGTGGATGTCATTTGTAATAGTACAATGAAACTATTATAATGAATTCATATTAAACCATCTAATTGAACAAGATTATAAAATTAATTAATCCCAAATTTTTATTTCAAAGTCAAACATTAGAAAAGTGTCCTAGATCTACATTGAATGTTAATTTCTTATAGGTATCTCTAGCTTCTTGACCCAAATGTGGCCCAAATGTGACCCAAATGTTGTTGCGTGTAAAAAAAATATACGAAAATAATGCTCTCCTTTACATGTATATGAAAATAACGTGGTTTATTTATTTTTTTTTCACACACCCGTATCGTATTTGTACGTTGGTGCAAGTTTTGAAATTTTATAGCAATTTTGGATTTTTATTTATTTTGCACAGAGTTTATCATAAAATTAAGGCTTATATATATTATTTATTTCCCAGAAAAAGTGAAAACAATTAAAGGCTTTCCTTGTACAGATTTTCTGAAAATTAATTGGCCTCTGGCGTTTATTGATTAAAATAATCCTACCAAATTCTATTTAAATCACCCAATTTGCTAGAGAAATAGTTTAACTACCGTGACACACACACATATTTAAAAAAAACGTTTGATACGTATTCAGCTATACTCAAAGCGTATTAATTCAGCAGAATTCAAGAGAAGTATTTAAAGCGTATCAATTCAGCAGAATTCAAGAGCCGTATATTTTGACACCGTCAAATTATTTTATCTTTGCTTATACTACGCAGTATGGAAATAACAACGAGCAATACAATAAAAACGAGCCTGTAATTCACAGGGCCCACATTAGCCCAACTGAGGCCCGTGACATAAATTCCTGCTTGGCGTCCTTTCATCTCTCGATATACAGGGTGATTAAAAAAAGATGGGCCAAAGTTTACGAGGTGGTAGTACACACCAAACCAAGTATTTTTAGTCATAGTTTATAGGGTCGGAAATGAAACGTAAAGGAGTTACAAGACGATTACTTGTTGGGAAACAGCTGCTCCACAAACTTAAAAGCGTCATTCTGCTTGCTATTTTCTGGTTGAAGAAAAAAATCACGTATGCAAATTAAATCTGCGGAAGAAGAAGAACCCTTATGTAAATTTGCGTAAAACCGAATTTACGGCTTTATCAGTTTGCAGCAGTTATTCGCAGCTCCAACTTTTACGACGATGGAGGAATTTACAAATATGGAAGAAACTGATATGCATTTCATCTACAAAGCTGAAAATGGGAATGGCAGAGAGGCGCAATGACTGTTTGTGGACCGTTTCCACCATAGTTGGTTGTTCAATTGTTAAACATTCGAACGTTTGCATCAGCAGCTCCGTGAATCGGAATCCTTTCTCGCTACCAAGTCTGATGCAGATCGTACAAAGAGTGTTAAAACGTCAAGTGTGGAACAGGCGATTCTGGACACAGTAGAATTTTGGACAGGTTCAAGCACAAGAGCAATGTTGCATACTCTTGGTGTGCTACAATCCACGTTATGGCGGCGCCTACCGTCCAAACCTTACACCTTTCTGGTAGGTCGGACGGTCTGGGTCTCAACGGTATGGCGGCAGGTTCTGCATGGGGAGCAGTTACACCCATACTATCTCCAGCTAATCCACGCAATGATTGCAGCGGATTATCCTCGTCACGTGGAGTTCGCTAGCTGGTTCTTGAGACAGTGAGGCGCAGCCAGATTTTCCTGCGACTGTGCTTTTGTTCATTCCAAAAAGATGGGCCAATATGCCATCACGTCCGAAGGACGTGATGGCATATTTAACATTCACAATGAACATGTGTGGGAGAGTGTAAATCCACATGCAACATATCCACATGCGCATCAGCGACGACTCTCTGTCAATGTGTGAGCAGGTATCATCGGCGACCGCCTAATAGGGCCGTATGACTTGATGGGTGATTGTACCGTATTTTCCTGCAGGAGGTCTTGCCGGCATTGTTGGAGGATATTCCAACAGACATAGGGCGGGTATGTAGTTCCATCACGATGACGCACGAGCCCATTTTGGACGAGAGGTAAGGAACTATCTCGACGTCACTTTTCCGGGCCAATAGATTGGGCGACGTAGTCCCATAGCTTGGCCCCCACGATTCCCGATCTGTCGTGTCTTGACTTTTTCTTTGTGGGGATATCTCAAAAGTCTTGTCTATGACATTCCCCTTGAATCTGAAGAGGAACTCGTCGCTAGAGCTTTAGCCGTTGCTGTCGAAGTGCGCGATCTGCCTTGTCTGTTCAAGCGAGTTCGCAAATCCCTCCATCGCCACGTGAGATATGCATTCAGATTGACGGTCGCTCTTTTGAATCATAACTGCAATTATTTTTTATTAAATGTCATTTTATAACTTCTAAGTTATTCTTTTGTGTTTTCGCCTCACCTCATCGGTTTCACCATTAAGTGCGCACTGGGGCCTTTACGTTTTATTTCCGACCCTATAAATTATGACGAAAAATGCTTGCTTTGATCTGAACTACCACCTCATAAAGTTTGGCCCATCTTTTTGGAATCACCCTGTATATGAAGCAAACAAAAATAATTTTCAAAAACATAACTGCATTCTAGAAAAAGGTTTATAAATGTGGTTCTTACATATTTTAATCAAAGTTAAATTATTGACAACTTTCTCATCATAGCCAAAATGCCAGCATGTTAAGCAAGTGCGGTTAATCCCTATATAACCCCAAAATGCCAACATGTTAAACAAGTGCAGTTAATCCCTATATATCCCCAAAATTAATATATCCGCTGGGCTAACCTATTCCGATGGCATACATTTTTTTTAAAGCAGTCGTTAATTTTTCGACGTTGCACTTGCGGGGACCTGGGAAAGCTGCCCCGCATGCCCCTGCGTTACTCAGGCCTTGGTAGTTCATTTAAAAACCAAAAGTCGAGGGAACAACAAAGTACTGTCAACTTGTTTTAATATACTGAAAAGGTTTAATACATTTGTGCCATTTTTATGAGACATTTCAATGCATTTGTGCCATTTTATGAGGCATTTATTTCAATGCATTTTTGTATATGTATATAATATAGAATTTATATATTTCTTTAAAAATCATCCTTTTTTCTAATTTTCTCTTTATATTCTGATTAGATGTTTACCAATTAAAACACGCTCCGAAAGCAATCCAGGCGACGTCTTTACGAGATTCTATTAATACAAGAATCTCACAGTTGACACTTCAGAAATTTGAGCCTATGCCATCGTTAAATAATGAATTTAGCTAAAATGTTCATTGAGTAACTCAGTTAACCTTAGAATGTTCAATTTATGACATATATATGATACAGAAATTTTGAGCTTCGCCAATGAATGTACACCTTTCTTTCATAATAAAATTTTTCCGAATTCCTATCTCATGTCACGCGCTTATTGCAACCATATTAAATTCTATCTCACACTATTAACATTACCATATATAATGCACTTATTTCTTCTTTTTCTCTACAACAGCATATTTGGCCACTAATCCTAACCACCGCTCAAAATTTCTCATTCGAATTCCTCTTCTCTCTGAGCATTGAATAGCATATAGTCGTAACTAGAGGGCTAAAAGATATTTCTAAAATAAACTTTCTCATCTATAACTTCATCTATATCACAATTTTGAAGTATAGAAGCCGCGAGGATGGCATATTTCCCATGCAGTCTACTTTCCTCTCTGAACTAAATGCAACTAGTATATGTAACCATCGGAGACTTCACTGAGATTTTATACATGACAGAGGTCGACGGAAAACTCAGCCAATGTAAAAAGTTGCACTTCAGTACTGTAAAATTAATAAATGGGATATTACGATTACTAAAGAGCATATTCACTGGATCAATTCTACTACCGTCACATACATATTTTTGTGTGTATGTAAAATCACGTTCTTCAATTAATGTATAGAACTGTACACGTTTACGTTAATAAATTTGTTTCTTTTCAGTCATATATTGCTTGTGCATGGGGTCTGGAGTACGTTGGACTGGTCTTCGTGTCTTACGGCATCGTTAGTGCCATCATGTGTGCTGTAACAGGGTATCTCGTGAAGTTTGTTCCAAGAGCTGTTCAAATAATAGCTGCAGCTGCTTGCAACATTGGTGTATGCATTGCCCTTTTTTTCTGGCAGCCCACAAATAATGTTCCATCAACATTCTTCATCATTGTCAGTTTCTGGGCACTTAGCGACGCAGTTTGGCAAACTCAAATCCCTGGTAAGCAAGGATATGTATATTTAAATGAGATTATATTGTGATGCATAATACTTTATCGAATATTTAAGGCACATCCAAAGACCTAAACTTATTGGAAACATATTATTATCTTTTTTCAATCACTTCTTAATTTAGAATAACATTTTTGAGCTATTTATACACTTTAAATTTGTACAAATAATGCCCCTATTTGTACAAAAATTTCCCTATTTACTGACATATTTTGTTGAACGTTAATTGATTTCGCATTCTTGTATTATATTATTCAGAAAGTCTTCTGAAAATCCTCCTGGATATGAAACAGTAAGTTAACTACTATTTTTATCCTATTTGTATAGGTCTATAGTTACTTAGGTTAACATTAACTTGTAGCGACTGTGCTAGAGATGGGTTTTTAGTCAATACGGTAGTTAATGCATTGTTTTCGTTTTTAAATATAATATATATATATATATATTCATTCCACGTGTGTTATATCTCCTCGTGTATACTTCTCCACGTGTATTGCATTAATGCTTGGATTTTATGTTTTTCTATTATCGATTCCATGCTATTGATATTTTTTGATTAATATTAACTTGATGACTTGATATTTGTGTTTTTTTCCATTTGATTTGCTGTTTTATACTTTTATATTGTAGGTTTGTTAGAAAGTTAGGTTTTTGGAGTTCCAGCTTCTCGTTATTATATCATTGGACTTTCATACTATTATTATTATTATGTATATATATATATATATATATATATATATATATATATATATATATATACAAGATTCATATGAAAAAGAGGGGAAATGACCAAATGCAAGGCATAAAATGGTAGAGGGGGATGGCGACCCCTCTTTCCCGTTTAAAAGACTGCTCTTATGCCCGGGCAACACTCACGGTACCAATGCCATGCAGAAGCCATACTTCCGTAAATGTGTCAAATCAAAAACACTCGAAAAAGTGCAAAGAAAACAAATAGGAATCGACCAGGATCGCAAGGGAAAGAATGGAAATGCAGCAAATGCCCCTGTCGGTTAAGATGGAGTGCATTATATATAACAGAAGTCCACGCATGCGCTATTCGTTATTTTCACTTTCATCGTTCTATACCTCTGCCATATCCTTTAAGTAAGCATTTTCTCCCTTTTTTGTATTAAATAGGGAATTATAATAACATTTCAGGAAGCCAATTGGATAATTACGTTTTATTGCCTCCTTCATAATATTCCTATTATGCATGATGCAATCAGACTTGAAAGTATTAATGCGTTGATTTCTTTTGAGGTGACCAATGACGACATTTCTGAAAATGTTTTTGGTCAAATTGGACCTCCAATCAATAATGCGGTTGATTTTTATATTGAAATTGTTTCTCTTGTCATATAAGACGGTATAAGTACCATATCTACTGTCATGTTTTAGTGTGATATCTAGAAAATCAACACTATCTTCCTCCTTACTTATATTCTCAATCAATTCCAGTTCTTTTGGATAAAAAGTAAAATCAAATTGGGGTGTATTCTTATATTGCCCAATAAGGACATCGTCAACGAAACGAAAATATGGCATTTCATGTAATATATGAGTGCCATTTTCAAATTTACACAAGTATAGATCGGCGAGCAGGGATGAACATCCCCCTCCCATCGGAATACCCTTAACCTGTTGAAAATAGTTGGTGCCGTCAAATAAGATGTTTTCAAACAACACAATGCGAATCAAGTCCTCGTATTTTCTGAATGTAATATGCTCTTTTAAGTCATATATTTCATGTAGTTCCTTCAAAATTTCATATAGATTTTCCAGATTGATGTTGTTGAATAAATCACGGAAATCGTAACTTTTGAAACGTATATCCCTGCTATAAAATGGAAGTCGATTGATGACATCCTAACTATTATTTATCATTACTGTTCCTTGTTTCTTGAGTATAATCATAACATTTTTAAGTATAGTTAAAAGTTTTTCATTTGCAATTGTTAAATAGGACCCACATCCCACTGTCACCGGCCGGAAATTGACTGGATTTTTATGAAGTTTTGGTATGAGTACCAAATATGGAAAGTTAACTGCTTTAAGTTCGATACCAATGCTTTGATACAGAGTTTTAATTTTATTTACCAGACATGTTCCATTTTGTTGTAAAGGGGAGTACATTTGTTTATCAAGATAACTATTTTTTAAAGTATCAACGTAGTATTTTCTGCATGTGAAAGCGTAATTTGATACAACTTTATCCGTATAAGTTATAACATATTTATCTTCATATTTATTGACTGCATTTTGAAGAGAAGGATAATACGTTTTTTTACACAATGTTTTGTAGTGGAGATTGAACATTTTGATATGGTTGTATTGCCATTCTTTGAAGGCTTGAATTGGCATGCTGTATTTTACGGCGAGTTTATATGTAAATTTCTTCAAATCTTGTTCAAAGTCCTTTTTAATATTTGTGAAATCTTGTATACGAAATTTCGTACCAAGTTGAAGCATAGATTTTAACTTGTGATTATCCAATAGATCCAGGTTTCCAGTGATAATGTGCGCATGATGGGTATCAATATAAGGGCTGTTTTGAAAATTACACTCTTCACTTTTATATACACTGATGTTTCTACTTATGCGGTTATAATTAAATATTTTTCTACCATTGGTTTGCACAAATTTATAAATCAGTTTTACTTCTATGTTAGGTATTGGTAAGAGATGTGCCAAGTTTTTTATATATGTCTTGATTGGTAAACCATCATAATTTTTATTTTTGTAGGTTGTAACAAAAGTCTCTGTTGTAGTAGTTTTCTTCTGTGGAGAGGATTTCAATACTATGTTTAATGTACTGGCTTTTAGTTTAAGTAAATCCATCATAATAGCGTAGTTTGTACATGCATTTTCATTATTATTACCAGTTAGTTGTATTTATTATTATTACCAGTTATTACCAGTTATTACCAGTTATTGTTTCATTATTATTACCAGTTATTATTATTACCAGTTAAAAGCAAACACGGAAAAAATGAGAAAAGGCAATAATAAATAGCTCAAGATTGAAGATCAAGACATGGGGTACAATTAACTGAAACTACACAAGAAACGACGGTAAGTTCGAAATTGCATTCTCGTCAGGACAGCCATACAATTCGAATTAAAACCGAAATAATAGCCAGTTTCTGCGATACTATTTACCTATGGACACCATTGGAACTGTACTGGCTAGTGGAAGGACAAATAATAAAAATCAAGTGAATTATAAACCAGAAAATAAAAAACAGAAATATTAATTCACAGATACAGCCACCACGTGGGAGTCTACACGTTCGCAAGAGAACATTCGACAGAGAATTTCACATCTCTTCGTCAAAGCGAGTGGACACCGGAATGAATACACTTTAACGAAAAATAATGTGTATGAGGACTTTCAAAAAATAGTAAGCAGTATAGGACTCAGGACAAGTGGAAAGTAGTCTTTTAAAAATAGTAAGCAGTATCAGACTCAGGCCTAGTGGTAAGGAGGTGATAAGAACGGGTGAAATTCACGAAAAGGAGTTATCCAATCAAGGATAAATAATGCATTTGTAAAATTATTACGTGGTGTATTTTTGAAATTATTAATAATATTATTTAAAAATACTTTTGGATAGTGGTAATTTTGACAAATGCATTTGAGGTTATTGATGTGGAGAAAGTGAAACTGAGGATCAGAAAGTCGATGTATTCGAAATAGCTGGTTTAAAATGATGTTTCTAAACAATTGAATGGAATTACAAGATCGATATGATAGCTGCTTAATAATAGGGAAATTATAAGAATCTTTTTTATCATATAGATTGGTGATAACATGATTATTGAGGGTATCTAAATTTAGGTGTAAATAATTTACAATTTGACTAACACCAGGCTCATTACAGTTTAATTCTAGGTTAGAGGGGTAAAAATCAATATTAATGGGGTAGGAATCATCAATGATAATACAAATTAAGTCGTCAACATATCGATATATAATATATGAATTAGAATTAAAATGACGTTCATAATAATAAAGATATAAGTTAGCTAGAATACTACTACAACAGTCCCCTTGAGGTGCACCAGATGTTTGTAAATATATGTTATCACCTTGGATAATATAATTGTTTTATAACACAAAGTGCAATAGCATAGGAAAGTTTTTGACATTAAATGGAACATTATTGGAAGATTGATAATCATGATATAGATAATAACTTTATATAAATTATTAATATCAATATTATTAAAAAGGTGTTTAAAGTCAAAAGTATGGAAACCAATATATATATATATATATATATATATATATATATATATATATATATATATATATATATATATATATATATAAACTTGCTAAGGTGATTAACTAAATCAAAACTATTGTTCAATATGAAATAGCCCGAATTCTTAAATTTAAAAGATTCATGAATTCTATTTAAACAGTTTAGCAAGTACTTACTAGCTGTAGTGGTAAAGGTATTATATCCACAACTGGCCTTTCTAAAACTGAGAGGTGATTTGTGGAATTTTGGAACCAAAGTAACATATGGAAATTTATAAAACTTACAATTAATATTTAATTGTTTATATAATTTTAGCATTTTAGTTTTGATTTTGATAGACTGATCATTAATGGGTTTAAAAATATGATTATTTTTTAAGTAATTCTGTAACAGAGAAACATAATATTTTTTACAAATATATATATATATAAACTACTTATATAATACAAAAGATACTTGTAGCTTTGATATCAATTTGATACTTATAGCTTTAATATCACTTTTCTTTCTCTTTTGCAATTGCATTTTATTATTAAGGAACATCATTGTTAACCAGCTTCATAGAATACGTAAACTTTCTGATAAAAAATAATGTATTACTATATCTACACATTAATAATCTAAAACGATTATATAAACGACCATCTGACCTATAAAATCTACCACTATTCTAACTTTTTTATTAATAGTACTAGGCGGCTCCTCCCCTGCTCGCTATGCTCGCCATACGCCGTAATTCGCTTTACGAGTCGGAAGGCTTTGTCGCCTTCTCATCGACATTCGCTGAGATCGCTTCGAGAGCACTTTCGTGCCGCCTGCTTTGCAGTCCTAATACGCGCGGTGGGAGCCATCCCTGGTTAGCTGGCTCTCATTAACCCCTTAAGCTCGTTTCGCTAGCTATTTTAACTCGGCCGGCTCATACGACTGCCTCCGTGTTCTATGCTCGCTTACGCTCGCCAATGCTTACGATTCGTAAGCTATTTCAACCCGTTTGACTCTCAAATCCCCTGCTCGCTACCCTCGCCAACTCCGTAGCTCGCTTCGTTATTTAGGAGGCGTTGTCTCGGACTTGCTGACACTGTCTGTTCTCTTTCGTGCCGCCTGCTATTGCGAAAGATTGCTTACTGTATTAAAAACAAATGGCAAAATTTTGTAATTGTACGATTTGGTGTTTGTTCGTAATACAGTGGCAAAATATCGTGTTACATTTTTAATATAGAGAGATTTAAAGCAAGAATATATACAGGGTGATTAAAAAAAGATGGGAAAATCTTTACGATGTGGTAGTACACATCAAACCAAGATGTTCACGGCCATTCAAATTGCTGCTCGTGCCCTAGGGCGAGTCGGGTGGTCTGGGTTTTCGACACCAAACCAAGCATTTTCGTCATAGTTTACCGAGTCGGAACAACAACAACAACAACACTTCCCACATATGTAAGTCTGATTTGGCGGCAACAGATGTGAAAAGTTGTCTCCACAGAGCTAAAAAAAGAGCCAGAGAAGAAGATACTATAATACCATCAATATATAAAGAAGAAATCGGTAGCATTTTAAACAAAGGATATGAGTTTGAGACAGACATTCCAGTATATACCGGGTGGTCAGAATTAAAACACCCCTACTCTGAGCTCTCTATACATCGAACTACTCAGTGTAAAGGCTCCAAAATTGTTGAACCTACTATTCAAGACATGGGAAAGGGGATTGCGCAAAAAAAAAGTTCCAGAAACACCGATAGGTGGCGCTGTACAACAGAAAAGGTACAAAAACATGCTCGAAAATGTTGTTGTACCCCAACTGCAACAGCACCAATGTCTTGATTCAATGACCTTTATGCAAGATTGAGCGCCTCCACACATTGGACTTTGTGTACAGCAGTTTCTTCGGCAACATTTTACTAATGGTAGAGTAATTAGTTGTGCGTTTCCGACAACCTGGTTATTTCGTTCTCCAGATCTTAATCACTGTGATTTTTGGCTGTGGGGATACCTAAAAAGTCTTGTTTATCGAGGACGTCTGGTAACCTTGGCAGATTTGAAAGACAGTATCACTCTGCATGTGAGAAGCATCTCAATCGACCAATTACGATCCGCAGTTGAACAAGCTGTCCACAGACTGCAGATTTTACATCTTGAAGAAGGGAACCATATTGCGCAGCATTCCCTGATAAGAGTCATCGATAAGGTCCTTGTGATATGAATGTTTGGTACGTTCGACTAAAATGTGTTACAAATGTGTATTTTGTGTCTTTTCAGCATATTTTCTGTGGCACAGCGGCACCTATCGGTGTTTCTGGAACTAATTTTGTTTCGCGTAATCCCTTTCCCCATGTCTTGAATAGTATGTTCAACAATTTTGGAACCTTTACACTGAGTAGTTCGATCTATAGAGACCTCAGATTAGGGGTGTTTTAATTCTGACCACCCCGTACATCCGCTAAGCATACTTTAAATCGCATTAGAAGAAAAGAACAAGGATTCCAAGTGGAGCTGAGAAACGCTAAGGATATTGTAGTATCTGAAAGATTGTTGCCCGTTAAAGATGGCCCTGAGAGTTTTCTTTCAGCGGATGATGAAAGGAATGGGAGAATTGACATCTTTGCTACTCAAAAATGAAAATACACTTTAGCTCAGAATTCACAGTGTTTTGTAGATGGCAGCTTTAAAAGTCAACAGTTCAAACAGATTTTTAACAGTTTACAACAAAGTTGAAAAATGTTTATTACTTTGTTCGGTCTGTCTGTCTGTCCGTTAGCACGATAACTGCCGTCAAAATAATTTAATCAAAATGAAATTCTAGTATGTTGTTCATGTGTTGTATCACGTGACCCACTTCAAAATGAAATATGGGATCCATTTTGTCTCAAAATCATGATTTTTAAAGTTCTTTTTAATTCATATGGAGTGTTGTCTCTGTCCTAAAACCGCTTTATTTTTGCTTAAATTCTGTGCATCTACATGCTGAAACAACGAAAGTACAATATATTTGAGTTTAAATGATCATCCAATTTTGATTATTTCTACAACGGAGCCTATTTTTCACTTATGTAAGATGTAAACAGCAAAATATGTCGAATGAGTTGTATAAGAATTACTGCATTTCTTTAACGCAAAATTATTATGGAGTGTGCATAGCTGATATGAGGGAAATATTCATTGATTTTACAGAGAGAAGGACGATTTTTTTCGATGAAGTTTTAAGCATAGAGTTTAATTACTTATTCCTCCATGGTCTTACGTTTTTAAATAAAATAAATAATTATTGTATTGTGATGAATGAAATAATTGGGAAAATGGTATAACTGAAATGCTCCTTTTATAGAGAGAGCCAGCCGTGTTATATTTCGATGGCGTCATTTGAATAAATTTCTGTTGTTTTTGATGAAGTTTTCAAATATAATAAATTATTGCAGTATTATGATAGTTTTAAAAATATTACCGCGGAATGTATCGCATTTTAGAGATATTTAAACCATGCAATTTATATTTAATTGACGTCATTTGAATGAAGTTCTTTTTTTTCGATGAAGCTTTTAGTTTTCAAATATAATAAATTAATGTAATATTGTGATAATTTTTAAAATATTACCGAGGAATGTATCGCATTTTAGAAATGTTTAAATGAAATTGCATTGAAGTTGCAAAATGTTTCATAATCAATGCTTTATGCATGATTGATCTTTGTCACTATTCACGTGGACATTGGAAGTTAAAAAAAAAACTAATATAATTCCTCTTGTTTACGGTTTTTTACCAAAAAAAAAAAAAGAAAAGTTACGTATGAAAGGTTTTTTGCTCTTGTGATGGAGAAGATTCCAAACTGGAAACCCAACGAAATAAAAATTGACTTTGAAGAGGGAGTAGTTTTGACAATGCGAAATATATTTATATATATATATATATATATATATTTCTAATGGAAGAGAATAATTCATACATTATACAAAGAGTACAAGTATCCCGTACATATAACATGAACAATCAATATCTCAAAGGCCAGAGCCGTGAACCTGTTAGCCGTCATATGACGTTGCCCCAGCGTACCAGTGGGAATCGGAACACATCGCGCCCAACATCACAACATTCACGGCCGCAGGGGGGACTCGAACCCACAACCTGGCACCTAGGGATCACTAGGAAACGCCTGCCTTGACCGCTCGAACACCGCGTCGGCATGCGAAATATATTTCCAAATGCAGTTATTAATGGCTGTCATTTACATTTCACCCAGTTTTTATGGCGCAAAGTGCAAGGATTCGGACTGGTTCGTCAGTATACTGAAAACGAGGAAATCCATCTCCATATAAGAATGTGTGCATCTCTTGGGCATTTACTAGTAGATGATATTGAGGAAGGATGGCTGTGTATTCAAGAAAAAACACCGTCAGATCCTTCTTTGCAGAAGTTTCACGATTATTGTGTTTCTCAATGGATGGAAAACACCACTTTCGCAATAGAAACATGGAACTGCCTTAATTCTCGTCACCGAACCAATAACGCCGTAAAAGGATGGCATTTTAAACTCAACTCGATAATGAACAGACCACAGCCAAACTTTTCGAAAGTTGTCACAGCTTTAAAGAAAGAAGCGGAATACTGTGATTATGTAATTGACAGAAGATACCTAAATTTAGAAGGAAAGAAAAGAAAACTTAAGTACGTAAAAGTAGATGAACAAATTAAGAATACACTCGAAGCGTACAATTTGAACAAAGACATCCGAAATGCCTTACAATACTTTCATACGTACAGAAATTAAATTAAATTTTATACGTACAGAAATTAAATTAAATTTTATACGTACTGAAATTAAATTAAATTT
This sequence comes from Amaurobius ferox, assembly GCA_951213105.1. Taxonomy (NCBI): domain Eukaryota; kingdom Metazoa; phylum Arthropoda; class Arachnida; order Araneae; family Amaurobiidae; genus Amaurobius; species Amaurobius ferox. Next base: position 75,619,185 of record OX578139.1, read on the forward strand.
TATACGCACAGAAATTAAATTAAATTTCATACGTACAGAAATTGGAATTTAAAAAATACATAAAAAAAGCAATTTTTAAACACACCAGTAATATTAATATAGCCCGTCCTAAGCCTGGATAAAGTGTGAAGGAAAATTGACTTAAATTCAGAAAAATAAATAAACAAAAGTAATAAAAAATTTAAAAACACATAAAAAACAACTTTTAAACATACCCAGTCCAACCCTCCCCCCCCTACCCCCTGTTAACTGCTGTGAGTCTTTTGTTACCCCTTCAATTTGGAATTCGGTCAGTTCTGCAACGATTTTTCATTCAGTCGGGAATACACCGGTCGGGTTTGCGACGACCCCGATGTAAGAAAATGTAAGAAATTCCCTGGCAAATGGACAGAAAAAGACTGCCAAATCAAAAGAAACGTACACAACTGGAAGCTTTGATCCCGTTTAGAAAAATGTACCTTTTAACAGAGGAGAAAAATCTTAAGTATATTTGAGAAGAAAGACCTTTCGTTAGAAGCATTATCAGAATTCACAGCATAGAAGCATTATCAGCATTCACTAAGGGTCCTCAAGTTGCCCTGGTAGACATAAAATCTGTGGAAGAAGAGGTGGAGTGTGCTGATACAGGATCTTCATATTCAATTGTGGGAGCGAAAATTTTTAAAGTATTCAGAGAGCATGGACTATCATTTCAAAAGACGAACTTGACAATAAGTCCGACAGATGCTCAGAAGTCTCTTGTTGATTGCTACACTACCCAAGTGGTGATCGAAATTGAAGGAAATAAAGTGTTGACGAATTTCATCGTCTTTCTAAACGCTACTGGAAATAGACATGTTCTTGAAACAGATTTCCTGAAATCTGCGGGTATTGTTCTTGACGTGAAGAAGAAATGCTGGTATTTTTTTGATAACCGATATTACAAATACCCATTTGGAGAGGAATTGGGCATCCAACCTGATATAGAATACAATGAGGATAAATAAGTTCTGATTACGTTTGTCAATTGCGGGAAAGTGAAGTAGAGAATCTGACAGCTACTCAAAGAAGCCAGCTTAACAGGTGTACTAGAAAAATATGATAGTATCTTCGAAGCAGGGGAAGAACGTACCTCGAGCATCATAATCACAAATAATAAATCTCCAATTTCTGCACCTCCTTACAGAATGTCACCTGCTCGGATGGAGCTGCTAAAACCGAAATTGATGATTTTGTCAAAATGAACATTATTGAAGAATATAAATTGCCCTATGGAGTACTAGTAGTTTTTATCCCAAACCATGATGGTAAGCTTCGACTGTGCATAGACTACAGGAAACTTAAGGAAGTGACTGTCCCTGACACTTATTTACTTCCAGGAATAGATGACTTAATGCAAGATACTAAACATACTTCTTTTATTTCAACCTTTGATCTGAAGTGTGGTTTCCACCAAGTAAGTGTTAATCCAGCTGGTCGAGATAAAACAGCATTTGTCTGCCCGTTTGGAACCTATAGACTCTTGGGAATGCCTTTTAGTCTTCGAAATGCACCAGCTACGTTTCAGAGACTAATTGACAATTTTTCGTAGAGGCTTGCCAGCTCTCGCTTATCTGGATGATCTCATAGTCCTGGCCCCATACTTTTAACAACATCTTAAAGATCTTGAAAAAGTTGTCTCCAGCTGACTAATCAAATACAAACTTCGTGCAAATCGAACTGCAACTTTTCTTGTTGTCGAGTTAAATATCTTGGACTCTGGATTACGCCTCGTAGAATAGAGGTAGATCCTAAAAAGGTATCTTCCATTTTTGAAATTCCTTCCCCTAAATATGTAAAGCAACTAGTTTCCTTCCTGTAGACATGTTCCTGGTATAAAAAGTTTATACCGAACTTTTCCGAGATTTCTCAATCTCTTGAGGAATTTAACAAAAAAGAAAACTCTCTGGACTTGGTCTGAAAGTGAACAGAGAGCTTTCGACTCTTTAAAGCAATGCTTGGTGTCCTCGCCTATTCTGAAGCAAGCTAATTTCACCAAACTGTTTGTAATTAGAACAGAGGCAAGTAGGTATACTTTGGGTGCTATCCTTCTTCAAGGCCAGGGATGCGCATTTCGTGAGCGCCAAAATAAGTTATTTCCCCTCGACAGTCTGAAAGGGGAACTTTGATTGCTAATAAAACATGAATTAAACACAGATTGCTAATAAAACACAGCGCGAAGAATAAAAATGTTTATGCCTTTGTCCATTTTGCATATTTCGAATCGAATAAAAAAGAGGTTGGAATTGACCATTGTTGTGCATACTAGTACTTTAAATCAATTATTGTGCAATCAGTACTTTAATGGTCATGACAACAATATCCTCCGTTTGTTTGTAAGAATAATAAATAAGGCATATGATTGTCAGCATTTTACGTTGTCGCAAATACACCAACTAACAGTATAGTCTCGTTCAGAATTAAATATCTAAATGTTTTTATTTGTTTAATAACGCAATTCTCGGCCATCTTTTGTGACATTTCTGCCAGCAACGAATCACAGAGAAGTTGGAAATCGGCTCGACCAATTAAGAAAATGAGATGTGGAAAACCCCAAAAGAGTATTTCCCTGACTATGGAATTTCTCAAGGACTGATCCTGGCTCGGAAATACTAATTGCAACTGCGTTTCTTTCTGCATACTGTAAATATTACTGCAGAACTTATGCATACTGTAAATATTATTGCAGCTGGCCAGACGCAGATAAGGAATCATAAGAAATGGATTCAAATATAAATGAATATTGATTAAAATACACAAAAATAAGATTAATGGAATAGAACAAATAAAAACTTGATCACAGTATAAAAACAGTAAAAGGATGAAATTTACCGGTTAAGTGCATGTAAGCTACCAACACTCGAGACTATGAGACGCCACTAATACTAGAGACGCTATGATCTAACAAAAACTTTGTGATAGTCAAAGAAGGCAACATGGAGTTCGGAAATATGTTTGAGCATCAAATAATAAAATGGAAGAAAAGTTGTAGAAATTGTAATATAAGAACTCAAAAATGAAGAAAAGTTAGTATCTGAAAGAAATAAATTGAAAAATTGTCAAAACAAGTGAATATGGATAAAGTAAAAATTAAATAATAGAGACCAGGTGTGTTCAGAAAGTTGTTACTGGTAAAAAGAATGTTCTTCTTCTTATTTGGAAGCTAATGAGACTGAGGTAGTTATGAATTTTTAATTTGTTTTAATGTTGGTTTTTATAAAGAAAATAATTAGACGTAGTGAGTACATTTTAAAAATATTTTTACAAACCGATTAAGAAAGGTTTGATGAATAATTTTGAAATTTGTTTACATTTAATGTGTATTAAGCTGTTTTGCCCTGTTTTGTCACAGACTTTAAACAGTAGATTCTCTGCTAGATTATATATATATATATATATATATATATATATATATATATACAGTGATCCCTTACTTATACGCATTCTCTTTTGTGTCCGTTTTGTCCGCAGCTCCGACCAAGGATATAAGAAAACAATGATAACTCTTATTCATTTATGCGCCGCACTAAAAAAGCACCTCTCACTTATGCGCGTCGCAAAAAAAAAATATTCTCAGTTCAAAAAGTAGGTTCCTCAAGTAGTCAGGTGTTGCTTATCGCAAGAATTTTACCCTTTTTGTTCTGCTTCTAAGAATGCATCCCCTCGCCCTTCCCCTATTGTTCAGATTCTAGGAACACATTTTTTTTACCTTACACACAGGGGTGTACGTGGGCGGTTCCTGTGATTGACGTCAGTAAAAGTCGCAGCCAATTAGAGAGGCTAGTACGGTACGTACCACGTGCCTTTGATCGCTAACGAAAGAACAATCTTTGGAGTTTTGGAGTAAAACGAAATTTGAGTATGCAAGCATTTCCATTTTCTTTGTGTTTTTAAAAAATAGTAATTCATTAAAAAATAAATTCATTGCATTTTGAAACTAATCTTATTTACATTTATCAGTAGTGTATACATAGTAATAATTAACAACATAATGTAGTACAATGTATTGATGTTTCACTCAAGTTCCCTTTTGTGGTTTTTCGCTTATGCGCGTCTCTCACTTATGCGCGTTTTTCTCGCTGTCCCCTGCGCCCGTGCATAAGTGAGAGATCACTGTATATATATATATATTGATATATATCGATATATATATATATATATATAAATAAATGATTAGCATATATATAATGCTAATCATTGTGCGCATGCGTTGCAATGATTAGAATTGCAGATCATGCGCACAAATCAGGTATGAGTAGCGCCATCTACATTCTGTATAAAAGAGAAGATTGAACAGAGGGTTTCTCCTTCGGAAATCGCATTTGAACGTTGGCTGTTTCTGAAGGTCGTGTTATACCTCGTTTAAGAAGGGGAAACGCCAACCAGCACATGTCGAGATTTGACCGCGGCAGGATCGTGGACTATCGGGACTGCGGTTTAGCAACATTTTTGCTCGCGTTGGTCGGGATCTCATGACTAACAAGTGAATATGGAATCGATGGGTCCAGGAGGGCCAGGCTGAACGCCATGCAGGATCTCAGCTGCCCCGGACCACTAACGCCCGAGCCACGGACCATAACACGTCAGAAACAGTTGCAGGCCTTAACACGTCAGAAACAGCCACGGGTCTTAACACGTCAGAGATGTAACGGCTGCTGTCCACATTACCGGCTATGCGAACAAGAGGCGACCGGAATGTGTACCCAATGGCACCCTATACCATCATTCCAGGTGCTGGATCCGTACGAAGATGACGAATCCAAGCTGGCAATATTCGTCCTCCTCGGTACCTCCGCACACCGATACGTCCATCATGATGCTGTGCGCAGAACCGGGATTCGTCTCATAAAGACTACGTGGTGCCACTTCTATACCCTTTGTCGTCTTTCGTTACACAACTGCAGGCGCGCCTGTCTGTGCTGCAGCGTTAAGGGAAGCCGCAACAATGGTCGCAGTGATGACAGTCCATGGTGCTGCAAACGTCATCGCACTATCCGTGCGGGACTTGTCGTCCTGCAAGCGAGCCGAGTTCCTGACTCAGGGTACGTAACCTCGCTGTAGGATCCCGCAAGACCGAGAGGACAATATGTCTGCGCTCTCGGGCGTTAGTGGTCCAGAACCGCTGAGATCCTGCATGGCGTTCAGTATGGCCCTGCTGGACTCATCGATTCCATATTCGCCTGACAGTCATGGGATCCCGACCAAAGCGAGCAGCAATGTCGCGGAACGATAAAGGGCAGTCCCGATAGGCCACTACCCTGCCGCGGTCGAATTTTGACATATGCTGGTAGAAGTTTCTCCTTCTTTCACAAGGCATAACACGACCTTCACACAAACAACCGACGTTCAAATACGATTTCCGAATGAGCAACCCGCTGTGCAATTTTCCGTTTTATACAGAATGTAGATGGCGTTACTCATACCTGCTTTGTGCGCATGTGCTGCAATGCTAATCATTTGCATATCCCAGCATGTAATACCTTTCATGCAAATGTGACATTTGTTGCATGCCGCCTTCATGGTGTTGTTGTTGAGACCCAGACCGTCCGACCTACCAGAAAGGTGTAAGGCAACTGTTTGGACGGCCGGGAAGTGCTCCCAATTTAGACCGGAACCCAGTGGAGGAGGCATCCACAGGGACCGTACCCTCCTTCCCCTACCACCAACCTCTCGGAAGGACTTACGGACCCACATGTTTAACGTGATCGTACTCCGCGTGAACACAGCGGCAGTTTTGGCAGTGGCTGGAGTCGAACCCGGGCCTACCGAGTGCAACTCCAGCGCGCTAAGCAATGGACTACCGCGGCCCCGCCTTCATGGTGTAGCAATTTTAATGGCCAACAGTATATATATATATATATATAAATATACGAGGGTAGATAAAAAAAATGGTTACAAGCAGTAGCATTTGAAAAGTAATTATTGTGGAGGGAATATTTTTCCCCAGAGTAGAGACAGATGGCGGTAGTTGTCTTACAACGGTTGTGTGGGGGTAGGTAGTGTAAGTTCGCGGACGCGTCAGAGCGATTGAAATGGCAAGAGGTTTAGAAAGGTGGTCTCGCTTGGAGGTGCAGGCCGTGATTATTTTATTATGGGCAAAGAATGTGTCCGCATCTGAAATTCACAGTCAAATCGTGGAAGTTTATGGTGAAGAAGCAATGAGCAGACAACATGTAGCGAAATGGTGTCGCTCTTTTCAATCGCGCAGAGAGATGTGGCAAACCGCATTAGGGATGCGAGCGGTCGTCCAAGTTCTTCAACGACAGGAATCAACACTGTACGAGTTGAAGAAATGATTCAAAAGGATCAACTGGTAACTCTGCGTGCAATCGCGTCAGAGCTGAGACTGAGCCATGGTACCTTGCGGGGTATCGTTACTGATGTGTTGCGATATTCAAAGGTGTGTGCCCGCTGGGTACCACGTGCGTTATCCGAGAAGTGGAAAGCCACACGAATGATGTGCAGTCTCACGTTTCTTCAGCATTACCATTCTCAAGGTCAGCACTTCATTGATGATATTGTTACTGGGAATGAATCTTGGCTTTATCATTTCCTCCCCACAACCAAAAGAGCCAGTATGGACTGAAAACACGCTGGATCACCAACGAGAAAGAAGCTTAAGGTTACACCCTCTGCTGGTAAAGTTATGGCAACCATATTCTGGGATTCCTGCGGTATTATTCTGATCGAGTATCTGGAGCGTGGCCATACCGTTACTGCCTATCGTTATTGTGCCACTTTGACAAGGTTACGTGAAGCCATCAGAAATAAACGCCCTGGCATGTTGAGTGCTGGTGTCATCCTCCTACATGACAATGCTGGCCCCATACTGCTCGCCAAACTCAAGAATTGCTGCAAAAGTTCTAGTGGGAAGTGTGGAGTCACCCCCCACACAGCCCAGATTTGGCACACAGTGGCTATTACCGTTTTCCGAAATTGAAGGAACATTTACCTGGAACAAGGTTTTTTTTCAGACAGTGGTGTGAAAACAGCTGCCGAGAACTGGCTCAATAGACAGGAACGTGACTTCTACCAAGTCGGGTTAAACAAGTTTGTCCTGCGTTCAGATAAATGTCTAAATAGATTTGGTGATTATGTGGAAGAGTGATCTCCAAGTATGCCTCTCAATTCCATTTTGTAATTTCTGTCTATTGTTAATAACTAATTTTTTATTACCCTTGTAACCATGTTTATAGATCCACCCACGTGTATATATATATATATATATATATATATATTTCTTTTCAGCATTTTATGGCATTCTCTTTAGAGATGATGAGGAAGCTGCCTTCGCCAATTTTAGGCTGTGGGAAGCTGTGGGGTTGACGATAGCTTTCACCTGCAGCAGTCTCATATGTACCTCTTCCAAAATCTACATGGAACTTATCTTTTTAGTACTCGGTGTGATTGGATACACATTGGTAGAGTTGCGAATCATGCAGAGGATAAAACCATGTGCATTTTAGAAACCGCAGTAATTTATTTTTATGCCTATTCACTTTATAATGCCTAAATTGCTGTGTTTATATGTATGTATAGTGTTTGTTCTATAAAGCTTGTTATGAAAGAAACTCTTGCGAGTACAGACCATGGCATTTTTTACTAATACAAATTCATTTTTACTTCAGTTAATACCTGTTTCATTGCACAAAATAACACACTGAATCAATTTTTGTATGAAAGTGACACCGAGTTTTCAGTACAAATATGTTTTTTTTATATTTATTAATTCAAGGCATTTTAAAGAAGGTGTCAAACCACAAGGGAAAAAAATAAATAAAATAAACAGAAATTTATCGAGAATGTTTTCTTGCGGATAGGGGGTGGGGGTATTTATTTTACTATAATAATTACATATAAAGCAAGTACTTGTATTTAATTTTTTTTTTACTTGTGTGAGGGATTTTTCGATTTTTATGGACCATTTTTGAAAAAAAAAACGACTTCTTTCTTAACTGTACTAAAATCAACCCAGTTTAGATTAACCCATGATAAACTTGACTACAAATGTTATAAAATATGGAATAAATTTTTTAACTTTTAAGGATGGGGACACATACATGTGTCATTTGACAGACACACATCAATGTGGATATGTGTTCTAGGGTGCGCAAAAAAAGTTCTATTGAAAATGCGAATTCTAATCATTGACGCTATTCCAGTAGTTTCCTTTCCATTCTATTATTCATAATAAAACTATTACAAATAGCAATTTTAAAACAAGTTTCGATCCAAAGCTATGCCAGCCAGATACTCAAAAATTATATATTTTTTTAAATTAATAATATTTTTTTTATATTTACAATTGGCTACTTTATAATTATATGTAGAATGAATGCAATATATGCACTATTTCCAGATATTTTAACTTGATAGAAAATAGCAAACAAAACACAAGTAACTTCAAGGGAAAATAGTTTCTTATTCTAGCATGTATGCTCATAACTATCACGAAAACAACACGTAAATTTTCTTTTGTTTATAGTGACATGTCCGTAGTTAGATTTGAAATAACTACGGTATTGAAATAACATTGTTTCAAAGCCGTGGAAATAACAGATTCTGCATCGATGGTGCGATGTAGCAATTCTCATATGGCATAAAGAATTTATTTGTTCATTGTTAGCACGATTTACGTTTCTTACGATTCATTGTCTATACAGTTTGCATACGTAAATATGTATATTGAAAAATTAATTTTCCTTGAAGCGTTAAAAATGTTTATCACGACTGTTTGCATGGTGTGTTTGAAAGTGTTGCACAACTAAATATCACTTGAATGACTGATTTCAGACTTATAGTTACAATTTAAGAAATGCTTCAAATAAGATAGACTTGCACACTACCACATTTTTGGTCACGTGACACGGTTTAGTACAACACTGTTAGTACAAAGTACAGCATTTAACTTTTCATGCGAGCCCTGTTCAAAAGGAAGTTCTAATAAGTAAATTGTTCTTCATTGATTTAAAAATAAGGAAGATCAGTCACGCATAAAGCATTGATTTTAAAACACTTTCTAACTGAAATACAATTTTATTTAAACATCTCTAAAATGTGATACATTCAGTGCAAATATTATTTAAGCTATCACAGTACTACAGTAATTTATTATGCTTGAAAATATCAAATTTCATCAAAAAAGACAATGCTAATTACACAAAATTAACTTTATTCAAATGACGTCATCGGAATATAAATTGCCTGCCTCTCTATGTAATATCCATGAATATTTCATTCATATTGCTTATATTCTAAACTCCAGAGCTAAATAATTTTGCTTGAAAAAAAATCAACATGTCTTATAGAACTCACCTTACAATAGCTTGATATGTTTGCATTCTTAATCCTATAGTTTAGCATTACAAATTAGGCTTCGCTGTAGGAATAATCAAAGTTTTGTGGTCATTTAAAATAAAAAATATTATAATTGCGTAGGAACAGAATTTACATACATAGATAATAGGCAAAAATTCAGCAGTTTTAAGACTACATATTTTAATATAAATTTAAACGATCTTTAAATATCTATGGAAAAAACACGTAGTGAAAAATAAATGAAATTCATATTTTATTTTACAACGAGTCACGTGATCGCTTCATAAATTATGGATGTAATTATTATCTCTATAATTATTTATAACACAACCCAAAATATATTGTCGAAATTTTCTTCTTGCACATTTTGTGTGGTAATTTGAATATTTCCTAAAATTTTCGAAGGAACTTGAACTTCAACTTCACATAAAAAATCTGATGTGGGCAGCACATGACTTTCCCTGCAGATTTACACTCACGTTCTCTTTATTTTAATTATATTTAATTCACGTTTAATTCAATTTTCGTTCTCATTTGGTAACTGGATTTATTTTCAAAGGTGGCGTAGGGAAAATACAAAAAAACTAAAATATCTCGAGAACGGCTAGTCCTAGTGTAATGGGGTTGGTCTTATTCTGTTCATCATTTCGCAAAAAAAGGCAGGTTATTTTTTTTCGAATCATACCAAAATCTAATCACCACCAGGGCAACAAGCGACTCATTAACCGATTTTTGTGAAATTCGGTCTATTAGTTTTTCAGCTGGAGTGGATACAGGCAATTTTTGCGGGCCATTTCGCAGAAACCGGCGGGTTCTTTTATCCCGAATTTTACCCAAAACTAATCACCACCAGAGTCGCCCACAAGTGACTTACCTACCAAATTTAATGAAATTCGGTCCATTAGTTGTTTAGTTAGAGTGGATACAAAATCTGCACAGACAGACAGCCACACACACAAGTGTCACGCTAAAAATGGTTTTATCGTATTCTAGAGGTATCAAAACGTGTAGATCCGTTGAAAACTCGAGTTTTTTCGGTATGATTCCAATACTTTCTCAATACATTACCATGTATTGCAGGGAAAGTAAAAATCTGATGTGGGCAGCCCATGACTTTCCCTGCAGATTTATATTCACGTTTTCCTTATTTTAATTAAATGTAATTCACTTTTAATTGAATTTTCGTTCTCATTTGGTAACTGGACTTATTTTCAAAGGTGGCGTGGAGCAAATACGAAAAAACTAAAATATCTCGAGAACTACTAGTCTTAGTGTAATGGGTGCTCTTATTCTTTTCTCCGTTAAACATTGCGTATTAAACAAACATTTAACGAGTATATTTGAGCATACGTAGTTTTTATTTTAGATTTTGGCGATATTTGCGGGCCATTTTGCAAAAAAAAAGGCAGGTTAATTTTTCTGAATCGTACCAAAATCCAATCAGCACTAAGGGGACTTATTTGCCACACAAGTGACTTATTTGCCGAATTTTGTGAAATTCGGTCCATTAGTTTTTGAGCTAGAGTGGATACATGGTTTTGCAGGCCATCTCGCAAAAAAAGGCGGATTCTTTTATCCCGAATCGCTGGAGCGTGGGAGAATTAGAAAAAAATTGAGTAGTGTTGAGCACCGTAGGTATTGTTTAAATAACGGGGTTTTAATTATGATCCGGGCAACGTTGGGTAATTCTTCCTAGTAACTAATATTTATAGCAAAGTTTTATTAAAACTAATAAAACACTTTAGTATTTCCTTTAAAAATATTTATAACTTACAGTACGGCAAAGTACTCTACATGATTAAATATTTTATGCATGCACACATTCCACACGTAATTTATGAGCGGAGTATTAATATAACTGACTGCTAATGCAAATTTGCGGACATTTAGAGGGGGGGGGATGGGGTACATTGTCAAGTATAGTATTAATCGACATATCTTTTCAAGCCCTTTAAAGGGAATGGTAACACGATTCAGTTGTAATCATTTGGAATACTAATTTTTCAAAAATTTTCTTGTAAAATTTGAAAAAAATAAATAAATTCTGGTATGAGAAGGTCGAGTTGAGCCTAGATCAGTGTTTCCCAAACTTTTGACATATGTGTACCCCTTCTATAATTTTCGTAACGCTGAGTACCCCTCGTAAAAAAAAATGGATGTATTTTAATAACAATAAAAATGTTTTTCTTTTTCTTTTTTTTTGTGACATACACAAAATAATAAGAAAAGAGAAATAAAATTATCCATAATAAAATATAAATAAAAGTTATATTATAAATAACGTTTATTTGGATCAATGCGTAGGATGAAATTGTTTGTGCTGAGATAACAGATCGTCATAATTTGGTTCCCTAGTTGTTAATTTTAATCTGAGATGTGGTTCCACGTCCAATAGTCTGTTCCCTTTTTTCGACTTAATGTCTACAAATGCTGAAAAAAGCAACTTCACATAAATATGAAGTTAAAAATGGCGAGATGTATTTTAGAACTTTTTCTGTTAAAACCGGATACACAAGTTGCATTTGTAACCAGAATGATGTTAAACTACTCTCCTTATGTTTATTTTTCAAGAATCCGTCTGAAGCCAATTCCAACAATTGCTCTTCTCCCGCATGCGACAAATCTTCTGGCATGGATGTTGTGTTAATGTTAAACGGATATCTTATCCATTCAATATTTTTGGTTAAATCAGGGAAATAGTTTTTCAAGCCCACTTCCAAACTCTCCAAATGCTGTGTTATGCATTTCAGAGTATCAGCATCAATTTTAGTAGTCGAACTTGTTATAAACTCATGAAGAGAGGAAAACGAGTCTACCTCTCCATTACCAAATCTCTTTTGCCATAACTTTAGTTTTGAGATGGCAGCGTTCACTTTATCTTGAACGTGAAACAATGAAATTTCTTTGCCTTGTAACGATAAGTTGAGGCAATTTAAAACAGATAATATATCTGCTAAGTATGCTAGTTCACAAAGCCATTTCCAGTCATGTAAACAATTTCTCAACTCAAATCTATCATTAAGAAAACATTGAAGTTCATGTCTAAGTTCAAACAATCGATTTAGAATTTTTCCTCGAAATAGCCAACGAACATCGGTATGATAAGGAAGCTGGGTATGACTACTTTCCCTTTCTTCGCATATCTGCGAAAAAAGTCGTGCATTCAAAGAACGGTTTTTAATGTAGTTAACGATTTTCACGCTTTCATCCAGAACTTTCTGTAGATCAGCGGGCATCTTACGTGTTGCCAAAGCCTCTCTGTGTATGCAACAATGTGTGGATATGACATTTGGGGCAACATTTTGAATTCTTGCAACGAATCATTTATTAATTCCGACTATACTTTTTGCTCCATCTGTGCTTCATCCAACACATCTATTCCAATCAATTTTGTTCTCCTGCATAAATTTTTTCATAACATTAAAGATATCTTCTCCTGTTGTGTGACCTAATAAAGGCTGGAAAAATGAAAAGTCGTCATGAATTTCTTGATTTTTTTCGTATCTAACAAACGTCATAAGATTTGCAAAATTCGCAATATCAGTGGACTCATCGACATGCAATGCTTAATAACGACTTTGAGAAATATCAGATAATAACATCTGTTTCACATTATTAGACATATCAATGATTCGCCGATGAACTGTATTATTTGAGAGAGAAACGCGGTCAAAAGTTTGTTTCGCTCTATCTCCTATCAGTACTTCTGCCATTATCTTGGCTGCAGGCTTGATTAAAATTTCGCCAATGGTTTCCGCTGCACTACATTTCGCAATTAAAAGCGACACGCGATACGAAGTTTCTAGCATTTTTTTTATTGTCACCTCCTGTCAAACCCCGCATTACTTTTCGAGACTGATTTAAATCTTTGAGTTTATTTTCAAAAAAAATCTATGGGTTTATTTTTGTACTGATTATGGTTTGTCTCACAATAGCGCTTTAATTTGGATGGTTTCATGCTTTCGTTTGTTAGATTTTCAAAACAAATGACGCAAAATGGAATAGGCTCATTTTCATCTCCAGTCCATGAGAATCCAAATTTAAGATATTCTTTGTCGTACTTGCGAGTTTTCCTTGCTTTTTTCTTAACAGGTTCTTTCAGAATTGAAGTTGATTCGTCGTTAATTGCATTATTTCCTGTTAGTTGATTTTTACTATAATCATTACTTTCTTTCGGTGTAGTAGTTCCAGATTTCAACCAGCAATCCATAATCAATGTTAGGGATAAAAATTATATTTTATAAAAATAATCAAAATCAGTGGGACTTACTAAAGCACATAACAAACATTTCCTATAAGAAAAATGACACATAAGCTAAAAATACACAGGCGCCTGGAGAAACCACTAACTATTAACGAAGTAAGTTGTTTCTGTAACGAAGTGTGGTATATTTCCGGCGTGTCACACCAGACCATCTCACGCCTCACAAGACTGTCTTGCCTTGACTAGATCATTTACTATGTAGACGTGACAATGATGAATAAATCATGACAAAAATATAAAAGTTTCTAATATCGATAGTGATTGAGATAGAATTATAAAATATGGAATATAAATATACGTTAAAGTTGAGTACAGACAACAATATGAAAACAAGTCTGACGTATTTCTTCAGATATATTGATTTTAATTCTCAAGCAAGATGGGTTCACATCGTGATTTATGCACATCGTGTTGGAGATGCTGGATTTTGGTGTTTATTTTACATAATTTATGAAGCGTTATTTCATCATAACAAATCAGCCTTCTTGAAGACTGCAGACAATAGAAATATTGCATATGTTGATTGTATACTCACGCAATAAAGTGGGGAAGAATGATTTATTTATGAGCTAACGATATGCAATGTTCGCATATTACTTATTCAGCTTGTTTACAAAAGAGACAAACTATAGTTAGTGATTACTGTCTGATTAAAGGTGTAAGTGGAATGTGTTTTTTTTTTAATTCCAAGTTTTTTGGTTCCGTGTTTAAACCAAGAATTCAAAGTTGAGATTTGGAGCAGGTTATAGGCACATATCCACCGTGTGTTTTGTTGATTTCATTGAGGGATTCACACCAGATCACGGTGATCTTATGCAATCTGTGCGATTTTTTTAAACTAATGAATTTGGTAGATGAAGTAGATATTTGAAGTATCATTGTTTAGTGAATGAAGATAGCTGGGAAGTAATTTCTTCTGTGAGTATTGATCAAGTAAATTTTGAAGTTAAATTTTTACTTTTTCATATTATGTAATATAATATGAAGTATTGTTTTAAGGAAAACTTTTGAATCTGAGATTTCGATGCTAATATATATTTTAGGACCTCCTGAACACGTTTTAATTATTTTTGGAGTGATGTCCGTCAGTCTGTCTGTCTGTCTTTTGTCGAATTTTTGTGTACGCTATAGCTGCTACAAATATTTATGGATTTTCACAAAACTTATATCCGGCTTTGTTATATAAAAATCTAGAACTGCGTAAAATTATTTTAAGTTCTATCGAATACTCCTTAATGAATTTTAAATTTGATATTTTTTTTAATATGACAGCATAGGACAAAATTTTCCATAATCATGCATAAAAGGGGTTATTTTAGGATCAACGATCTCGAGACTTCATAATTTCAATCATTGTTGCGGAAGGTAGCTGCGATACAAGTTTTGTGTTCGTGACATCATTGCCGCCCTTTGTAAGAGAAGGGGGGGGGGGGGCGTTACCTCTCTGGGGTACAGTTTCAAGTCCTTTAAAGTGAAGGGCAACATGCTATAATTGTAATCATTTGGATCAACTATACCAATTTTTCAAAATTTTTCTTGTAAAATTGAGAGAAATAAAATAATCCTTAAAAATTATTTAAAATTGGATTCCGGTATGAGAAAGTCGGTTTGAGTCACACTTTAGTTAATTTTCTTCTGCTTTGCTGAGAGAGTGTTTTTTTTTTTCATTTTTGTTTCTGTATGTTTTGTGGGTAGCGTGAGAGAATTTGAAGAAAATTGAGTATTGTTGAGTAGTGCAAATGTTATTTAAGTATTTGAGTAACGGGTAATTATTTACGACGCTGGCAACCTAACTCATATTTGCAGCAAAAGTTGACTGTGTAAAGAGCATGCTTCATCAACCGGGGAATCGAACCCTGAATCGCCGAATTGGGCAGCCGACTCTTTACAGTTGATTTACTGGAACGAAACTACAAGCTCGTAATCATCGAAGTGACTCTGCAACTGGAATTAACAAAACACATTAGTATTTCCTAGAAAATTATTAATAACTTACAGTAAGCTGCTCTACATTTCAAAATATTGAATGCATACATTATACTCTTAATTTGTGAGCGGCGAGTAATGCAAAAAAAAAAAAAAAAAAAATTCCGTACACTTTGCGTAATTCATGAAAATTTAAAAAAAAACGTAAAAATGTTTCGAAATCTACGCACTTTTAAATTGACGTTCAAATCGACGGCGAAATATTGCCAACTTGGTCAGTTGACGAAAATATCGTTATACAGAGAAAATTGGCGAAAATATCGTAAAATTGCAAATTTTACGAAAATGGCGCCAAATTAATGAATGAATGAGTTAAATATTTTAATATATGGATTCTATTGTTCATTGAGGATGCTATCCATATTGATAATTCTTAATTTAGAGTTGCGCGAAATATAAGTTATTTGGATACTTTGAAATAGTTATACATGTTGCCATCCGGAGCCGCGCCCAATGTACAAAGTTAATAACACTGCTTTGTTGATCTTATATATCATTTTTTTCACTGTGAAATAAGTAAATTCATTGTATTTTATAAGGCAAGTTATGTTCTGCCCACAATAAATTTTTTACTGTGTAAAAGGGGCAATGGTGAATAACTCTTCATGCCAAAAATGTACAAAGGTTTTAATATTGATACAGATTATGAAAAAAAATATAAGCTAATGAAAAAATAAAGCTAAAAACATAAATGCAGATATTTCTAAAAATAATTTATATGACTTCTTAGGCAAGATGGTGCACATCGTTAGCCTTGAACGCTTGTTGGAGATGCAGAATTTTCGCGTTTTTTTCACATAATTTACGTTGTATTCTTTAATCTTCTCGGAAACTAAAGACAATAGAAAATGTTTATATATTGAGTGCATAGCAATGCAAAAAAGTGTTGAATAATGCTTTATTTATGAGCTAACAATAAGCAATGTACGCATATTACTTTTTCCGCGCGTTTATATAAAACAGAGTGGTGTGATTACTGGCTGATGAAATGTAGAAAAACGGTTTTTTGGTTCCAGGTTTAAACCTAGCATGTCAAGAATGCGAGGTTGAGGTGTTGAACAGATTTTTGGCACCGTATGTTTTGTTGATTTCACTGAGGCATGCATCCTAGGTCAAAATGATCTTATGTATTCTGCGGTGAAATTGACATAATCAACGAAGTTATTCTGTAAATTAATTTATTTTGGTAGATGAAGTAGGTATTTAAGACGTCATTGTTTAGTGGGTGAATATTGGTGGGAAATCATTTCTTACGTAAGTATTCATCAAGTCAGTTTTGAAAGTCAATTTTTGATTCTGGCATTTCATGGTGTGTGCTAATATTATTTATGCATTTAAGCGAAATTTTATTATATTTGAAACGATAATTTAAATATCCAGGCATAAATTATATTTACGAATCTAATGAAATTGATTTCAATTGAGTTCGATACACATAGAAATTGTAATTTATTTGAATTTATGCATTTTAATCAATCACGGAGTATGAATACAGAACTGGTTTGTGACTAATTTCCGTTCCAAGTTGGATCCAAATTATAAATACAATGACTATATAGTACCTGTTGCCAGGCCAATGAAGCATATTGGTGGAAGATGCAATTTAATTGAATATACTATATGTAAATTACCAACAAATGACAAATCTCACAGATCCAATAGTCATTTTATTTTGAAATCATCCTACAGACGTAAAAATAACACTCAAAGCGCTTTCTGACATTTTACATGTCCATCCTCAGCGGCAGTAAAATTAGAAGTGATGCATCATTTCTAATTCATGGGCATCAGGGTATTTCTAATGGAAGTGATTATTCATGGGCATCAGGGTATTTCTAATGGAAGTGTTGTCCTAACTACTACCTTAAATTGTGTGACAATAACATTGCTTTGTTACTATCATCGGAAACTCTTCAACCTTTCCAGTAGTTTGTTCCTAAATTTGTTCAATTTAATATCAATAACTTCATGTTAAATTAATCATATAGCTTTTGTATAAATAATAATCAAAATCATCACTAGCTTATTTTCATCACTAGGGTAATAAAATTGATAAACCATTTCTGCAACCATTTATATTCAATCGGTCATGGTGTGTTTATCATAGACCTAATGTGTACACTCATGGACTTCTCTTTACAAAGCTATTGGAGTGCTTAAGGAACCTTGTATTCACTCTGTGCAACTCAAGTATTTACTTATCTGGATTATTTTTATTTAAAAACTAGATAGAAAATATTTATATCTTTTTCCAGATGGTAATATCTCTAGATAGTAATAAGATCTATATTTAGATAGTAATCTAGATAGTATCTGGATAATAATAGTAGATCTATATCAAGATAGTAATCTAGATATTATCTAGGTAGTAATAGCAGATCTATATCTAGATAGTAATGTAGATAGTATTTAGATAATAATAGTAGATCTATTTTTAGATAGTAATATGGATAGTAATAGTTGATCTATATCTAAATAGTAATCCAGAGAAGGTATCTAGATAGCAATAGTAGATCTATATCTAGATAGTAATCTATCTAGTAAATAGTAGATCTATAGGGAAAGTGTATGATTTTTTCTGTTGTTTTTAACACTTTCCAACGTAATTGAAAATAGTTTATGGCTTTGATCATTTTGTCTGTCCGTCTGTCCGTTTGCACGATAACTGCCATAAAAATTACTTTATCAAAATGAAATTCCAATATGTTGTTGAGGTGGCGGAATGAACACGCATGTATCTTTTGATGAAAACAACAAGTTTATTCTTAAAACTGTAGAAAATCATAAAATAAATAACCATTAACGTAATTTACAAATAATAAATCAGAATGGTTTATATGGTCCACCCTTTTTACAGTCGGCTACAGCTACGCACGCCACGTTCCAATACGTCCTGGCAAGTATCGTCTGAATAAACATATTTTTTTTTACATATTGGTAAAAACAGTTTTCTTGTGTTGTGCGCCAGGCGAAATTCCTTATTAAATCTTCTTTGACTATGAATATCTATATTCATACTGGTGAAAAGCTCTATACTTTTGAGGTATGCCAGAAGCAATTCTATAAGAAAAGTAAACTAAATCATCATATGTCTACTCGTACTGGTGAAAAACCCTTTGGTTGTGAGGTGTGCCACACAAAGTTCATAGAAAAGTCTAGTTTGAATAAGCATATCCTTACTCATACTAGTGAAAAATTATTTACTTGTAATAGGAGCCAGAAAAATTTGTTAACCAAGTTCGTTTGAATAGACATATTCTTCTTCATACTGCTGAAAAATGATTTACCTGTGCCATGTGTCAAAAGAAATTAATTTGTAACAATAAATTAAATCAACATATTCGTACTCCTTCGGGTGAAAAGCCATTTTTTTTGTAATATATGTCAAAAAAGTCCAGTATTAAAAATACATTGTCTGAACATAATCGTATTAATACTGATGAAAAACCATTTGCTTGTGAAGTGTGTCAGAAAACGTTGACTACAAAGTTTGGTTTAAGAAAACATATGCGTAATCATACTGATAAAAACTGTTGTTGTTTACTAGCGATCTGGGAAATAAATACTTAAATGACAGCATATGAATTTTGAATAAGGCATTTACCAGATTCTAAGACAAAAACAAAAATACTTCTTCATCAAGATAAATCAGACAGAACTCTGATATGAATGAAGTCAAGAACACGCCAGCCTCGTTGATACTGGATGTCACTAACATCTATGGTTGGTTGGGGTTATTTCTGGTTAAAATCAGAGTTTCTGGAAAATGTAAACACTTTCGATGCTTATATCACCAAACCTAACAGATAAAAATGTAAAAATAATGTTATTTGTTTTGTAGGAAATATGGCACCAATTACGATTATACAAAAAATGTTTTAATATAGTGAATATTTTTATTCAAAAAACTACAAAGTTTTGTCTGAACAAGTTTTTGCTTACTTTCCTAATATCTTCTAAAAATAGATATAAAGAATAAGGGATAAAAATATACAGTAGGATCTCCAGTTTCTAGATGAATATATTTTTTTTTATAAAGCTCTTGTGATTTTTGTGGAATTGGCTGATCAAGTTGAAAAATATTGAACATTTTCTACTTTTAATGTTTATAATGCAGAAACTAAACGTGAAAAGTAAGCAAGTAATTTGTAAAGTCATATAAAATTATATCATTACATTTCAAATCGAGTTCTTAGTTTTTAAAATATATTGGTTATAATTTCGATATTTTAATGTTTTGACATGTTCAAGTTTTCCAATATGAAGAAAAACTGTAACACTAATATATTAAAAGTGATGCAGCTGAATGTGTTTCCATGGTAAAATATTGATGCACAAGTAAGAGATATATTGTTTTTGTTTTAAAGAAATTAGGACATGAAGTGAACTTGAGGATATTTAAGATGCTTAATGATTGATGAGATGATGGACTTTTCTTGAGGATTGAAAATAGGTCATTAATTGATTGGAGTGAAAAAGATTTGTGGTATAACACTTTGTGGACAGCGACATTCTGGAACTGTCGTGGCCCCAAAGATTGAGTGATTTGCTGCCGAACTGTTTCTAATGGACAACACATTTTTTGCACCAAGCCTAACTCCCAAGAAAACTTCACTAAAATTATTTCTTTCAACACAGCATTCTACTTTTTCCAAGAATAAAGGAAATACTTATTTTCAATTTATTATTTATTGAGGTTGAACACAAGTTATCTTTTATCAAAATATTAAAAATTTAAATGATTAAAAATTATTAAGAAATTTGAGTAAAATTGTAATCTGCTGCGCAGGAAAAATATACAAATGAATGTACTCACAACTCTATATGGCTAATAGAGATTATGTAGAATTACATAAAAGAAAATAGCATTGCTAATTTCATTAATTAATGTATTTTACTTATGATATATTTCAAAATATGGATTTACACACATACAGACCAGCGTTGCAATCTTTGCATTCATAACAACCGTCTATGCATTCAACAGAAATAGCAAAGCTTCACGAATCTTCACTCTCTGCAGTACTTTTATCACCTACCCGGCTCGTTTAACTTGTGAGTATATTCTTCCATAGAAAGAAAACATCTTGTCCCAGCCATTCTTTTATCCAAAATAACCTACCAAATTCATTATCGCACATTCTACTAAAATCCAAACTTAATACTCTAAATACTCTTTTACATTCCAATACTAACAACACAATCATTAAGCAAACATTAAAATGAGAACCCATACTCAAATATAACAAAGCCAAGTCTGCAAGAAATGCTCTGCTTGTTTATATTACAAAACCATGTTTCTCTAGTCTAGATGAAGTGATGATTCATCGAAAATCCCCTATACCAAGAGCAGGAATTGACAAAATATGTCGGAGATGTTATAATGGGCATTTAATACCATTTAGAATTAAAAAAAATCAAATAAAGACATTCCATATGAAAATGTACATGTGCATCGATAGTTCTTTAAGCGGCTCGCGTATAGGCAATGTGGAACCGCAGCACCCCCTATGTCTACTTGATATTATCGTTAACATTTAATACAATGAGTCCTTTTTCTTTAATTATTTCTTTATACTTGTACAATATATAATCCTTAAGCTTTATGTCAGTAACCATCCCCCAGTTTATGAAAAAGATACAAAAATCTTTGTACGAAACTGTGCGCTTCACAGTTCCAGCGGCGTGGTGTTTGACTGTTGTGCGCATGCGCACATAGGAAGCTGCACGCGAGGCTGCGAGAGAGAGAGAGCACTGTCGCTGCCGCAGTGCCGACCCTGGCGTGCTGGTGAAAGGTAATTTTTTTTTCAGAAAAACTAAATGAGCTTGCAGTGCTTTCAATGGAGAAAAATTTCCTCAGTTATCATCCAGAGGTCAAGGAGAAAATTATTGAACTTTTGGCGCAAATTAAAACAAGAAGAATGTATTTCATTTAGAATAGATCAAGTTTTAAATGTAACAATTTAGGTTAAAGTAAGTAAAAAATGTTTGATTTTGTTCTTTTAGGATTTTATCAAGTTCCTGAATAAATTTTATTTTTACACATGTTGATGTTTTGTATGTAGTAATTCCTACCAAATTTCTAATAGTTTCTTTTTCAGTTCTAGTATTTGAGTTGAATAATACATTGTTTTGTCTTTTATCAGCCATGTTGATTATTTTATTTTGTGATTCTTCTTATTCGTTTTTCTCTGGATTGGTCCAAGCGAATTTAGTCTACTTCCCATCTTCCATGAGGAAAGAGTTAATGTATATCGAGCGCAAGGTCTACGAAAATATTGCTAAAATTGCAAAGCTCATAAACGAAGAAGATAAAGTTATTGAAGCTTATGGAAATGGAGCTAGCTAACCTAAATCATTGTTATCCTCAGAGGCCATGTGGTAGAAATGTGGTGACATAGATACTTTATGGCAAAACAGAAACGACCGCTTTCAGAAGCTTCGATGGGACTCTTAAAGTCTTAATTCAAAATACAAAATACCTGCACCGGATCAAATTCGCGAAAAAAAAATTCTTCATCTTCCCTAAAAATTGTTAAGAATCTGAAAATAATGGCTGACTGTATCTAAAATAGTGGTATCCCGAACGATTGGAACACTGCGATATTTTTCTTTATTAACAAACTTGGAAAAAATAAACAGCAGCTTGAAAACTGCTGACCAATTGCAGCGACCTCATTGGCTGCGGAAATACGAGCAAAGCGATACATCCAAAATAAGCTTGAATGGTGGACTCTAGAAAATAAGATACTTAGTAAGAGTATGTACAGTTTTTGAATCAGTCTTGATACTACTCAAAGTTTGAGTGATATTTGCCTCTCCATTAAAAAAATACAGACAAAAAAAAAATTATGGTTCCTATACAGAACTCGCGTATGCTCGCAATTGCCACGTCAGACAGTACTTTTTAAACTAAATTGACTTGCTATTTGAAAACTGCAAGTCAAATGTGACCCGCAAAATTCACTCTGTTGATTGTTTTTCCTTCTCTTTCACACAAATTTTCAATGTCTCACTATACGCTACCCCCATGCGGACTGTGTTAAAAATATATGCCTATGTTTAAAGTTGTTGTTTACCTATGTTTAAAAAATGCAATAAATATAGTACAATAACTTTAAAAAATGTTAAAACTGTTTATCAGTTCAAAATTCATATTTATTGCACTGTTGCTTTCTGTATAAATGTATGTGGTGTATATGAATGATACATCAGCTTTTTTTTTACTATTTTTAAATTAAAATTACAAATGTAGGAAACCATGACTCTCAAATTTAAAAACCTGACTGATTTTTAAGTTGTAAGAGCCATTCTAACTCACTATTTTACAAGCTAAAATCACCGGCCACTCAAATAGCTGCTGTAAACCCCAAGGTCAGTCGAGTGGTCTGGGTGTTCCACAAGCTAAAATCAAGTTCTGTCTTTTAGAGTTCAGTCAAATTTAGAGTTCAGTCTTTAAGAAATACTAAAGTTTTCCTTTCGTTGCTGTGTATCGATACCGTATTCATTCTAAAGCATGTCACTAGACGTTTCCATTCCCTTTAAAAATTGATATAAATTGCCATTTATCTAAAAATTCTAAACTGTTGTCTTTGAGTAATTACCTTAGTTCGCAATTACATCGCTAGGTATCTTAGATGAATGCACTCCAATCCGTCTCATTAGACATTCCCATTCCCTTTTAAAAGTTTTTAAACATATCATTTATCTAAAATTTTAAAGTACCATCATTAAAATATTACCCTAATTCACCTTTTTTCCCGATAGGTATCGGTGATGGTGTCATTCTATTCTGACTTATTATGAGGTTTCTCGTCATTCAAAAGTTTATAAACATCTCGTTTACCTAAACAATTCAGAGTTCCATCCTTAAAACTTACCTAGTTCTGCATTTCACTATTATGTGCCGGTGATGCGTATCATGCATGCCGCTTCAATCTGCATATGTATCTGCTTTAAATGTTAGTATAAAACACTTAGTACAAAAATTCTTGAAATCCCCCTAAAAATATTTACCTAAAAATTTAAAGTTTGCTGAAGTTTTTCTTTCGTTGCTATGTATCGGTGTTGTATTCATTCCAAATCGCCTAACTAGACGTTTTCATTCCCTTTAAAATTAGTATAAATTACCCTTTATCTAAAAATTCTAAAGTCTTGTCTTTGGAAAGCTATCTTAGTTCACAGTTTCATCGTTAGATGTCTTAGATGAATACACTCCATTCTGCCTCATTAGAACGTTCCCATTTACTTTTAAAAGTTTTTAAACATATCATTTATCTAAAAATCTAAAGTGCCGTCCTTAAGATATTACCATAATTCCCCTTTTCCCGATAGACATAGGTGATCGTGTCATTCTGTTCCGGCTTATTGTGAGCTTCTGGTCATTCAAAAGTTTCTAAACACTCCATTTACCTAAAAAATTCAGAGCTTCATTCTTAAAAACTTACCTAGTTCTACATTTCACTACTATGTGCCGGTGATGCGTATTACGCATGCCGCCTCAATCTGCGTATCCATCCGCTTTAAATGTTAGTATATCGTACTTAGTTGGACATTGTTGCAGTCCTCCTAAAAATATTTACCTAAAAGTTTAAAGTCTCATCCTAAAAATATTGTCCTAATTCTCCATTTTACCGTTAGGCCTTAGCAATGGTTTAAATCTATAATCTTCAGTATGTGTTTCCATCCCTTTAAAACTTAGTTGAAATCGCTATTTAATTAAAAAATCCTGAAGTCCTTCTAAAAATTGGCTGTGCACCATTCAGCATGCGTTTTTATCCCTGTAGTACTTAGTAGAAATCCTTATTTAGCTGAAAATTCCAGAGTTGTATTCTTAAAAAATCATTCGCCATTCATCAGTTTGCTGTTATATACCGATAATGTGCATTGCGTTTCATTAAGTTTCGAAGTATCCGCATCTACCTAAAAATGTAAAGTTCCGTCTTTAAAAAATACTAAAGTTTTCCTTCGCTGCTATGTATCGATATCGTATTCATTCCAAAGGACATCACTAGACGTTTCCATCCCTTTAAAAGTTTGGTCATTTACCTAAAGATTCTAAAGCCTTATCTTTAAAAATGTATCCTTGTTCACAATTTCATCGTTAGACGCCTTAGACGAATACACTCCGTTCCACCTGATTAGGCGTTCTTATCACTTTAAATGTTTCTAAACACTCTATTTACTTAAAAAATCTAAATCGTCAAACTTTATAACACTATGTAGTGTCGCTGGATTCGCATTATATCACCACAGAAGGGGTTTCCATCCTTTAAAAGTTGCTAAACACTTTATTTACTTGAAAAAAATTTTTAAGTCCTATCCTAAAACGAGTACCTCAGATCTAAATTCGATCTGTAGGTGGCGACTATGGTCATCGTGCACACACCTGACTAGATATCGTTTAGCAGTTAGTAGAAATCGTATTTACTTAAAAATTTTAAGTCCCAACTTCAAAAAACTCTCCTAGTCCCCCCATTTCACATCTATGCATCGATTATATGCATCCTCCATGTCACCTCAGCAGACGTTATCTGCACTTAAAAGTTTTAAAACATATCTTTAAAGAATTTGGGGTGCCATCATAAAAATATTTATCTAGATCAACATTTCACCGTTAGGTGTCTGTGATACATTCACTCCATATCTCTCCTCTCCAGGTTATCTCACAAAAAGTTAGTATATTCTCCATTTAGCTAAAAAGTTAAAAATTCCAAAGTCTCGTTCTTAAGGAACTATCGTAGCCCCCACAATTTATTGCCTGACTCTGATCATTCATATCATGCATACCTTATCAGTACGTGTTTTCTATTAAATAGCCCTAAACATTGCTAAAATGTTTCAAAGTCTCGTCTTTAAAACACTACTGTAGCATTCATTTCTACTGCTATGTGCGGGTCGCGCGTATCCCGCATACCGCCTCGATCTATGTAGTATCCATCCACTTCAAATGTTCTATGTGCTACATTTTACTCGATGTATAATGATTTGTGTTAAATTTTACTCGATATATAATGATTTGTATTGGATAGCGCATATTTGTTAAATTTTGAAAGTCGAAAACACATATTTATTAAAATTTTCGCATAATCGATATCTCTATCCTCAGTGTTTATATTTTAAGAAATGCTTCATGTGGGATTTTCACATTTATATTCGATTTACAGTTAAATTTAATTCACAGTTAAGTATTCGTAACCGTTTTTAAAATTACTAAGCAGTAACCGCTATATAGCCTTGGTGGAGGGATATTGTAAGAACTATTTTTTTCTTTAGAAATGGTTAAATTTTCTTTAGAAATGGTTAAAATCTTTAAAAATGATAACTTAAAATCTTTATTAAATGATGACTTAAAATCTTTAAAAATGATGACAGCCCTGTCGTAGGGATATTCCAAGAACTATGTTTTTCTTTACAGGTGAGTATGGAGGGGGTGTGAGTAGTCTTCAGAATGTAATTTAGTCATTCTAGAGAATTTCGTGTCGCTAGGTGCTGCTTTAAGTGTCCTCTCCCATTCGTATATTTGCGTTAGGTAGTAATATCGCAGATGCTAAGTCTGCCATTACTGATGATCCTATGCCTGATGTTACATCTTTGAACAGGGTTGGACATGTAAGTACTTGCTTAAAGTGTTCAAAACTCATATTTGTTAAATTTTTGAATGATTGACATCTCTATTTCACTGTTTGTATTTTAAGAAATGCCCCGATTCACAGTTAAATTTAATTCACAATTAAATATTCATAACCGGCTTTAAATATTTAAAATTAGAAAAAAATCCCAAGTTATCAATCTTTAATTCTTTAAAATTAGAAAAAAACCCAAAATTTCCAATCTTTAATTCTAATATCTCTTTCGACCGCTGGGTGGTGCTGATGGTTATGCTGAGTCTCTGTTGCATCTTCTGAGCCTCCTTTGTTTTGTCGACCCAGGCCGGGAGGCTTGCCTAATCAGGCTTATAGCTGCTTAAAAATCCTCGGCCAGGAAAGGAGTTTCTCTAGGTATTCACAGAAAGACGAATCACCAGACGAAAATTCACTAAAATATACAGGAATATTTACATCAATATACATCAATATCGTATTACTTCTACATTAGTTTACATTATTTTAAATCAATTATCTAATATTTAATATTTAAAATATCAAAGATTTCTTTTCAATACAAAAAATCTTCTATAAGTCTACTAACACAATATATACAATAAAATTCACAATACCTATACATTAATCAAAACAGTTATCAAGTATTTTAAAAATACCATTTTCAGTACTAGAAATCCAATATTTGCACATTTACACAATACATGTACGAAAATTTGCAAAACATATGCAATAATATGTGCAATAATTTTCACAGTAGCACACTCAATGCACTTTAATATATATACGATACCCAAAATACATATACAATTCATGCATAAGACATACAGTTAATATTAAATTTTAATATACAAATGCCCGTAAGTTTTAATTTGTACAGATGACTCAAGAAAAAGTAATGGTCTTTACCTAATTATCTAAATATATTACCTCCGATGGATTTAAAATTTTTCCTAACCAGTTAACTATTATTTAAAAATACAAATAATTATTTAAATATGCAACTTTAATAACGGTTTCAGTATAAAAAGAGACACATTTGAAAGAGGTGAAACTATAATACAATATTAACACAAAACTCTCAACTTTGCAATCGACCTAACGATTGAAACACATTTACTTATTCTTCGGATAGACCCGGGGTTGCCTACAGCCCCATTAAACTATAAAGTCCTACTTACCCTTCATCGGTCCAGAGAGATGGAAATCGCGAGTTAGAGCTCAGACGAATACATAATGGTCCGCCTCCCCCTCCAACCCACAAGAACAGGGGTGGATTTTGTGGGATTTTTGGGATTTGATACAGTGGGTCGGATTTTTACCAGATTTTTTAATATAAATAATCTCTGCGTTTCTTAAGCATCTTGGAAAGTGATTAAACTTTATACATTTATTCATAAAATCCCGTATAAAATCGGGAAACTCTGTAGATTTCTTTCCAAATACTGTAATCTATTTTGCCAAGGCCAGACGCCTTTCCCTTTTTTAAGTTATCCATCACAATCCTTACCTCATCCGAGTTGACATAAGAACCAATAGGTGGGCACTCGAAGGGGGAAAAGCAATGGAAATCACGATCTTCATGGGAACAGTGATCCAAATAGGAATTTACTTAACCTCAAAGGATGCTTTATCATTTCCCTTCATTTGAATCAATATTTCAGTTTCGCTCCTGCTAGAGCCCGTGAACGTCTTAAAAATAGATCCAAAGGTGTCGTTACATTTGGAACAAAAATTCCTCCATCCCTGTAATTTAGCCTCCTGAATATCGCATCTGCACTTGGCTCGAAACTTGTTATATTTTCCCTTTGCATTTAACAACTCCCCAGAGTCAGCACACTCCCGTTTTAGCCGTTTGAGCCTCCTTGAGAGGGCAGTGATGAAGTTGTGAGACCAGAAATTGTTCTCACATGAGACACTTTTATTTGAGTATTTATGGTGCCTAGAACGGAAAACAGAATGTCCCGTAGAGGTTCCAAAGTAATGGAGGTAGATCAAATGGCGAGTGCATTAAAAGTACGAGGAGCCTCACACCACAGAGTTATGGCAGTATAAGTCTTTGAAAGATGATAAGCCCAAGACTAAACTGGAAGGTATGTGCTCATATTATCACAGGTTCTAGACACTATCGTAAATCTAATAATTCTGGTCGCATATGTCCCCTCGCTAAAAATAATTAATGAAAATTGATGTTATTGATAAATTGATGTTGTTAATAAATGGTATTGTTTAAGTTTAAATGGTGTGATCAATTTAGCATTATATTAATTAATAATTTTTTTCAGGACTTACACAAAAGGTAAAAATAATTGGAGGGTTTATTGCGGCACAACAACGAGCAATGTACGTTTAATGCTAATTCCACTTTATGAGATCAACGGCCATGTCTTTAATGCTTAATAATAATTAATTTAATAATTAAAAGTGTAACTTCAAGTTTCTTTTTATTTGATATCGCCACATTTGGTTTCCGTTACGCTTTTGTGTGAGTCAAAATTTAAATTAAAATTTTAATGAATTATTATTCATTAAAATTAATAAATAAAAAAAAGGTGAATAAAAATAATTTAAATAAAGAGATGAATGTAAATTTTGGAGGAGGATATGTTGACCAGATATTTTGCATTGTTAAAATTAAATATGCACAATCACTTTGAAAATGAAAAGAAGTTGAATATATTTGAAATAATTGAAAATAGTGTTTGAAAAATTTATTATTGTAAGAATATTTAGTTTGATGTTGGAGTGTTTTTTATGTGCAGTATTTTTGAAGTGTATTTTATGCTGTTAATTTTAAGTAGGATTTTATAAGGGATAAATTTTGTTTTAAATGCCTCAAAAAACAACTAGAAATTCGAGATGACAAAAGTCGCCGGACAGGTCACAGAGAAAATATTGAAAATCAAAGAGTTAAAATGGAGAACTTTGGATTAATTAATTTATTGCCAAATTTTTACGGGAGGAAAGGCGAGGACATTGAATTTTTTATCAGACAATTTGAAAATATCGCAAAAATGGCCGACTGGTCAGAAGAAAATAAAGTTGTAATTTTAAAGGCTAAATTAAAGGAGAAAGCTTTGGAATTTTTATCAAAAAAAAAAAAGAGAATTGCAGATTGCAAATAATATGGGAGATATTGAACAAATGTTGTTGAAACAATTAAAAAAATTTTTTACAATGCTTCAAAAGCAAACAAATTTAAACAAAATTAAAATGTCACCAGGTATGAAGGTAGCTGAGCTGGCATTAAATATTTCAAATGCGACAAATGATTTTTTGGGAAATTACGCAAATAATGAGATGTGCGAAGTTAAAAACAATTTAATGTTATCTAAATTTTTAGAGTCTGTAAGACAAGATCTTGCTTTTGAAATTAAAAAATTAAATATTCAAAATTTTGACAAAGCAATAGAATATGCAGAACATTTAGAGAAAATTTTGGAGGAGGAATGTGACCGTACGGAAATTAATGCAGTTTATCGCAATGAAAATAATGGCAGAAAATTTAATGATAATCAAATGGAAAGGCATTTACAAAATTCAAAATTTGAACCTCAGCAAGTAAAATATGAAAGGCATGAAAAATCAGAAAATGAAATGATATATTGTATAGGATGCGGAAAAAGAGGGCACTATTTTTCTACCTGTTGGCACAACCGAAACGCACAAAATAATTATGAAGTAAGTAAGTATGGGAATAAAAGAAGTGAATTTAGAAATGAAAACAGTAACAGATTTAAAAATGGGTAAAGTAATGGATTTCGTAATACGCAAAATAGCGGATTCAGAGAACGAAATGATAGTCAGTCAAATACCCAAACTTGTGCGAAACGAAGATTTCAGGGGAAAGAAAGAAACCATAGCGGGTCTTTAAACCGACTGAGGGGCTTTGGCCAAGTCAAAATTTCAAAAATAGACCAAAGTCCCAATCTAGAAGAGAAAAATCGCAAACGCGAAATGAGATATCGAGTTACAATGATGACGCAAATAAAATGCAATATGATAAAAGGGAGGATCGTACGCGAAGCCCAGGTCCCAAGGTTAAAGCAAAGCAACATAATGAATATGAAAATAAAAATGACAATCAAAAAATAAGTACTGTAGAAAGCATGCAAAAATATACCCATGTTCCATGCCCGAGAGATGTAGTTATTAATAGTATTGTAGATTCGTTGGCGCAGCCCGGATGGGTGAAATTCGATGTAAACTTTTTCCAAAGTCTAAAAAGTGAGGCAAATATTAATAAAAAGAAAATGGAGGAAAATACATGTGTAGAAAATAATATAGGCAAAAACATTACAAATAAGGAAAATACAGGAGTTAAAGGAGTTATTAAAAATAAAAATGATGCGTTCAATGCAAAAATAAATTTAAATGCTGAGTACAAAAATGAAATTAACTCAAAATCGACTCGGATCGATAATAAAAAGTATGATGAAATTAAGAAAACTAGTTGTTAAGTTTCGCAAATTGATACACAAATTATTGAAGGTAGCCATGTTAACGACTATAAATTTTCAAATGATGAAAATAATAAAAATGTTGATACAGAGAATGATTTTAAAATTGTAACTAGTGCGAAAAAGCCAATTGTCACACATGAAGTTAAAGGCATATTTGAATTTAATGAAAATATTAAAAATGGTTATTATGACAGTAAAAAAATTGCACAGACCGATGAGGCCAATTTTCCTAAAAATGAAAAGGTTAATGATTTTGCTGAAAAAAAATGTGTTAATGAAGAGTAAAATCTTGACGTCCAGGTCTGCGTCACGCTCACACGCAGGATAGTTTTGCAGGATAGTTTTGACTGCAGAACAATTCGACATAAGTCAGGAAATTCAGGATAAGGAAGTTATCTTTATCCCCACAAAACACGCAAAATTACTCTTTCCATTTGGTGCAATTCGAACAGTAATAAAAAATAACAAAATTGATATTGTAATTACTAATCAAAAGAAGGTTAAAATTACGTTTAATAAAAATATGCGAGTAGGAGTGATTAAAAATTTTAAAACAATTACTAATGAAGAAAAATCGGAGATACCGTATTTTTGAAAGAGGAAAATAAACCCAATATGTTTCAAGATAGATTTCAGGGACCCTTTCGAGTAATTGAACTTGGAAAAAAATATATTTACCATTAGAAATAAATATAACATGAAAGATGAACCAATTAAAATTCACGCAACCCAATGTTATATCGAACAAAATGTACAAAGTGCGAAAGAATTGATATAAAAATATGATATGGACAGTGAAATCGATGATATTCACGCAAAATATGTCATATAGCACAAAAGGTACGAAGTGAAAGTTAATATAACGGTAACGGTGAAATAATTGAGATTCAATCAAAAAAATGTTATACTGTACAAAGTGTACATATTGAAAATGTTCAAAATATGAATGAAAATATTCAGCATGGAAGCGAAAATACGGATATCAAAATTATGCAAAATCAAAAAGGTGATAAAAATTTTGAAAATAATGGTCATAAAATTATGCAAAATGAAAATGTTAAAATTCAAAGGGTACATAATACAAATGACAATAAAAGGTTTGAAGAAATGCAAAATCAAAATCAAAATCATAATGATAAAAATACTCAAAAATCACTTGAAATTAAAATAATGGATGTGTTGCAAAATGAAAGTCAAAATCATGTTAATTAAAATACTCAAAGTTCAAATGAGGTTAAAATAATGGATGTTTTGGAAAATGAAAGTCAAAATGTTAATTTTCAAGAAAATGAAAATGAAAATCATGATAATGATAAGCAAAATTCTCTTGAAATTAAAATAATGGATGTTTTGGTTAATCAAAGTAATAATTTTCAACAAATACAAAATACAAATGTTTGTAAAAGTATTCAAAATAAAAATAATGAAATAATAGGGGATAGTAATCACAATGATAATGAAGGTATATGATATTCTAAAAGTAGATTCAGAAATAATTGAAAGTCAAAGCAAATATAAAGAGTATGTTAGGCAAAAATTAGAGTTACTAAACGAAATACATATTTATAACACAAATGAAATTGAAAACATTCATGAACATGCGGAGAGAAGGCTTGGTCAAAATTGTTTCAACAAATCAAAAAATTTTAAAAATTCAAAATTTGCTGATGATTATTTTTTAAAAAATTGTAAAATGAGAGAGAGATAAAAAGAATAACAAATCAAATGATTTTAAGAAAAATGATATGGAATAGAAAAAAATTTTAAAAATGAAAAAATGGATAATGATATGATGAATTTAAAAACAAGAAAGATCAATCATGCATAAGCATTGATTATGAAACACTTTCCAACTGAAATGCAATTTCATTTAAAAATTTTTAAAATGTGATATATTCAGTGGTGATATCTTTTACATTATCACAGTACTACAGTAATTTATTATACTTAAATATTTAAAACTGTATCGAAATATAAATCATCTGATTCTCTATGCAAAATCAATGAATATTTCATTCATATAACTTGTATTCCAGACTCCAGAGCTAAATAATTTTGTGTGATAAAAATTCAGCAATTCTTATGTAACTCACCTTATAATCGCTTCAGATATTTGCATTCTGCATAAGTTAAAATTAGGCTTCGTAGAAGAAATAATAAAAGTTTAAGGATCATTTAAATTCACAACTATAGTAATTGCATAGGCAAGGAATTTAGATGCACAGATAATACACAGATGCGCAGATAATGTATATGTGTATGTGTGTGTACGTATTCAAAGTATTGGAATCGTGCCGAAGATCGGAACTCGAATTTTCGAAGGATCTACACGTTTTGGGACTTCTAGAACACGAAAAAACTATTTTTAGGAAGACGTCTGTGTGTGTAAGAGTGTATCTGTGTATGTTTCTCTGTATCTGTGAGGATATATATATTACATCCACTCTAATTGAAAAACTAATGAACTGAATTTCATACAATTTGGTAGGTATGTTTTTTGTGGGAAATCCTGATGTTCATTAGATTATAGTACGATTCGTAATAAAAGAATCTGCCTTGTTTGCGAAATGGCCGGAAGAAATTGCCTTTATCCACTCTAGCTAAAAACTAATGGAACAAATTTAACAAAATTTGGTGTATAATATTTCAATGACCTACAAGTGATTTATATACCAAATTTAACAAAATTTGGTATATAAATCATTTGTAGGTTATTCTAGTACGATTCAGGAAAAAGGAACGGGCTATTTTTGCGAACTGGCCTGCAAAAATCGTTAAATATAAAAATAAAGGACTACGTGTGCTCAATTATATCAATTAAATTCCTATTGTATACGTGATTTTTGACAACAAAAAGAATAAGACTAACCCCATTACTCTAAGACTAGCCCTTCTTGAGATATTGTAGTTTGCTCGCGTTTTCGCTACGCCACCTTTGACAATAAGTCCAGCTATCAAATGAAAACCAAATTCAAGTTTAACGTACAAATTCAATGTCATTTAAAATACTTATGGTTGTTATTTTGTGCAGATAAACTCAAATTATTATTGAAGAAATAAAGAGAACGAATATGAGTCTGCAGGGAAAGACATGTGCTGTCCACATCAGAATTTTTAACAATATTACAACAATGATTTATATAAGTGAACCGGAGTAATTTTCAGGCCATTTCGAAAAAAATGCAGGATCTATATTTAAAGATCCACCAAATTTTTGTAGAATAAAATGTTCAATAAATTTAAGCTGCGTACCAAATTTTAACTCTCTAGGACGTAGGAAAGTGCATTAAAGATGCCATCAAATAAGTATATCATGAAGAGTTATATAAAATTTAAAAAAAATTAAAAAATTGTTATCTACCAAATTTATTTTAAAATGTGAAGCCTCTCTCATATACAAAATAGTTAAACTCTTGGAAAGATATTTATTATATAATATATCTCTTTTTTATTTCTGGAGGATATCCTAAAAGTCAGAATTTAATTGAATTTGTTTTTCACCCTTTATTAAATAATTTTTAATTAAAAAACTACCTAACATATTTTACTGAATTTTTTTTTTATATATTTTAGGGACATTGTGAATATTTACAAAACGATTAAACTCTTGGAAAGATATTTATTATATAATATATCTCTTTTTAACACTTTACAACAAAGTTGAAAAGTGTTTATGACTTTGTTCATTCTGTCTGTCTGTCTGTCTGTCCGTTAGCACGATAACTGCCGTAAAAATGACTTTATCAAAATGAAATTTTAGTATGTTTTTCAGACGGTCTGTGAGACCTATGGGAATATAAATAAATAATATCACCCAATTAGTTTTTTATTGAACCCGGGTTGAAAAAATGAAATACATTGAACCCTATGGGACCTAATTTTTCAAACATTTTTTATGTAAATTTAAAATTCACGAATTGCTTCGATATTTTTAGGAAATATTCACATTATCCCATAGAATATATAAAAAAAATTCAGTAAAATATGTTAAGTAGTTTTTTAATTAAAAATTATTTAATATAGGGAAAAAAAATTCAATTAAATTCTGACTTTGGGATATCCTACAGAAAGAAAAGAGAGTTATATTATATAATAAATATCTTTCCAAGTGTTTAAGCATTTTATATATGAGAGAGGCTTCACATTTTAAAATAAATTTGACAGGTCCCAATTTTTCATTTTTTTTTAAATTTTATATAACTCTTCATGATATACTTATTTGATGGCATTTTTAATGCACTTTCCTACGTCCTAGAGAGTTAAAATTTGGTACACAGCTTAAATTTGTTGAACATTGTATTCGACAAAAATTTGATGGATCTTTAAATATAGATCCTACATTTTTTTTCGAAATAACCTGAAAATAATCCCCGTTCACGTCTATAAATCATTGTTGTAATATTGTTAAAAATTCTGATGTGGACAGCACATGTCTTTCCCTGCAGACTCATATTCGTTCTCTTTATTTCTTCAATAATAATTTGAGTTTATCTGCACAAAATAACAACCATAAGTATTTTAAATGACATTGAATTTACACGTTAAACTTAAATTTGGTTCTCATTTGATAGCTGGACTCATTGTCAAAGGTAGCGTAGCGAAAACGCTAAAAAAGTAGAATATCTCAAGAACGGCTAGTCCTAGAGTAATGAGGTTAGTCTTATTCTTTTTGTTGTCAAAAAGCACGTATAAAATAGGAATTTAATTGACATAATCGAGCACACGTAGACTTTTATTTTTATATATAACGATTTTTGCGGACCATTTCGCAAAAATAGCCCGTTCCTTTTTCCCGAATCGTACAAGAATAACCTACAAATTATTTATATACAAAATTTTGTTAAATTTGGTATATAAATCACTTGTAGGTTATTGAAATAACATACACCAAATTTTGTTAAATTTGTTCCATTAGTTTTTAGCTAGAGTGGATAAAGGCAATTTCTGCGGCCATTTCGCA
This sequence comes from Amaurobius ferox, assembly GCA_951213105.1. Classification (NCBI taxonomy): domain Eukaryota; kingdom Metazoa; phylum Arthropoda; class Arachnida; order Araneae; family Amaurobiidae; genus Amaurobius; species Amaurobius ferox. Next base: position 75,654,795 of record OX578139.1, read on the forward strand.
AAGAAGGCAGATTCTTTTATTACGAATCGTACTATAATCTAATGAACATCAGGATTTCCTACAAAAAACATACCTACCAAATTCTATGAAATTCGGTCCATTAGTTTTTCAATTAGAGTGGATGTAATATCCTCACAGACACACAGAAACATACACAGATACACGCTTACACACACCCGGTCGTCCAATTTGTGGCTCTAAATCCTCTGGACGAGCCGGACGGCATGGGGCTTTCACACTTACACACACAGACGTCTTCCTAAAAATAGTATTTTCGTGTTCTGGAAGTCCCAAAACGTGTAGATCCTTTGAAAATTCGAGTTCCGATCTTCGGCACGATTCAAATCATTTGAGTACATACACATACACACATATATTATCTGTGTATCTGTGTATTATCTGTGTATCTAAATTCCGTGCCTATGCAATTGCAATAGTTGTGATTTTAAATGATCCCTAAACTTTTATTATTTCTTCAACAAAGCCAAATTTTAACATATGCAGAATGCAAATATCTCAAGCGATTGTAAGATGAATTACAACAGTCTGGAATCTGGAATACAAGTTATATGAAAGAAATATTCATTGATTTTGCATAAAGAATCAGATGATTTATATTTCGATGCAGTTTTCTATATTTAGGTATAATAAATTACTGTAGTACTGTGATAATGTAAAAGATATCACCACTTAATGTATCACATTTTAGAAATTTTTAAATGAAATTACATTTCAGTTGGAAAGTGTTTCATAATCAATGCTTATGCATGATTGATCTTTCTTGTTTCTTTCTGGAGGATATCCCAAAAGTCAGAATTTAATTGAATGTGTTTTTTCCCCTATATTAAATAATTTTTAATTAAAAACTACTTAATATATTTTACTGAAATTTTTTATATATATTTTATGGGATAATATAAATATTTCCTAAAAAGCAATTTGTGAATTTTAAATTTGCTTAAAAAATTTTTGAAAAATTAGGTCCCATAGGGTTTAATGTATTTCATTTCTTCAACCTGGGTTCAATAAAAAACTAATTGAGTGATATTATTTATTTGTATTCCCATAGGTCCCACAGACCGTCTGAAAAACATACTAAAATTTCATTTTGATACAGTCATTTTTACGGCAGTTATCGTTCTAACGGACAGACAGACAGACAGACAGACAGACAGACAGAATGAACAAAGTCATAAACACTTTTCAGCTTTGTTGTAAAGTTTTAAAAATCACGAATTTGAAACAAGATAAATGATTATGAATTTATATTATCATTTTGAAGTGGGTCATGTGATCGTTTCATATCATGGTCACGTGATCCTTTCATATAAGAGGTGTAATTATTATATTAATTTTTATTTAAAAAAATACTGAGTATATTTCGATGATTTTTTTTTATATATTTTATGGAACAATTTGAATATTACCTAAAATTTTCGAAGCAATTTGTGAATTTTAAATTCGCTTAAAAAATGTTTGAAAAATTAGGTCCCATAGGGCTCAATGTAATTCATTTTTTCAACCCGGGTTCAATCCAAAACGAATTGGGTGATATTATTCATTTATATTCCCATAGGTCCTACAGACCGTCTGAACAGCATAGTAAAATTTCATTTTGATTAAGTCCTTTTTACGGCAGTTATCGTGCTGACGGACAGACAGACAGACAGAAGGAACAAAGTCATAAACACTTTTCAACTTTGTTGTAAAGTTTTAAAATTGCACTATTAATCTTCCACGGACATAGTATTATGCAGACGATATCTGTTCAGGAATGTTATTTGATAAAAATAAACGATATCCTGTTGCTGAGCAATAGAATTAAACCAAATGAATTTATATTAAACAATAATGCTTAAAGCATTGATTATGAAACACATTCCAACTTCAATGCAATTTTATTTAAACTTCTCTAAAATGCAATACATTCCTCGTTAATGGTTTAAAACTTATCACAATATTACATTAATTTATTATATTTGAATACTTAAACCTTCATCGAAAAAAATGACCTTCATTCAAATGACGGCATTGAAAGATAGATTGCATGGTTTATTCATCTCTAAAATGCAATACATTAATCATTAATAGTTTAAAACTTATTACAATGCTACATTAACTTATTATATTTGAAAACTTAAACCTTCATCGAAAAAAATGAACTTCATTCAAATGATGACATTGAAATATAAATTGCCTGGTTTAAACATCTCTAAAATACGATACATTCCTCGGTAATATTTTTAAAATTATCATAATGCTACGATAATTTATTATGTTTGAAAACTTCATCGACAACAACTGAAATTCATTCAAATGACGTCATAGAAAAAATAACACGCTTGGATCTCTCTATAAAAACAAGATTTCATTGATAACTTTCTCCCATTCATTTCATTCATCTAATGCATATAGATTATTATTTTAAACTAATGCATATAGATTATTATTTTTTTTAATTTATCATGATGCAAAATATGTTATAATGAATATTTAACCAATAGAGTTTCGAGCAACATATTAATTTTGACATATAACTTTAATTCCGATTACACATCCGCTTTCGGAAACACTTTAAAATTTGAGGCAGTTGTAAAAATGATGAAAGCCCTTAGTACAGCGTGTAAAGTTCCGCAAGGAGCTGGTGGGATCAAAGGATAGAATCGCCACCTCGGCTCCAGGTCATGTATCAAGACACATCCTATATATCTAAGGAATTAGACGGCTGTAAAATATACAAGAAAGATCAATCATGCTTAAAGCATTGATTAAGAAACACTTTCCAACTTCAATGCAATTTTATTTAAACATGTCTAAAATGTAATACATTCCTCGATAATATTTTAAAACTTCCCACAATAATACATTGATTTATTATAGTTGAAAACTTAAACATTCATCCAAAAAAATGAACTTCATTCAAATGACGGCATTGAAATATAAATTGCCTGGTTTAAACAACTCTAAAATGTGATATATTACTCGGTAACAATTTTAGAATTATCATAATACCACGATAATTTATTATATATAAAAACTTCATCGAAAACAACTGAAATTCATTCAAATGACGTCATAGAAAAAATAACACGCCTGGCTCTCTCTAAAAAAGCAGCATTTCATTCATAAATAATTTCCCATTCATATCATTCATCACAATACTATAATAATTTATTTTATTTAAAATTTAAGACCATGGAGCAACATGTAATTAAACTCTATGCTTAAAACTTCATCGAAAAAAATCGTCCTTCTCTCTGTAAAATCAATGAATATTTCATTCATATTAGCTATGCAGGCTCCATGATCAGAATAATTTTGCGTTAAAAAAATACAGAAATTCTTATACAACTCAGTCTGCATATTTTGCTGTTTACATTTTACTTAAGTGAAAAATAAGCTTCGTTGTAGAAATAATCAAATTTGGATGATCATTTAAACTCAAATATATTGTAATTGCGTTGTTTCAGTATGTAGATGCACAGAATTTAAGCAAAAATAAAGCAGTTTTAAGACGGATACAACACTCAATATGAATTAAAAAGAACTTTAAAAATCACTATTTTGAGACAAGATGGATGCCATATTTCATTTTGAAGTGGGTCACGTAATCATTTCATATCATGGTCACGTGATCGCTTCATATAAGAGGTGTAATTATTATTTTAATTTTTATTTAAAAAACTACTGAATATATTTTGCTGAATTTTTTTTATATATTTTATGGAACAATTTGAATATTACCTAAAATTTTCGAAGCAATTTGTGAATTTTAAATCCGCTTAAAAAATGTTTGAAAAAGTAGGTCCCATAGTGTTCAATGTATTTCATTTTTTCAACCCGGGTTCAATCCAAAACTAATTGGGTGATATTATTCATTTATATTCCCATAGGTTCTACAGACCGTCTGAAAAGCATACTAAAATTTCAGTTTGATTAAGTCATTTTTACGGCAGTTATCGTGCTAACGGACAGACAGACAGAATGAGTGAACAAAGTCATAAACACTTTTCAACTTTGTTGTAATGTGTTGAAAACGGGTTATTTTGACATATTCCCCAAAGCTTTTTCTGCAAGTATACCAAATCATGTTTTTATATACAATAGATTTTGCGGTACGAAGCAAAGAATCTCGAGGAACGTGAAACTCGTCAAACGGCCACGGCTACTTTTTTAACACTTTACAACAAAGTTGAAAAGTGTTTATGACTTTGTTCATTCTGTCTGTCTGTCCGTTAACACGATAACTGCCTTAAAAATGACTTAATCAAAATGAAATTTTAGCATGTTGTTCAGACGGTGTGTAGGACCTATGGGAATGTAAATGAATAATATCACCCAATTAGTTTTGGATTGAACCCGGTTGAAAAATGAAATACATTGAACCCTATGGGACCTAATTTTTCAAAAAAAAATTAAGCGAATTTAAAATTCACAAATTGCTTCGAAGATTTTAGGTAATATTCAAATTATCCATAAAATATATAAAAAAAATTCAGCAAAATATATTCAGTAGTTTTTAAAATAAAAATTAAAATAATAATTACATGATATCCTTATATGAAGCGATCGCGTGACCATGATATGAAAAGATCACGTGACCCACTTCAAAATGAAATATGGCATCCATCTTGTCTCAAAATAGTTATTTTTAAAGTTCTTTTTAATTCATATTGAGTGTTGTATCCGACCTAAAACCGCTTTATTTTTGCTTAAATTCTGTGCATCTACAAACTGAAACAAGGCAATTACAATATATTTGAGTTTAAATGATCATCCAAATTTGATTATTTCTACAACGAAGTCTATTTTTCACTTATGTAAAATGTAAACAGCAAAATATGTAGAATGAGTTGTTTAAGAATTGCTACATTTCTTTAATTCAAAATTATTTAGCTCATGCAGTCTGCATAGCTGATATAAATGAAATATTAATTAATTTAAAGAGATATGGACGATTTTTTTCAATGAAGTTTTAAGCGCAGAGTTTAATTACTTGTAGCTCCATGGTCTTAAGTTTTTAAATAAAATAAATTATTTTAGTACTGTGATGAATGACATGAATGGGAAAATGTTCATGAATGAAATGCTGCTTTTATAGAGAGAGCCAGGCGTTTTATTTTTTCTATGACGTCATTTGAATTTATTTCAGTTGTTTTCAATGAAGTTTTCAAATATAATAAATTATTGTAGTATTTTCATAATTTAAAAAATATTACCGGGGAATGTATCGTATTTTAAAGATGTTTAAACCAGGCAATTTATATTTCAGTGCCGTCATTTGAATGAAGTTCATTTTTTTCGATGAACGTTTAAGTTTTCAAATATAATAAATTAATGTAGTACTGTGATAAGTTTTAAAATATTACCGAGGAATGTATTGCATTTTAGCGATGTTTAAATAAAATTGCATTGAAGTTAGAAAGCGTTTCATAATCAATGCTTTAAGAATGATTGATCTTTCTTGTTTTAATATAGAAAAATAATTTTGTTGATAATTGTCTCTTTATTATAGTTTATCTTAACGACATAGCGACCTGAATGGACCTTGCTAGTCCCTTGGCCGCATTGTAACATATTTTGTGTTCTGTGTTTATGTTGTGTTTTCCTATCTGTTGCTGTGATCGAGTATATTGTTTTGTTTGTTGTATTAATAATAACATTGATAATACATTAATTCTTCCTTTTGCGTATTTCGTAAAATAAACATATTTAAAGAAATCACTACTGCTTTTAACTTGTGAAATAACGAATACTATTGTTCTCCAATAAAAATGCTTTAGCAGTGCTATTTCGTCAGTTTTAAAATCAGTCTCAAAGTTGCACCATTACTGCAACAGTATGCTGCATTAAATATTTATTAATTACTAGCAGACATACCCGCCATTGCTCATTATTCAAAATGTTCAAATAGTAGTCTAAATCACATAGTGGGGAAATCAAAAGGAGGAGAAATTAACAGGTGGTGTCTTTCGTAGCAGTGACGGACGAAATGCTGCCCCCACAATATTATTCCTTTAAAAATCTGATGTGGACAACAAAAGACTTTCTTTATATAATGCAATGAATTTACTGCATTTACAATAAAAAAAATTTTCTTATAGTAGATATTTATATTCGTTCCAAGATATTGAATTTTCGTCCTTTAGTCGTCATTTTTATTGATTTAGTGTCATTTCTATCCATTTGGCGAGATTTTCGTTAATTTGGCAGCATATAAAAAATCGCCAAGTTAGCGACATTCCGCCAAATTCGTCGCCAAAACCTCGCCAAGCGTTATGGACGGAGAAATAAGTTATTCTTATAGTAGATAAATGACTGTTGGCGTTCAAATACAAAAGTATTATTCAAAGTATCTTTTTTTATGACTGGAACGAGCTAGATCCACGAGAATGGTGTCATCCAATTTATCGCATGATACTACATATGAAAAGTGAACATATTTCTCAACAGTTAATATATTTTTATGGAATTTTTGATAAATTTATTTCAAAAATGTGCAATATCTCGAGAACGGTTCATGTTAGCGTTCTAAAGTTTATATCAATCGTTTTCTAAGGAAAAATTACTTAGGAAATGTCTATTTGTGTAACTTTATTAAAGGTTTTGATATTTTGACGATTTTTTCAAAATTTCTGTTGAAAATTTAGGAGATTCTGAACATTCGATTACGTTTGAAAACAATAGGCTTCCAGTATTCACGGATTGTGATTTTTGTACCAAATTTCATTCGAATCGCTTTATTTTTTCTTGAGATATCGTCTCCACAGGTTCACTAACACACACACACACACACACACACACACACACACACATACAAACACACACACACACACACGCACGCATGCACGCACGCACGCACACACGCACGCATGCACACACACACACGCATACTTAACACGTCAGAAACTTAACACGTCAGAATGAAAATGCTAAAATGGTAGCAAAACTTATACCCGTGTCACTTTATCTTGTTTCAGCAATCGGTAACACACAATAAAAAATCTGATGTGGGTAACACATGACTTTCCTTATATAATGTAATGGATTTACTACTTTTACAGTAAAAAAAGAGGTTTCTCTTATAGTAGATACAATTTACTATAATAGATAGAATTCTCTTATAATAGATAGAATTTTCGACAATTGGTCGTCATTTTCATTGATTTAGCGCCATTTTTATCCATTTGGCGAGATTTTCGCTAATTTAGCAACATTTCAAAAAGTCGCCAAGTTGGCGACATTCCGCTAAATTCGTCGCCAAAATCTCGCCAAGCGTTATGGACGAAGAAATAAGTTATTCTTACAGCAGATAAATTACAATTGGCGTTCAAGTACAAAAGTATTACTCAAAGTATCTTTTTTTATGACTGGAACGAGCTAGATCCACGAGAATGATGTCACCCAATTTATCGCATGGTATTACATATGAAAAGTGAACATGTTTCTCAATAGGTAATATTTCTTTTTATTTTATATGACTTTTTGATAATTTTTTTTTTAAATGTGCAATATCTCGAGAACTGTTCATATTACCGTTCTAAAATTTATGTCAATCGTTTTCTAATGAAAAATTACAGAAGAAATGTCTATTTGCGTAACTTTATTAGGTGTTTTGATTATTTGACGATTTTTTCAAAATTTCATTCGAAAATTTACGGGATTTCTGAACATTCGATTGCGTATAAAAACAATAGGCTTCCAGTGTTTATGGATTGTGATTTTTGTACTAAATTTGGTTCGAATCGGTCCATTCGTTCGTCAGTTATCGTCTCCACAGTCTCACTGACACACACACACACACACACACACACACACATACTTTCACAAACACACATACACAGACATCACTTCAAAAATGTTTGATTCGTGATCAGGGATGCTTGAAACGTGCTCTCCCGTCGAAAACTCGAATTCGAATTTTTGACCCCGTCACAATACTTTCCTTATACATTATGTATATAAGGAAAGTAATATACATTATGTATATAAGGAAAGTTAGAATATATGAATTTGAAAATATTTTGCTGAGATTAAAATAGATTTCTGAAAACATTGAAAATATCAATAATTCCCGCAATATTATATTCCAACACCGTAAATGACACAACACAATCGAAAATATAATACTAGTCATTTATAAAATGTTTATATTTATTTCATTGTCTTTATTATGTAAATCTATATAAATAAAATTGAAAATTTGTTTGTATGTTTGTCTCATCATCACAGGAGAACGACTGTATCGAATTTGATGAAATTTTTAAGAGTATACTTGGAATAGCCCCACTTAAAATTTAGTCTACGTTTCGAGTTTCTTTTCTAGGACTAGAGATTAACGAGATATTAATGAAAAACTAAATCTTTCATGGGAGTTCCCCTCTCTAACTCAATGGTTCCTCCAAACGAAAAAGGTTGAAAATTGCTGGTCTAAAACGTGAAAGTGAATTAATTAAAACTCTGAGTTTGGTCGGAGTTTATTGCGCTTATCAGTCAATTTTGAAAATCGCAGGTTTGAAACATGAATTTAAATGAACACCCTGTCACCATGGTTTATTTTTCACAGGCTGTTACTCAACAATGAAAAGTATTAAGAACTCAAAATGGTTATTTAACTATCAGCATTTTATGAGGAAGATTCTTTCTTATATCATGTTGCTCAGCAACGTAATTAAATCAAATGTGTTTTTTTTTTAATTTTTATTACGATTTGAATAATAAATAAGGGGATATAAAAGATATCTTATAAATGAACGGTTTGATTTCTTTTTAATTATATTAATTACGGATTGCGTACATCACTTTCATTTATTTTAACAAAGAGTTTTCAAACTTAGCCAATAAACTCATATATTGTGTTAGCCAATAAACTCATTTAGCTGATTGTTGAAATGGAATAAGAGTACAACGGGTATATCTCTTCTAATACAATTTAAGTGTTTTCATTTAGTATATACAAACGGGATCCGGGTGTTTTGTTATCAGGATGTCTTCAGATCTGCAAATTCGGATCTACGAATTTGGCGGGATATCGCCAACTTGACAACTTTTCTTAAACGTTGCCAAATTGACGGAAATGTCTCCAAATTGATAAAGATAACCCTAAATCCATGAAGTTAATTTTGTTTTGTTAGAGAGTACTGAAATGATGTTTCGGTAGCATTTGTCTGTCAGCCCAACCGTTCTACTTAGTAACACATTTAGAGAATTTTTAAAATGTTGCCAAATTGATAAATATGTTTGTAAATCCGTAAAAATGTCTTGAAATTGATAAAATTGCGCTAAATCAATGAATACTATTGTGTTTTGTTAGAGGATAGTATTGTGATGATGTTTCGTCAATTTGTCGCCAAGTAGGATTGTCAGTTCTACAGTCCGACTTGGCGATAAATTTGTCGATTTTTTAAAATATCGCTAAATTGACGAAAATGTCACCAAATTGATAAAATGACGCTTCATCCATCAAAATGACATCGAATCGATGAAAATTCAATAATTTCCATAATTAAGTACAATCTTCTAGATAATCTCTGCCATTTTGATTGAGTTCGAATTTTTAACCCCGTCACAATACTTTCTCTATGCATAATACTGTGTATATAAGGTAAGTAAAAATTATTAAAATAGTATATATTAACACAAACCAGTCAAATGCATCTAATTCATTAGCTTAAATAAGCTTTTATCAATTCAAAGCAAAAGCACTTTTTAAAAAAATAAAAAAATATATATTCAAGAAATCTTTCTGTTTAAAATGAGGAAAAACCTATAAACAATAAATGTAATATGAGTGCAAGAATAGAATCAATCCTTGCATTATATTTTAGACACTTAAATACTTTTATTTGTGTTTTTTTCTTTCTTGTTGAAAAATAAATAATCCTACGTAAACACCTCAATAATCCTACGGTATGTTTGTTCCGATAATTTATACGTGCAGCACAGCTTTTTTTTTTTTACTTTATATTGACAGCTGCAATGATTGCAGAAGGAACGGTGGATGAAATATTTACTCAGAATTTCTGAGTCAGATTTAGCTGCTCATTAAGGCTCCGTGAAGTTGGCCCCCCCGTGGAAAGCACAAACGACAAAAACTAGTGGAATCGTTTGTACTTCGTTTGTGCTGGTTTGTGCTGCAAAAATTTTCGTTTGTGCTTCTTTCGTTTTCGATTTATAGCATTTTCTTTTCCGGGGGGGCTAACTTCACGCTCAGCCATTGTTTACATAAGAGAAATTACATCAATACCCAAAAAACGTTTATGCCTTTCGTTTGTGCTTCGTTTGTGCTGGTTTGTGCAGCAAAAAGTTTTCTTCGGACCCTTTTCAAATTTGAACTATAAAGCTTTCATTTGTTTGGCGCCAAAACGGGCTTTGTTGACATACAAGAAATTAAACGAATTTCGAAAAAACGTTTATGCCATTCGTTTGTGCTTCGTTTGTGCTGGTTTGTGCCGCAAAAATTTTCGTTTGTGCTCTTTTCGTTTTCGATTTATAGACGTTTCTTTTCCCGGGGGGGCTAACTTCACGATCAGCTGTTGTTTACATAAGAGAAATTACATCAATATCCAAAAAACATTTATGCCATTCGTTTGTGCTTCGTTTGTGCTGGTTTGTGCAGCAAAAAGTTTTCTTCGGACCCTTTTCAAATTTGAATTATAAAGCTTTCATTTGTTTGGCGGGAAAACCGGGTTTGTTGACATACAAGAAATTAAAGAAATTTCGAAACAACGTTTATGCCATTCGTTTGTGCTTCGTTTGTGCTGGTTTGTGCCGCAAAAATTTTCGTTTGTGCTCTTTTCGTTTTCGATTTATAGACGTTTCTTTTCCCGGGGGGGCCAACTTCACGATCAGCTGTTGTTTACATAAGAGAAATTACATCAATATCCAAAAAACGTTTATGCCATTCGTTTGTGCTTCGTTTGTGCTGGTTTGTGCAGCAAAAAGTTTTCTTCGGACCCTTTTCAAATTTGAATTATAAAGCTTTCATTTGTTTGGCGGGAAAACCGGGTTTGTTGACATACAAGAAATTAAAGGAATTTCGAAAAAACGTTTGTGCCATTCGTTTGTGCTTCGTTTGTGCTGGTTTGTGCCGCAAAAATTTTCGTTTGTGCTCTTTTCGTTTTCGATTTATAGACGTTTCTTTTCCCGGGGGGGCCAACTTCACGATCAGCTGTTGTTTACATAAGAGAAATTACATCAATATCCAAAAAACGTTTATGCCATTCGTTTGTGCTTCGTTTGTGCTGGTTTGTGCAGCAAAAAGTTTTCTTAGGACCCTTTTCAAATTTGAATTATAAAGCTTTCATTTGTTTGGCGGGAAAACCGGGTTTGTTGACATACAAGAAATTAAAGGAATTTCGAAAAAACGTTTATGCCATTCGTTTGTGCTTCGTTTGTGCTGGTTTGTGCCGCAAAAATTTTCGTTTGTGCTCTTTTCGTTTTCGATTTATAGACGTTTCTTTTCTCGGGGGGGGGCTAACTTCACGATCAGCTGTTGTTTACATAAGAGAAATTACATCAATATCCAAAAAACATTTATGCCATTCGTTTGTGCTTCGATTGTGCTGGTTTGTGCAGCAAAAAGTTTTCTTCGGACCCTTTTCAAATTTGAATTATAAAGCTTTCATTTGTTTGGCGGGAAAACCGGGTTTGTTGACATACAAGAAATTAAAGGAAATTCGAAAAAACGTTTATGCCATTCGTTTGTGCTTCGTTTGTGCTGGTTTGTGCCGCAAAAATTTTCGTTTGTGCTCTTTTCGTTTTCGATTTATAGACGTTTCTTTTCCCGGGGGGGCCAACTTCACGATCAGCTGTTGTTTACATAAGAGAAATTACATCAATATCCAAAAAACGTTTAAGCCATTCGTTTGTGCTTCGTTTGTGCTGGTTTGTGCAGCAAAAAGTTTTCTTAGGACCCTTTTCAAATTTGAATTATAAAGCTTTCATTTGTTTGGCGGGAAAACCGGGTTTGTTGACATACAGGAAATTAAAGGAATTTCGGAAAAACGTTTATGCCATTCGTTTGTCCTTCGTTTGTGCTGGTTTGTGTCACAAAAATTTTCGTTTGTGCTTCTTTCGTTTTCGATTTATAGCATTTCCTTTCATTTGCTTCGTGTGAAGTTGGCCCCCCCGTGGAAAGCACAAACGACAAAAACTAGTGGAATCGTTTGTACTTCGTTTGTGCTGGTTTGTGCCGCAAAAATTTTCGTTTGTGCTTCTTTCGTTTTCGATTTATAGCATTTCCTTTCATTTGCTTCGTGTGAAGTTGGCCCCCCCGTGGAAAGCACAAACGACAAAAACTAGTGGAATCGTTTGTACTTCGTTTGTGCTGGTTTGTGCCGCAAAAATTTTCGTTTGTGCTTCTTTCGTTTTCGATTTATAGCATTTCCTTTCATTTGCTTCGTGTGAAGTTGGCCCCCCGTGGAAAGCACAGACGACAAAAACTAGTGGAATCGTTTGTACTTCGTTTGTGCTGGTTTGTGCCGCAAAAATTTTCGTTTGTGCTTCTTTCGTTTTCGATTTATAGCATTTCCTTTCATTTGCTTCGTGTGAAGTTGGCCCCCCCGTGGAAAGCACAAACGACAAAAACTAGTGGAATCGTTTGTACTTCGTTTGTGCTGGTTTGTGCCGCAAAAATTTTCGTTTGTGCTTCTTTCGTTTTCGATTTATAGCATTTCCTTTCATTTGCTTCGTGTGAAGTTGGCCCCCCCCCGTGGAAAGCACAAACGACAAAAACTATTGGAATCGTTTGTACTTCGTTTGTGCTGGTTTGTGCCGCAAAAATTTTCTTTTGTGCTTCTTTCGTTTTCGATTTATAGCATTTCCTTTCACTTGCTTCGTGTGAAGTTGGCCCCCCCGTGGAAAGCACAAATGACAAAAACTAGTGGAATCGTTTGTACTTCGTTTGTGCTGGTTTGTGGCGCAAAAATTTTCGTTTGTGCTTCTTTCGTTTTCGATTTATAGCATTTCCTTTCATTTGCTTCGTGTGAAGTTGGCCCCCCCCCGTGGAAAGCACAAACGACAAAAACTAGTGGAATCGTTTGTACTTCGTTTGTGCTGGTTTGTGCCGCAAAAATTTTCGTTTGTGCTTCTTTCGTTTTCGATTTATAGCATTTCCTTTCATTTGCTTCGTGTGAAGTTGGCCCCCCGTGGAAAGCACAAACGACAAAAACTAGTGGAATCGTTTGTACTTCGTTTGTGCTGGTTTGTGCCGCAAAAATTTTCGTTTGTGCTTCTTTCGTTTTCGATTTATAGCATTTCCTTTCATTTGCTTCGTGTGAAGTTGGCCCCCCCCGTGGAAAGCACAAACGACAAAAACTAGTGGAATCGTTTGTACTTCGTTTGTGCTGGTTTGTGCCGCAAAAAGTTTTCTTCAGACCCTTTTCAAATTTGAACTATAAATCTTTTATTTGTTTGGCGCGAAAACAGGGTTTGTTTACATACAAGAAATTAAATGAATTTCGAAAAACCGTTAATGCCATTCGTTTGTATTTCATTTGTACTTGTTTGTTCCGGGAAAAAAATATTTCGGACCCTTTGCATATGCAAAGTATAAAGCTTTCATTTGTCTCCGGGACAAGTGTTTTTTTTTTTTTTACATAACAGAAATTAAATGAATTTTAAAAAACTATTTATGCCATTCGTTTGTGCTTCGTTTGTACTAGTTTGTTCCGGAAAAAATTTCTTCGGATCCTTTTCATATCCGAAGTATAAAGCTTTCATTTGTCTGGGGGACAAGTGGGTTTTATTTACATAGCAGAAATTAATTGAATTTCAAAAAACCGTTTATGTCATTCGTTTGTACTTCGTTTGTACTAGTTTGTTCCGGAAAAAAATTTCTTCGGACCCTTTTCATATCCAAAATATAAAGCTTTCATTTTTCTGGGGGACAAATTGGTTTTGTTCACATAATAGGAATTAAATGAATTTTGAAAAAACGTTTGAAATAACCAGATCTAAATCTGTCGTTACTATTCCTAGCATTATTCAATTGATTCAATTCATAGAAGCTTAAAAAATTTAGAAGTAACATTTCAGTATTAGTCTAATTAACCTCATTTGACATGACAAAAGGCAAAACAATACCATGTAAATTAAAGTCACCCATAGTAACAATGTCGTAATTGAAAAAATTAAAATTAGCTTCGAACAAATTGATGAATTCATCATACGTATCAAAACTGGAAGAAGGGCTTATATATACCACACAGAGAAACAAATATTTACCAAAAGCACGATCAATTTTTAACCATACCGATTCCGTTTGATTTTCACCCATGGATAACTCATTGAACACAATGTTAGAATTGAGTACAATAAACAAGCCCCCGGCACGAAGGTCTCGAATATCCATATTAGTCCAATCTCCACGTATAATTGTATATCTGTCATCAAAACATTCCGCACTACTAATATTTTCACAGAGCCAGGTCTCAGTTAAACATATTACATCATAGTTTTGAGTTAATACCGATAAGAATAGTTTGTTTGTTTTTGTCCGTAGACCCCTAACATTCTGATAATAAATTTTCATGTTACGATTTACAACACATCCACCAGTGATCAAAGACTCATCAGGTAGTCACTTCCCTGCTTCATTCTCATGGCCACGCATTTCACCCTCTTGAAGAATCTGCTTATCATTAAGTTTACCAACTAATTTGGTAATGAAACATCCATCGGGCCAAACATCACTTTCAACAACTTTGCCTTGTCCTGTTCCTGGACCTCAACATGAAAAGGAAAGTAGGTATTACATTTAGTAACTAATGGCGTACAAATGAAATTATCAATAAGACCGTTCTTTAAATCAATTTCAATATCATCGGCTCTCGCATTTGAACTCAGTCTCAAGAGAAATATTACTCCCATTCTGGGACGTTTCTCAACCGCCACTAATGTGGAAACTTTACATGAACCGTTTACAACTGTCTTTGATTTCGGTGTAGCAATATATCCCTTATCGCCTTTTTAAAACCAGATCCCATAGTATTTATAAACATATCCCTGTGTATGTGCAGTTGAGCAATACTAGCTCCATCTTGTAAATTTGGCCACTGTTCAGCATTTCCATTGCTCTATTCAGCAACATCATTGACAGTTTCCCTCATGTTTTCCCTGATACTATTTCTTCGATTTAATTCCGAACGTAGTTTAATCACATTCAAATCCATCCAACAGTGTTCCCGATCAACGAAGTGAACATTTACCTCTGTCTTTATGATACCATTTATACCATTACTGCCTGAATATACTTTTTATTCGATGCTGACCACTCTCCTAAGGAGGTCAGTGTCATTATCTTGAACTTTTCTATTCAAAAGTTCCACTAAAGCTAATTAATTTTATCCGAAAAGTGTGTGTTGTCATCAGAACTTACTTCCGCTCTGTAGGTTTATTCCTATCATACAATGCTTGTTCAAAAATCTCCAGCGCGTTTTCTCTATTGAGATCGAAACTGACCCTATGTTTAAAGGCCGATTTTCTATCAGAAACAGAAATGAACAAGTTATTCAAGTTGCACACTCCAAAAATGCTTTGCGTAACACTGGCTCAACTTCTTCTGAAGTCGAACCACTATAGTCCGCCATGACAAAATTAAGAACAATTCGTTAAATTCTTCTTAACTACTTGTCAGTATCTAAAAAATAGTTTACTCACAGTATAAGCCACATTAAAAACACAATATTAAGAATAAAAACTCTTTAAAATTTTAAAACTGTAAAAAATTTATCTCTTTCTAGCCTTCCTCCTCCCTTTCGTGTTTCAAATTTTTCTTCCTCAAACCCTTCCTCGTTTTCTAGGTTTAATTTATTCACAGATGGTCAAAACTGGATAATAATGTAGGTTTATCAATATGCATTTTCGAAAATGATCGACTGATCGAATCATTATCCTTTAAACTTAGAACTGGAAACACAGTTTTTCAAGCCGAACTTGAGGCCATCAACCAGGCCATCCTCTGGGCCGGCAAAAACAATTTAAAAATCAACATCTTTTCGGACAGTCAGTCATCTATTTCGGCTTTTAAATCTATCAAGAATAAAACGAAATTTCTATCTAAAATTAAAACTAATGCTCACCCCTACAAATCATTTATTAACTTATCCTGGATCAAGGCCCATTCTAACATTCAGGGCAACGAAGTCGCCGATGAACTGGCCAAACAAGCTACGATCTCCGGCACCCCACTCCTTATACCTTTTCCCTACTCCTTTTTGATTAATAATTATAAATCTTTCCTTCTTAAAAATTGGCAATCTCTTCTTAATGATTATATTTCCCCCCGGACTCCTGACCCTGCCAGAATTCTAAACTATTTACCCAAAGTCAACCTCAATTTTCAAATTTATAACAAATTCTTAATCTATTTTTTAACGGGTCATGGTCCTTTTCTTGACTATCTTCATTTTTTCAAACATAAACGTTCTTCAAATTGTCTTTGTAATTCATATGGTGACGTAGATCATTATGTTTTTAATTGCCCCCATACCTCAAAATTTCACTTAACCCGTCCTCCAGATAATCTTCGTGCGACATGGTTCTCTGGTGTCAGAACCAATAAAATTATTTTAAATAGGTTGAAAAACTGTGTTTTAATTGCGAGAGAACTCTCCCATCAGGTTCCTTAGCAAGCTTGGTGCCAACTGCTTTCAATTTTCTTCGGTCAATGTTGTCTACCCCCTGTTCCAGGCGTTTGTCTCTTATTGTTCCTGTACTTACACTTTTTGGTGTCCATCTTTTGTATATTTTGTTTCCTGTTTATATTCCTCTGTTGTATATATCTGTTTTCCCTGTGTTCCTCGGCTGTTCATATATTTGAAAGGCTTACCATGTACATGTATTGCTATATTGCATTTAACTTTGTCTTATCCGATTACCTCAACTGATTGCATGTAACCTTTGTTCAGCCATGTTCTTTTTGCTTTCTTTTTGTTGGTTTTTACTGTATTGTCCCTTTTCCCGAGGTTGCTTGGATTCTTTTGGCCATACGTTTTTACATAAATTTAATTTCATTTTAAGAAAATAACTTAATTTTTACCTCAAAATTCAAAATTTGTTAAAATCTACGTTTCTTTGCCCCCCCCCCCTTCCCACTGTATTTTATGTAAAACATGTAAAACTGTATTACTGTCTGTATATATATATACATATAAATATTTACCATGTAACCACTTTATTGAATTTTAAATAAATGCAGACTAAAACTTGGTGGCTGACCGTGGAGGTCGGTTTCGACTAACCTCTCCCGGCCACACATTAAACTGCCGTAAGCCCTAGGGTTGGCCGTGTGGTCTGGGCCTTCCACATAACCGACCGATCTTCACATTGTCACAATTTTGAGTAACCTTTCAGAAGCTTTGGGATAGTTTGTGTTTCGTTTTCATTCCAACATCTTTGACCTTCTTAGATTCAAAATAAAAAGCTTGCTGCTGTTTAAAATTTTTTACATAGCCAGGCCATTATACTAGCTTTTCAAAAGTTATAGCTTCTATCTTAACACCAGCCTCTATCTCAACACCAGCAACAATTAGATCCCGTATAATATATTGTTCCAAAAGTTCATGGAGTGAAGTCAAGAATTTGGAAACATTTAATCCAACAAGCTGAACGCGGATGTTGAATTTGGACCCACTCGTGAATAACATTACATTTGCGATAAAATAATATTAATAACTTTCAACACTTTTTAATACTTTTTCTAATTTCAGCATTCAATATTAGTGCATGTGGAATCAGTTCAGCTTTCGTCACCCCTAGTGCAAACGAATCGACTTGTTCTGAGCCAGGTTTGCTCTACATAAAAATTAACAGAAGGAAGAAATATTTCCTAACTCACAGATAAGATGTCAATATCGACTAGCTTGACACCTAGATTTGTGACCTTGACCGTTTAAAGGCGGAAAAGTCCTCCCCCTTACCTCCTTTATGAGCGCCCATTGCAAGGGCATATTGTGCAGCTTGTTTTTACGAAAGTTGGTTCAGACTGCTTTCGCTGGCTACATGAAAGGTGGTGGAAAATGTGAAGCTCAATAAATCTGAAACGAATATATCTGAAATGAATAAAAGGAAAATCGTTGAGGTGCAAGCCGGTACAAACCGGTAGAAACGAATTACAAAAGAATGGCATAAAGACCTTTCTAAAACTCGTGAAATTTATTTTATGTCAACAAAGCCCGTTTTCGCGCCACACAAATGAAAGCTTTATAGTTCAAATTTGAAAAGGGTCCGAAGAAAACTTTTTGCTGCACAAACCAGCACAAACGAAAGGCATAAACGTTTTTTGGATATTGATGTAATTTCTCTTATGTAAACAACAGCTGATCGTGAAGTTGGCCCCCCCGGGAAAAGAAACGTCTATAAATCGAAAACGAAAAGAGCACAAACGAAAATTTTTGCGGCACAAACCAGCACAAACGAAGCACAAACGAATGGCATAAACGTTTTTTCGAAATTCCTTTGATTTCTTGTATGTCAACAAACCCGGTTTTCCCGCCAAACAAATGAAAGCTTTATAATTCAAATTTGAAAAGGGTCCGAAGAAAACTTTTTGCTGCACAAACCAGCACAAACGAAGCACAAACGAATGGCATAAACGTTTTTTGGATATTGATGTAATTTCTCTTATGTAAACAACAGCTGATCGTGAAGTTGGCCCCCCCGGGAAAAGAAACGTCTATAAATCGAAAACGAAAAGAGCACAAACGAAAATTTTTGCGGCACAAACCAGCACAAACGAAACACAAACGAATGGCATAAACGTTTTTTCGAAATTTCTTTAATTTCTTGTATGTCAACAAACCCGGTTTTCCCGCCAAACAAATGAAAGCTTTATAATTCAAATTTGAAAAGGGTCCGAAGAAAACTTTTTGCTGCACAAACCAGCACAAACGAAGTACAAACGAATGGCATAAATATTTTTTGGATATTGATGCAATTTCTCTTATGTAAACAACAGCTGATCGTGAAGTTAGCCCCCCCGGGAAAAGAAACGTCTATAAATCGAAAACGAAAAGAGCACAAACGAAAATTTTTGCGGCACAAACCAGCACAAACGAAGCACAAACGAATGGCATAAACGTTTTTTCGAAATTCGTTTAATTTCTTGTATGTCAACAAACCCGGTTTTCCCGCCAAACAAATGAAAGCTTTATAATTCAAATTTGAAAAGGGTCCTAAGAAAACTTTTTGCTGCACAAACCAGCACAAACGAAGCACAAACGAATGGCATAAACGTTTTTTGGATATTGATGTAATTTCTCTTATGTAAACAACAGCTGATCGTGAAGTTGGCCCCCCCGGGAAAAGAAACGTCTATAAATCGAAAACGAAAAGAGCACAAACGAAAATTTTTGCGGCACAAACCAGCACAAACGAAGCACAAACGAATGGCATAAACGTTTTTTCGAAATTCGTTTAATTTCTTGTATGTCAACAAAGCCCGTTTTGGCGCCAAACAAATGAAAGCTTTATAGTTCAAATTTGAAAAGGGTCCGAAGAAAACTTTTTGCTGCACAAACCAGCACAAACGAAGCACAAACGAAAGGCATAAACGTTTTTTGGATATTGATGTAATTTCTCTTATGTAAACAATGGCTGAGCGTGAAGTTAGCCCCCCCGGAAAAGAAAATGCTATAAATCGAAAACGAAAGAAGCACAAACGAAAATTTTTGCAGCACAAACCAGCACAAACGAAGTACAAACGATTCCACTAGTTTTTGTCGTTTGTGCTTTCCACGGGGGGGCCAACTTCACGGAGCTGCTCATTAATAGCATTTTGCTTAGCAGCCTAATTTGATTGCCTTAGAAATATCGTCATGTGATTTATTGTCTGTATATGGATGTCTTGAGTAATGAGTGGGTGTTATCAAAACAACTGTCAATCGTCCAGAGGTGTTTGACTTTATCACATGCGTGCATTATTATGACCAAAAAAAAAAAAAAATCTGATGTGAGTAACACATGACTCAAATTCATTTTCTCTTTATTTCTTCTTCAATATATCATTAAATTGAGTTTAATTGCACAAAATAACGCGCACAATTACTTGAGATTGCACCGAATTTGCAGTTTAAATTAAATTTTCGTTTTTACTTTGTAACGGGACGTATTTTTCAAGGGGGTGGGGTGGTAAAAATGTGAAAAACTAAAATATCTTGAGAATGGCCAGACCAAGAGTAATGGGCTTGATCTTATTTTCTTCATCGTCAAAAATTGCGTATGGAACAGTTATTTAATTCATACATTTGAACACACATTATTTTAGAGTTTGGGGACTTTTGTGGGCCATTTCGCTAAACAAAAGCAGGTTCATTTTCTTTTCTAAATCGTACCAAAATCTAATCTACACTAGGGTAACCTATATGTGACTTGTCTACCAAATTTTGTGAAATTTGGTCATTTTTTTAATTGCTAAAGTGACTTTTAAAGTTCGACTTTTGCAGGCCATTTCGCAAAAAAAAAGGCAGGTTCTTTTATCTCAACTCGTACCAAAATCTATTTAGTACCAGAATCACCCACAAGTGACTTACGTATAAAATTTTACTGAAATTGTTCAATTAGTTTTTGAGTTAGAGTGGATACATACATTACACAGCAGACACACGCACATAATAGACAGACGTCATGCTAAATTTAGTTCATGTTTTAAAGGTCCCAAAACGTTTATTTCCGTCGAGACACCATTCCAATACTTTCCATATACATTACGATTACCATATAAAGTAGGGAAAGTAAAAATCAAACCCCAATCGACTTTCTCATCTATATCATACAGCCTCAAAATTTGTAGATCCATCGAAAACTCGAGTTGCGATTTTCGACACCATTCCAATACTTTCAGTATACATTACCATGTAAATTAAGGAAAGTAAAAGTCAAACCCCAATCGATTTTCTCATCTATATCATACAGCCCCAAAATTTGTAGATCCGTCGAAAATTCGAGTTGCGATTTTCGACACTATTCCAATACTTTCCATATACATTACCATGTAAAGTAGGGAAAGTAAAAATTAAACCCAATCGACTTTCTATATCTTTTATATCATACAGCCCTAAAATTTGTAGATCCGTCGAAAATTCGAGTTGCGATTTTCGACACTATTCCAATACTTTCCGTATACATTACTATGTAAAGTAGGGAAAGTAAAAATTAAATCCAATCGACTTTCTATATCTTTTATATCATACAGCCCTAAAATTTGTAGATCCGTCGAAAATTCGAGTTGCGATTTTCGACACTATTCCAATACTTTCCATATACATTACCATGTAAAGTAGGGAAAGTAAAAATTAAACCCAATCGACTTTCTATATCTTTTATATCATACAGCCCTAAAATTTGTAGATCCGTCGAAAATTCGAGTTGCGATTTTCGACACGATTCCAATGCTTTCCCCTATACATTACCATGTAAAATAGGGAAAGTAAACATCAAACCTCAATCGACTTTCTCGTCTATATCATACAGCCCCAAAATGTGTAGCAAACAAACGTGCCGGTTGTAATGGACTTTTAAAGAAAAGACTCAAGCCAGCCCGAAACAGCGTTAGAAAACTCAAAACCCAAACTATAAAATTCCCATTTGCTGTAATAGACAGGAGTACATAACAAGTTTGGAGGAATTCTTCTAGTTTCTCCTTTTCTTCCCCACTTTGGTTTCAACTTAAAACTAATGCGTTTAAAACTCATTTACGGCATTTGTTTCGGATGTCTGGCAACTGAAGTTAAGCTATGAAACCAAGAAAATTCAGTTCAAGAAAATTTAAATCTTGATGGAGTCCCATTCCCTAGAAATTACGAGTGTCAATGAGGTTTAAACTGTTTAGGGACAAGAGGATTTATGGGAATATTTATTTACCACTCGTTGAAGTTACCAAACATTGAAAAGAGTAGAGATACCTTTCATTTCTTACCTCTTTGCATACACACATAGATAATCTATATTCTTTAGGTATCTATGGATCGAAATTCCGCCGGGTCTGGTCCTTCCAGGTATAATCTGCAATTCTAGCTCTTTGTGTCTAAATATGCAGTTATTGCACTTCATCGTGAGGCAGTTGGTTCTAATTTATTATTGTTGTGCAATATATTTGAGCACATATATTAATGAATATAATGTAAAAAAAAAGAAAATCTTAGGAGGAAGGGTAAAAAGTTTCGAGGACGGGTAAAAAGTTTCACTAGCCGTCTTCGTGGACGGGCTAGATTTTACCGATGAATTCGGTAAGCGAAATTCCCTAAGGTGATCCAGGGTATAAGTGTCCAAGGTGTTTACACTTTTCATAATGCTCCATTATTCCGCCACAGAAACCCCAGTCATAGATGTTATGATGTTATTCACATAAAAATTTATGCATCTCTGCTTTAAATATAAAGCCATAAATTTCCATATTTGTTTTCTGTTTGGGTGTGGGAGTGGGGGAGAGTTACAAACAATATCATTTTACAGATAGGTTTAGGAGTTCTGAGGAGAGTTTTTTGCCGTAGACTTCATGTATAAGAATTTTTTCATGTAATCTAAAATATTCCATGTGTGGGAAACTTTGAGTATTACAAAAGCAAAATTTGGAAATAAGAGTATTATTTTATTATTTATTCATAGATCTACGAGAAAAATTATGAAATACAAAATAATTAATTAATAATTTTATTTTGTTTCATTTCCACTGATTTAAAATATCCGAGGTTCATATATTTTTATATCACGTAGTAAAAGAAATTGTCTTGTCTCATGTACGTGTCGTCTGTAATCAAAAATCGAAGTTTCGGACAACGGCGAAACTTAGTGCTGAACTTAGTTCTCTGAACAATACGGTTCGACGATAATTTTTTTAATTCAAATTAGTTTAACATTAGGGGGCTGGACAACCCAGTGGTTAAAACATAGGGAGTACACTTAGAATAACCCACGTTCGATTCCTGACTCTGATCAAACTGTTCCCGTGTTCTGAGTACATATTTATATAAGTGCTTGTACCATTCAAAAATACTGCAAATGCCGCCGTTTTAAATGTCAGCAATAATCAATGAATATCCGCACAAATCCTTCTTTCAGGTCCTTCTATGGTATGCTTAAAAGAGTGTTAATCATTTTTTAAGATATTCACAGAAGAAAATGGAATACATTTCAAAAATGGCGTCACCGCATCAAAAAAAAAAAAAATAATAATAATAAAAACAACTGGATTATTCTATGTAACACATGAATATTAACTTTATGCTTATTATGTAAAAAAAAATAATGAATTAGACGATTTTTGAAATGCTAGAATTATCTGTTTTCAAGAAAATCTACATTTATAGACATTTAGGAAAATAGTTAATGTGATGGGATCTTTCGGGAGCCCTCCGACTCCGTACCGTCGAAATATTTGTCGAAAAGATGGAGAACTCTACACGCGTGTCCTTCTCTCAGATTTTTGGAAACAAATTATATTGTATGTATTAGAGAGTGTTGTACTTTTTTGTATGTATTAGAGAGTGTTGTCCTTTTCCAAAAGAGTGAGATTAGCTATGCTACAAAAATTTTATCTGTTTGAGCAAAATAAAAAAAAATTGGCTTAGTATTATATGTAATAAGTGAATATTCACTCTATGCGTATTTTTAGGCAAAACAAAATAAATAGTCGAATTTTAGAATGCTCGAACTATCTGTTTTCAATTATAGACATTTAGAAATATAATTAATGTGATGGGATCTTTCAAAAGCCTTCCGTACCGTAGTAATAAATGCTGGAAAGATATGGGGGCTCCACACGCATGTCCTTCTCTCAAATTACTTTCATCTATTACACTATTCATGCACTTACAACATGTATGTTAATGCAAGGAAAAAGGGGTATAGTATCTTTAGTGCCTGTATTGCATATATGATGTATAATACTTAATTTTTGGGTGTTGTTACAGGCCCATTTTTACCAGACATTCACACCATGAACTTCAATTTTCAATTGCTTACATTATATATGGAACAGGGAAATAGGGGTATTTAATACATATTTAGTACCTGATTTATATATAAAGGAATATTTCTCCAACCTAAAGGAATTTTTCTCCAGCCTAAAGAAATTTTTCTCCAGCGCAAAGGAATTTTTCTCCAGCTTAACGTTAAGTCTATTTTATTTTCACAAATGATATTTATATATATATATATATATATATATATATATATAATTAAACATTTAACTAAGGGACCTAATTAAACATTTTAGCTAAAGGATACATTGTATAATGTAGCCCACACGTAGAATTTAAAACAGATATGTAATTTATCTATTTCATATATTTATATGAAAGTTAAGTGTGAGGCACCACTATGTCTATTAGTAAGGAAAACTCTCCTTAGTAGATCTACTTTTGTAAAATCTATTATTTGGCTGTTGGGGCAGAGGCGGAGATTTTTAGAAATTAGAGAAAATTTAAGAGATTGGCAAAATACAAAATTTATTTTTTCTGATAAGACAGACAGATTCTCAGAAATATGTTTATTTTTTAATGAGTAATATTGTCAACATGCCTTTATTATTGCTATATTATCATTTATGAAATTAAATAATTTTTCAAAACTTTAGGTGTTTTTCCTAAATCTAAGTCATTGTCAGTTTCCCCATCTTTTCCATTTCTTATAAGTTTTCTAAATTTAGAATTTTCATTTATCCAGTTTCTTAACATTTTAAACATTTATTATTACTCATTTGCTTAACCTTATTCTAAATCGTATCAATGTTTTTGTTATAGGCCTTTATAAGTGTTATACAATTGTTTTCAAGGTCATCATAAAAAATCCATTTACCGTGAAGAATTCATATACTTTTTGTAGCAATTTTAAAGTCATCCCCCCCCTTCCATATAACACTTTAATTTTTCAAGAATATTTCAGCTTTAATTGTATGCCAAAATTGCAGATTATTTCCGAATATGGCAGTTTCTTGAGTTTTCTCATCTTGATTTTTTTTTTACCTTTCCAAGCTAAATAATTTACTATTATATATTCCGTTTCTATTTTTAAGAAAGGCGACCACTAATTTTTCTTTAATTTATGGGATTTTATCAATGAGTTTTGAAGATTTTAAATTCATTTCTATTGTTGTTTCTACCTTTTGATCGCTTACTCTATAACTTCTAAAAGATCTCATTCCCGATATTTCGATCATTTTCCCCGTTATATTATCGGACGTTATGAATTGAGCAACCCTCTTTATTGTAAAAATTCCCCAATATGTTTATTTCATAACAATTAAATTATTTTTCCTTTTGAAGGAATTTGATTTTTCTTAATATTTCGACGTTTATGAATTAAAAAAATATCATTTTGTATCACTAAACACATATGACTTTTTACTAATTTTACCGATCAAAATAATGGGAGAGGGGGGGGGGGGGGACATAAACCAACTTTGTCTGCGTCTGCAAGTAAGTTAAAAATCCATCGAATTTAACTTTGAATTGCTAAAATTGCTCTGAGCGAGAAACTGTCGCGCACCGAAACTAAAAAAAAATGCGAAATTCTTAAGATCTATAGCTTCAAAATGAATATAAAATATGACTGATCGGAATTGTAGCCTTTAAACGCACTATTTTTGCCACTCTCCTTCTTATTTACCGTATAGACGTTTATGGACAGTGCATATGTAGGTTAAAGTAGAACAACAATACGTCGTTGCGATATCAGAAATATGGCTCGGACCCCCCCCCCCCGCCATTCCCAAAGTTGATGCCTTTTATTTGCTTTCGGCTCCTAAAGATGCAGCCTATAATTCGAATATAGGAGTCTTACCAGAAACTAATGCATATAGATTATTATTTTTTTTAATTTATCATGATGCAAAATATGTTATAATGAATATTTAACCAATAGAGTTTCGAGCAACATATTAATTTTGACATATAACTTTAATTCCGATTACACATCCGCTTTCGGAAACACTTTAAAATTTGAGGCAGTTGTAAAAATGATGAAAGCCCTTAGTACAGCGTGTAAAGTTCCGCAAGGAGCTGGTGGGATCAAAGGATAGAATCGCCACCTCGGCTCCAGGTCATGTATCAAGACACATCCTATATATCTAAGGAATTAGACGGCTGTTAAATATACAAGAAAGATCAATCATGCTTAAAGCATTGATTAAGAAACACTTTCCAACTTCAATGCAATTTTATTTAAACATGTCTAAAATGTAATACATTCCTCGATAATATTTTAAAACTTCCCACAATAATACATTGATTTATTATAGTTGAAAACTTAAACATTCATCCAAAAAAATGAACTTCATTCAAATGACGGCATTGAAATATAAATTGCCTGGTTTAAACAACTCTAAAATGTGATATATTACTCGGTAACAATTTTAGAATTATCATAATACCACGATAATTTATTATATATAAAAACTTCATCGAAAACAACTGAAATTCATTCAAATGACGTCATAGAAAAAATAACACGCCTGGCTCTCTCTAAAAAAGCAGCATTTCATTCATAAATAATTTCCCGTTCATATCATTCATCACAATACTATAATAATTTATTTTATTTAAAAATTAAGACCATGGAGCTATAAGTAATTTAACTCTATGCTTAAAACTTCATCGCAAAAAATCGTCCTTCTCTCGGTAAATTCAATGAATATTTCTTTCATATCAGCTATGCAGACTCCATGAGCTAAATTCTTTTGCATTAAAAAAATACAGCAATTCCTATACAACTCATCCTACATATTTTGCTGGTTACATTTCACATAAGTGAAAAATAGGCTTCGTTAGAGAAATAATCAAAGTTGGATGCTCATATTTAAACTCAAATATATTGTCATTGCGTTGTTTCAGTATGTAGATGCACAGAATTTAAGCGAAAATAAAGAGGTTTTACGACGAATACAACACTCAATATGAATTAAAAAGAACTTTAAAAATGACGATTTTGAGATAAGATGTATGCCGTATTATATTTTGAAGTTGGTCACGTGATCGTTTCATATCATGGTCACGTGATCGCTTCATGTAAGAGGTGTAATTATTATTTTAATTTTTATTTAAAAAACTACTGAATATATTTCGCTGAATTTTTTTATATATATTTTATGGAACAATTTGAATATTACCTAAAATTTTCGAAGCAATTTGTGAAATTTAAATCCGCTTAAATGATGTTTGAAAAATTGGTCCCATTGGGTTCAATGTATTTCATTTTTTCAACCCGGGTTCAATCCAAAACTAATTGGGTGATATTATTTATTTATATTCCCATAGGTCCTACAGACCGTCTGAACAACATACTAAAATTTCATTTTGATTAAGTCATTTTTACGGCAATTATCGTGCTAAAGGACAGACAGACAGACAGACAGACAGACAGAATGAACAAAGAAAGTCATAAACACTTTTCAACTTTGTTGTAAAGTGTTAAAAAAGCAATAATGAAAAAATTGTTTAAGAATGAAAATGGTATGAATTTCTAAGGAAAAAATGAATAATCATGGAATGGTTTAAAAATGAACATGGTATGAAATTTATAAAAATTGATAATAATTGTACAAATGGTTCTGTTTCAAAAATAATATTATATCATAATATAATGTGAAGTCAAAATATGACAGGTGATAAGAAAATTATGCAGAGATTAATTTATGCAAATAAATCTGCAAAAGTGAAAGGTAAAATCAAAATATGTTACCTAATTGTGTGGATGAAAGGTCTGGAGACAAATCCAGGCAAGGACAAGGTTGTTGGAAAGCCAGTCCAGTCAAATGCTTCATTTTACAAAATAAGGTGTAGCGCTTCACTTCAAGTTGTTTTCAAAGGCAAAAATCTTTTGAGGGAAGAGTCTTGAGACTTAAAAATTGAATGACAGATTTAAGTAAAGTGAAAAAATAAGTAATGAGCTGAAAGTGAGAATATTAAAGATTAGTCATAGATGGTGTAAATTTTATGTCAAAAAGTAAACAAAGGCATAAATACATGAAAATTTTAAATCAATTTGTATTTAAAATGTTAAATTATGAACAGTAAAAATAGCTGTAAATCGCCCGTTGCAATAAAGCAATCGAAGACACGATATCTCGTGTAGGAATGTTCAAATGTGAAAATGCATTGAAAATGCGTAGGTAAATTAATGTTTCAGGAATATATAAATTGTACAAGCAATTTAAATAACTAAATTAATCCTAAAGTGACAGGATAAATGAAAATAAATTTAGTTAAAATGTTGTTCAGTGAATAAATTCACAGAAGGTGTAAAAAAAGATTGAAATAAAAAAATAATTGAAGAATTTTGAGTGCAAAATAAAGCATTGTTGTTGTTCAATTGCAACGTAAGGAAAGGTTACGATAATCATGTGTGTATAAGTAAAGTTGGATATGAAAATACAATGTAAATAAATATGGATATGAAAATAAAATGTAAGTATTGATGAGGAAAATTGTACGATAATAAATATAAATGTGAAATACATGTCAAATGAATATAAATAAATACGGAATGAAAGTAAATATGTTAGATAATAAAGCATTTAGATGCCAGTGAGGAATGTAAATAAAAACATTAAAGTTATCGATGAAATACTGTAGCAACTGCAAAGTGTTTGTAAACAAACGGCAATCTACGTAAAAAATATATATATATACTCGGTTAGTAATGTAATATAAATTGATGATTAGGTATTTGTAAATATGAGAAATTGTGAGAAAGATATTCTGAATAAGGGGTTGAGAAATGTTATGATAAATAAAAATGAATTAGGATGTCGTATGTGGTAAATAAATAAATGATAATATGTATTACGGCGATAAAGGGGTTAGCCGCAGTTAATTAAATTTCAAGATAAGTAATAATTAGATAATAATGTATGAGAGATGATGATAAACAATCGCGTAAACAGTCACGTGTTTTAAATGGTTATAAATGTCAGTTATTCAAAGTCATAAGGATTAAAATAAATTGAAATACATACATATGATAAATTTTGTAGTTACGGTGCGTAAACAAATCCGCGGTTAAAAAGGATAAAAAATAAATAGAAAGGATTTCAATTGTTAAAAATATAAAATAAAAATTTTCAATTAAGTAAATAAAGGGTTTTCAGACAAGAAATTAAAGGCTTGAGTTTGTTTTAAAGAAAAAAAAATAATTAAATATAAAATTTGAAAATTATGAAAGGTTAAGCAAGGAGTTAAAATAAATAAAATTTAAACAAATTATATATCAAAAAATTTAAAAGTTTAAAATTAAATTTCAAAATTAAAAAAAAAAATTCAAATTTTTTTTTTAAATTTCATAAAGTCATATGGAAGGTATAAAAAAAACAAGTTAAATAAGAGAAAATCTTAATAACAAATGAAAAGGTGAAATTTAAAAATTAAAATAATACAGTAAAATGATTTTCAAAATATTGAAGGAAGTCAGTATAAAAGGGTATACAGGCAGTAATGGAAGGCACCATAAAGAGGACTTTGATATTAATACAAGTCACCACAAAGGAACCAACTAAATACTATTTAAATAGGGGATGGAAATATATAAATTCTTTAAATTGAGTTACATTTGATTTAAAAAAAAAAAACAAGAGAGCTATACAATGCTAATATAATGTACAAGCCATGACCATTCTAGTATACAAAAAGTTAATTAGCAAATGATAAATAATTAAATAAGGAGGAAATATATTTAAAAGAATAAGTCGACGTTTATATAACACGCCGAGTGGATAAATAAAAGGTTTACAATACTTGGTTACAAGCCTGTGGAAACCGCGAGAAGAAAGTCCACGCCGCACGCATGTTCCGAAAACGTACCCGCTATACCCCCTGCTGTGAGACCGATTCTCCGCTATTGGCTAAGTAAAATGACGTCATGGGAGGAGCCTAGTATACACTTTGAAGTTGTCTTCGAGATTATACATGGAAAAAAATGTTTATTAAATCGGGAAGAAAATTATGATAGAAAGAAATAGTGCAAAGTCATAACGTTGTGTGACTATATACGGAGATATATACACGTTCGTAAAACAACAAAAATATCTTAAATTTAGGTAAGTAGTATATAATATATTTATTACAATTTTTGCGAGTAAAATGTTGACACTGGAACGTTTCAGATGAGTCGGACGGTCTGGGTTTTCGACACTGGAACGCTTTACCTTATACATCTGTAATAATCCGATTGAATGATTTTCTAACTTATTTTTTATAGTACCTAATTTTAGATAGAAGATCGCTGACCAAATATGAATATATCAAAACTTGTACTGCAATATTTCACCTGACCTGTTTAAATAACTTAAGTGGACAGATATTTTTATTGTTGTATCAGTTAAATTAAAGGAGAAACTTTGATTTATTTCCTTCTGGGCTAATTAAATTTGTGTAGAAAACAGCAATATATTTTTTAATGTGATTCATAGTTAATTTGTTTATCTCAGTAGTGTGTTATTGTATAAGAGTGTAAAGATGTTATACAAATTAATGAAATTACTAATAAAATTAATATATATTCTATATGTATATACCAAGTTGTAATTTAAATAGCATATATATGAAGTTTCATTTCAATTGTATGGGTGTTGATTTTGAGATTTTATTGATATTAAGTAACATTCTGAAGAAAGCAAACACTAATGGCCATTATCTAATGTTTATGAAATACTTTGAAGTTTGATCTGTACCCAGTAGTGAGCTGCCAAATTTTTAACAGCCAGTAAGCTATTATGCAAGATTGTGGTTTCAAATGCTATCATTCTTCACAATTCACACTAACATAATATACATTTATTGTGCGTTTAGAATTCATTTGGTGTTAGAGTTAAAATTATTTACATTTTAATTCGTTGTTGTTGTTACTTATGACCTCCTGATTTCGACGGGCATTTTAACTCTTAAACATGCTTATTTCAAATTATGTTTAAAATTTAACAACCAATATTTAAACTTTGGATATGTTTAATAACAATTACATGTGTATTATCCTACACTTTGAATTTTGAATATACAAAATTTTGATATTCAAATTTAAAAGGCATGTATTGATATATCATTCAAATTTTTCAGAACATTTTGAATTTAACTCAACGTTAATTCAGTTAAAATCTTCTTTACACTTGCTATTCTGTATAACACATCTGAAATATGAAACCTGAAGTTTTATTTTTTAATCTCTTGAATAATTTCAGTTTGAAACATTTAGTCAAAATATTATTAATTTCTAAACTCAAAATTATTTATTTGAAACAAATATTAATTTCAATATCTTTATTACTTCAACAACTATAATTCGATTTAGATAATATATTACAATCTGATCTTAACGAAATACTTTAGCATCGGTTGGACGCAGTAATAACTAGTCAAACTTTTAACTGGTATGCATTTTCAGCTTCATTATATCTCATTACATCAGGATAAATCAGATAACATCAGTATTAACTAGGTACGTCAATTTGCATCTATTCATGCATCCTAGGATATCAAATCCATCTTCATATAAAATTAAATTAGTATAATTACTGTCTATTATTTTCAAAAACAGAATTCAGTAAGTTGATTTAAAATATCTGTTGGATAAACTCCTTCTTTATAAAATGTTATAAATTGAAATTAGGTAATATCATGCAACATTATTATTATGCAGTTAAAGTTGTTCAAGCAGATTGTACTGTTAAACAGAAAATGCATATTTTTAACTATTGCAAAGCACTATTTATACACTACTCTAGGGACCAGTGAAGTAAAGCGTATACCTGTGAAAATATGTAATTGAAATTAATGTCACTGGATAGGAATGTTTGACGAGCTATGTAGAAATGCATATAAATGATGTATGTACTGTATTTCAAATATTTGAAATTTAATATTCACTGATTAGAATGGGAAATTAGACTATATAAGATTTAACAAAATATTTGAAACATTTTTATGTAAATAAAATTAAAATTTGTTTTGATTTGACAACAAATTATGAATTTTATACAAATATTGAAATTAAAATATAACTATCCATATTTCATTACCTGAAGATAATTCAATTGAGTAGTATAAAATTAGTACTAACTTTTGAATCATTTGTGAGATATCAGTGATTACAAAAGTACACATGCTTATCTCAAAAGCATTCAATTCGAAAATAAGAATATTTAAAACAAAAACATGTAAATTCATTGATAGTTCAAATATTTGATCCTATTACAATATTTTCCTTTAATGTTAGTATTATGTGTGTAACAGTAGCATAGCATCCCCAGGCAATTCTTTTTTTGAGGAAGAGGACGGAGGGGGGGGGGGTTGAATTGGTAACCAAAGAGTTTGCTTCCCATTTCGCTAAATATCATTTCTCTGAACTTAAATGGGTTTCTAGGGAATATGATTTCCCTACTTGGTAATGCTATTGGTGGGTAGAGACAAAAAATATTTCTTAAATATATTTCTATAATTTTAAAGAATCAAGGGTACTTCCTTATTATAGCAGCCCCCGAGGATGAATCACCAAGTGTCAGAGATTTATCGCCAAGGTAGGTTGTAAAATCTCACCAAACGTTTGCAGTCCTAAAGAAACAGCACGTGTTTATATTATTGTCATATTGCTTTTTCGTTAATGAAAACCTTGGTGAAATCTTAACTGCGACCTTGGCTTAATCAGATTTATGGGAGCCACTAGATAGTACTGAATCAAGCTATATATACAATTTCTTTCTAATAGTACAATGATTCTAGCTAAAACTAAATCTGCTTTTCAATTTCTTCTTCTACAGTTACAATTGCAATATATAGATATTAGTTTATTAAATGGGATGTTTTTATTTACTTTTGAAATTTATTTTTACCTTTACTTTAAGGCAGGAATTTACTTTTATGCATCAAAGTTCACATAGAAGTTCTAAAAAATTGTGGTGCATGCTAACTTTCATGCTACCACTGCAAATTTTGATTATTTCATGATGACGAGCATATAATAAGTGAGAAACTAGTCCATGGATGCTAGTATCTGCAATAGGCGTGTCTTCTCCATTATATCCTATTCACAAATTGATATATTAGAATGTTGCAAAACTATAAGAGCAAAACAGTTTTATCAAGCTATTTTCACAAAAAATATTATGACTGGAGAAACAAATATGAGCAAGATAAATAGCAGATCTATTTTGAAGTTGAAATTGGGGCTGCAGCCAATATATTTCACATGACGTCTTTGATGAACAAGTATTTTAGCTATATTTCAAGCATTTAAAACTAACTTGAATGTACTCGGAAAGCTGTATCTATTTACTCATATTTGTTTCCATTCACCTATTATGTGTACATATATTACGCAGATGGTTATCATAGAGACAAAATATCAATTTAGAATGTTCTGATATTAAAATATGGAATTATATGAGGGTCTTGCTGTCTAAGAAAATTTGAAACCACTTTAAGTGAAATATCAGTTAGCATGAACTGCAGGCTAGGCACTATCAGTGCATATTATATATTCTATTATATATTTATTTGTTACATATAAAGTAGTTAACATGAAATTTGAATTAATGTAAAAAAAAAAAGCTATTCCTCTGAAAGTCAAATTTTTCAGGTAACACACTAAGTTAGAGTGCAAATCTCAACCAACTTGTTTATTTCTGGTGATATCGATTCAAATCCATAGCATCTATTCTATTGGTATATAACTTTTTAATACTTCTGCAAAGAAACCAGGCATAAAAAAATTAGGTGACAAATCAGATTCTTTAAGAAAGTATTACAAATTTATATTCTCAAAAGCAGCAGTTTATTTATTTTGATCTATTGGTATCTTTTATTCACATAGAAACAAGGAGCGAGCATTAAAGGAGAAGTAGAGTCAGTATGTACATACTGATTGTCAAAATTTTCAATGTTCAAGTATTAGCTGTTACATTGAAAATGTTTGAAGTAAATAAAAGTTTAATAAAGAATGCCAAGAAATTAACTTATATATTTAAAATTATGCACTGGTTGTGACTGATGGACTTACCTGGTTAAAAATACCCCTCCCCCCTCCCAACTACAGGAAAAAATCCATTCGAATCTTTTTTTAATTACACTAAATCAAGACACACATCATATTGTAATTGTTAATGTGCATCAAAATTTCCTCAAAATCCAGAAGAAGGTGTATTGAAGTACTTTAATTGTAAATCCATTGATGCAGTTCTATAAAAATATAGGTATGTCATTCTTTTGGTTTTGCCACTTTGTTTTCTTTCGGTTAGTGATAGTGGCATAGCATTACTCACACCAATTCAAATGGTAAAGAAACCAATATGCATATCTATTTGTTTAGAATTTAATGGGAACAGCAAACAATTGATATATATAATTTTCGAAGCATGTCAGTTATTAAAATTTTTTAGCATAGAAAATTATTAGCACATCACTGGGTATATAGAGTGGGATGGATTACTCACCCTCTACACTAAATATTTTACCCAGGATTACATTGTAAGCCTGCATTTTTATTAATTTTAGATTCATTTTTTTAAAAAAATTCCACATTTTTTGTCCAAAATATTCCATTGTATGGCTTTTTCTTTTAAATCAAACACATAGTTTTGTTTACAAACTTGCATAAATATTTGAAATAGACTTCAAAATAGGTTATGGTAACCCACATTTAAACGGTTATATATTTTGTTTTGGATAGGTAACTTGCTTTTCTGTAGTTAAAACATTAATAAAATAAAACAAAATTGCCTCAAGTGCTATAAGTCATCAATGAAAATAGGATTAAAAAAGTTGCGATACACGTACTGAATACAATATAAAATGGGCATAAGGTGCCTTTAATAAACATAATACATATAACACAAGCATTTTAAACTGTATGCTGTATATAATTTTTTTCCCGTAAATGAAGCATTTTTATCATTGATCAAGTAGTAATAATAATAATATATTTTATTTAATTCTTTAGTTTAAAATCATATCAAAAGCAAATAAATATGTGTGTATGAAGTAAAATACATGACGAAATGTATCTAAGAAAAATGTAAACACGTAAAATCTCGAAGACGACAGATTTTGTCTTAAACTGTCAAACTTCAAAGTGCATGCTAGGCTCCGCCCATTACGTCATTTAACTTAGCCAATAGCGAAGAATCAGCCTCACAGCAGGGGGTATAGCGGGTACGTTTTCGGAACATGCACGCCGCACGTTGTCCTCTTCTAAATGCATTGTCATGGTTCTAAGAGTTAAGTTGAGAGGATTCAAGCTGCTAATCGCTGTTACAAAAAACGATTAAAAGAAAAAGGAATCGCGTTCGAAAATCTTTTAGTTAACTGGTCATTTTCCGATTTTCGGAAAGGGTAGTTGAAGGCCGTTTCCGGTGATTCACTCCCGATGGAGAAAAAGGGGTCTTTAAGAAGGGTTCTTCTAATGATCTTTTTGCAAATGATCAATCAATTACTGTCATCAAGTGCAAGAGGTTGTTGGTGTTGTTTACATACAATGCGTTGTAAGAAAAAAAATTTAAAGGGAAGATGTCACCCCGTATGCAATTGTAAGGGGAGTTACAGAATTCTCTGAAAAGTATGTATATTTGCAATGGCTGATTTAAAAAATATATATATATGTGATTATATAATAAGTATGTACCAGTATCAAGGTTAAACAAAAATGTTATATATGTGATGAAGTTATCATTTATGGAAATTAATGAAGTATGAAGAGAATTGTGTTGAAAAAATAGTAATACTGTGTAATGTGTAATTTGTACAAAAAAAATGTGTAATGATGTTAAAAATATAAAAGTATATAGTAGTGTGTAACATTTCAAAGTGAATGTGCATATGTTTAAAAATCTTTTTAAATAGTCAAAATTTAATTTAGCTTCAATTGAAAGCTGGACCTGGTAGAGTTCATGAGTACATAACTTATTTTTATTTAGTGTATATAATGTGTGCTAAAAAAACTTTTGTGCTACTGCAAGACTATTGAACTAATTCTGGACGAACTTTGCCCCCCAAAAAAGTGAAAAATGGCAATTAAAAAGTGGCATGTGAATGGAACTTTTTTCGAAATCCATTGTTGTTAAATTTTTTTGTTTTTTTGTCCGTGGGGAGATATGTGAGACCAGAAATTGTTCTCACATGAGACACTTTTATTTGAGTATTTATGGTGCCTAGAACGGCAAACAAAGCTATAGTCTGGCTGGCGCCGGGGTTTAAGACAACGTGAACTTTAAGGTCAAAAATACTATAAATTTAGATACTCAGATTATCGCAGGTTCTAGACACTATCGTAAATCTAACAATTCTGGTCGCATATGTCCCCTCGCTAAAAATAATTAATGAAAATTGATGTTATTGATAAATTGATGTTGTTAATAAAAGGTATTGTTTAAGTTTAAATGGTGTGATCAATTTAGCATTATATTAATTAATAATTCTTTTCAGGACTTACATAAAAGGTAAAAATAATTGAAGGGTTTATTGCGGCACAACAACGAGCAATGTACGTTTAATGTTAATTCCACTTTATGAGATCAACGGCCATGTCTTTAATGTTTAATAATAATTAATTTAATAATTAAACGTGTAACTTTAAGTTTCTTTTTTATTTGATATCGCCACAGAAGTTACGTGTAGCAGCCAATTCCCGAGTCCACCAGGAGAACACCCTTACTTTATAACGTTTCATTTCTCTAATCTTTTTATTCATACTCATTTTAACACATTTCAGCAAATTTTCAGTACATAGATCCAGAGAAGAAAAAGAGTCAGCTTCCCTTAATCTTTTCCATAAATCTCTCAAATAAAACCTTTTGAAATGTGATGCAGTTCCTCAAGCATCAGATGTAAGTTTATATATGAAACCATTAGAAGACTCAACGTCTCCCCCGAACGCGAAGCAGATATAGAAATGATCGCTTAATGTTTCCTGGTCATGTACCCCCTCCACAATTACTAATCTTATCATATTGAGTTCCACTGACAAAAGAGTCAGATCTGGGTATCCCTTCTCAGTGTGAGACACAAAAGTGGGGCCAAAAGCTGTGTTATTGCAAATAATTAAAATATTTATAATACAGAAATCTAGAATACTACGACCCCACCGATCCTCAAAATCATAACCTTAGACCCTAGAGCGACAATTGAAATCGCCCATCATGATGAAATCAGCTCCCAGAAAATTAGCCGAGCAAAGCTCGTCGATCTGTTCGTCAATCTCACCATGAGAGCGAAAATAAAACCTGTTATTACGACTGCAGAAGTATCATTAAGAAAAATATCTATTAATATTAAGGATGCAGTATTATATTTAAATTTATATCCCAACAAAGGATTGCAAGTGATTAAGACAACAACCAGAGAACTGGAGGAGAAATGAGGAAGCCCGGGGGTGGGGACGGGTACCTATCACCAATAATGGAAAGGTCAAGTATACACAAGATATCTATTTTATTATCAAACATAGTTTGCATGGATAAGCTATAGGCGGCGGGGTAGTGATTAACGTTGATTTGCATAAAATTAAGTACCATAATCAATAGCACGAGACAAAACCTTGATCTGACGCTGATAGGATCGACAAATTTCACTCAAACAAAAGTGATCCAAATTCAACTTTGTACTCATTTCCTAATTATTTATTAAACAATTTATACACATTGGAGGTTTTTTTGCAGTACTTCTCTAAATGTTTTTCACCACAGTTAAGACAAGTTGTTTCCTTATCGGTATATTTTCCGGAAGTGTGAGCCAATTTTCCACATTTCCTACAATGCCTGATACTCAAAAATTCTCTTGCTCGAACTATTTTCCAGTCGAGCCTTACATGACAAGTTTGAATTATTGGATGAAACGTTTGGGGTTAAGTGATAACACCCAATGGATCCTTGGCCAACGGCCGTACGGTGCTGAAGACACCGGTTCTCGTTAGATCACCGAAGTCAGGCAGCAACGGGCGCGGTTAGTACTTGGGTGGGTGACCACCTGGGAACACCGCGTGCTGTTGGCACATTTCAGGCGCGGTAGCTCGATGGTTTGCGCGCTGGATTTGCACACTGCCACAATTGTCGCCGTGTTCATGCGGAGTACGATCACGTTAAACATGTGGGTCCGTGTCCTTCCGAGAGGATGGTGGTAGGGGAAGGAGGGTACGGTTCCTGAGGATGCCTCCCCCACTGGGTTCCGGTCTAAATTGGGTGGCACTTCCCGGCCTTCCAAACAGTTACCTTACACTTTTCTGATAGGTCGGATGGTCTGGATCTCAACAACATCCCAATGGGTCCCAGTTTTTCCCTTTGTTGAAAAATCCACAGTGAAGTTCGCATCAGAGAAGAAATCGTTCCTTCTGATTAATTCCTCCTTCAGACTAGCACCATCCAAATCAGGGTCTATATTGGTAACAATAATTTCAGGGAGCCTTTTTTTTGTCTGTAAATTTCAAACTCCTCCTTTAAGGCAGAGTTTGATTCCATTTGGTCTCTCAAAGTATCCAAATCAGAGTCTGATTCAGACTCTATAGCTAATCCTTCGTTAGAGATTGGTCTTACTCCATCTACCTGCAGATTACTTTCAACCAATGGGACTGTTGAACGTATCAATGTTTTGTTTTCGAGAACGTTTTCCTTAGATTTTGGCTTAAGAATCAGAACTTCCGAACATTGTCCGGGCCCATCAGCTTTCTCCATGTGTAATCCTCTTTTAGCTTCATTAGCATAGCCGCCTTTTTTTTGTTCTAAGGCACCCTCTCTATTCCAATTACCGATGAACTGATTTTTCTCCATTAGTTTGTTTGTATTTTCCATGGAGGATTTAATTTTTGTGCACAAGACATCAAAGAGTCTTTCACTCTGAACCAGTTGTGTCTCTAGCTTAATGATTTTTAGTTTCATATCATAAAGAACTCGTTCCACCGGGACTCCGGATGGTCATTCAGGTATCCCAGACAACTGAGCACCCGGTGGAGTTGTCAAATTTAAAGCAAATTCACTACGCAATTTTTCAATTATTTCTTCCCTTTTCAGCAGGGTATCTCTTAATT
This sequence comes from Amaurobius ferox, assembly GCA_951213105.1. NCBI lineage: Eukaryota > Metazoa > Arthropoda > Arachnida > Araneae > Amaurobiidae > Amaurobius > Amaurobius ferox. The sequence continues at coordinate 75,693,786 of OX578139.1, forward strand.
AACTGATTTCCAACTCCAATTCGTTAATTCTGGCTGTCTCAGTTGAAGTACCCTGTAATGAGCAAGCCTTGGCTCTTATAACCTCAAGGTCTCTCACAGTAGCTGATAATTATTTATTTCTCCTTTGATTCAAGTCTGTTTTTCCAATTAACTATTTCATCCTCAAGTACCTCAGGGGTATCTCCCCTTGAATCCTCCTTAACCTTATCCTCTAACTCGCCTTTCGGTATCTCTGTGTTTTTTCGCCTGTGTGTTATAGATTTCTCTATTACTGATGATCTCTTCTTTCTTATTTTCCATTTTCTATTTCCAGTTTGTTCAGCATTTCCAGATATTCCTGATTAGCTGCCGATAACTGTTCGATCTGTCTAGCAATCTCCAACTCATTTTGCTTCAATTCCTCTAATTCCTCGTTAACTAAAACCAGTTTTTGTCTCTGTTCCTCCATATCCATTTCCATTACTTTTAGTTTAGTATTTAAATTTTTAATTTCTATGTCTTTCTCTCTATTGATTCCATACAAGTCCTGATTCAATGAAATCAGATCGTTTAATTTTGCTTCATAACCATCAGGCTTTGACTCAGTATACATTTTATATTTCTCTCTAACTTCTTCTACAACAGGAATTATATAATTTTCAATCATACCCATAACTGTTGTTTGACTAAGCTTAGATATGCTTACTTTAAGGTAATCAATAATTTTAGAAATTATCCCTTTAATATTTTCCAATTCCTGTGCTTCTTTTTCATCTGCTGACAGCTTGTCAGCATAAACTGACCATAACTACTGAGGGTTAGTCATTTCTGAAAACAGAAACAGTACTACCTCTCATACCACAACGATGTTCGGTCAGAGTTTCCGAACTCCCCCTTATTCCAGTCATGCGCAGAGCATGGAAGGTCAAGGAAAATTGATGTAGTCCTACATCGATGATTATATATTACATATACAGAGTTTGAATCTTATTTACAATAACTATGGTTATACAGAACTCAAATATCAACACTGGAGTTATGTATCTCTATATAACAATATATCAGTTTTCTATTACACGGAAATCCGGGTTGTTACAATCATGAAAGGACATTACATTACAATACATAAAGTATTCACAAGACGTAAACAAGACAGTTCATGCAAATCCAAAAGCATAGTTTTGATAAAGTTCTTTAAAAGAACTTAGTTTGTAAGGGGAGAATTCTGAATATTCCAGAGTCAGAAGATACGATATCCAAAAGTTGATCAGAAGTTTCCAAATGATGTGCTATTTACAGCGGACTTGGACGAAAGCACGACCTAATCACACTGTTGAGAACAGGCGTCAAAAGCTTAATAATTCACTATATGCCTCTTCCCAAACACGAAAAGAGGTCTTAAACCTGTCGGCAACACATACCCTCTACAAAAATCAAACAATATTTCAGCAATTTCCTCTAAAAACAATAATTTAAATGAGCACCAAAGAAACACGTCAGTAACCGCGTTACAGAAAAAGTTCCAAGTACTGTCTTTAAATTTTTAAAACTTAGCCCAATACCCCTTTTGGTCGCTAGGTGGGGTTGATGTGCCATACCATCTCTGGCGTAGAACCTCAGGTGTTGCCATCCCTTAAAATGTTTCTCTAACTCTTTAAATGTTTCTCTTTAGAAATGTTAGAAAAATTCCCAAGTTCCAATCTTTAATTCTAATATCCCCTTTCTGCCGTTAGGTGGCGCTGATGGTTCCAAACGCCTGTGGCGTAGAACCTCAGGCGTTACCATCCCTTAAAAAGTTTCTATACACTGTTATTACCTCACTGAAAAAATCATTAAGCTAAAAAATATTACCCTCGTAAAGGGCTACAATACCGTTGCCACCCACCCCGAAAAAAGTTTCTAAAAAATTAAAACCCCCAAATTTTTCCATTTCCTCCTTTTACTTCTCGTCTAAGATTACGAAATTCCAATATGGCGGCCTCTCCGCATACCATATACGTAGTACCCCTGTATCCCTGTGCCGCAGAACCGGCCGCCCCTTCTACTAATATTGTTTATGTGTGTTAAATAGTGTTTAGGTATGTTAAATAGTGTTTAGGTGTGTTAAATAGTGTTTATGTGTGTTGAATAGTGTGAAACACACATTTAATTCCAGATCTAAAAATAGAACTAAAAAACATGGAATATAAATAGATGAATACAGACATGAAAACAAATTATATGACTACTCAGTTAACATGGCTCACATCGTGAGTCTTGAGCGTCGTGTTGGAGATGTAGGATTTTGAAATTCATTTTTCATAATTTACGTAGTATTTCTTCTTCTACAAAACAATAGAAATGTATAAAAACAATAGAAACATTTCACATATTGATTGCATAAACACGAAATAAAGTGATAAAGAAAGCGAAGCTAACGATACGCAGTGCGCGCATATTACATTTTCGACATGTTTATAAAAAAAGCAAAACAGAGTAAAGTCATCAGTGGCTGATGTAAGGCAGAAAAAATGATTTTTTGGCTCCACATTTAAACCTGGGATGACAAGAACGCGAGGTTTAGGTGTTGAGCAGATTTTTGGCATGTACCCACCGTATGTTTTGTTGATTTCACTGAGGGATGCATCCTAGATAAAAGTGATCTTACGTAATCTGCGGTGAAATCGACATAAACAGCGATGTTATTCTGGTAGTTGAAGTAGATATTTAAGACGGCGTTGTTTAGTGAATGAAGATTGCTAAGAATTCATTTCTTACGTAAGTATTTATCAAGTAAATTTTGAAAGTAGCGATAATTTAAATACCTTGGCTTAAATTATATTTATGATTATAATAAATTTGATTTCATTGAGATAGATATACATAAAAAGTGTTATTTATTTGAATTTATGCATTATAATATACCATGGAGTTGGAGTACAAAACTGGTTTGTAACTAATTTCCGTCGCAAGCAGATCCGAATTATAGTGGTTGCTCTGTCTTATTAATCGTAACAACAAAAGGTCGTTTTATCTTTTGAGACCGGTTGAAACATTTTATTAGATGCTTATGAAGTTAATAACGAAGTATTTTTTATTGTTTAATTAAATAAACTAGGTTTATGAGAGAAAACTGAAATTTTATGGAGCCCCTGATGATTTTAAAATTTCTTTGCCTTCTTTACATTGCTATCCATTCCAATACATTCAATATTTTTATTAATTAGTTTTATTTCTTTGTTTTATGGTTTGTTTTATTTCCCTACATTATTTCATTCGTATCTGATCTGCGCTCGAATGTTTCATTTTCAATGTTTTAATTAATTTGCTTAATTATTCTTATGTGCTTTGCAGTATTTGTAGTATTTCTTAGTTTTCAAATGTTGTTCGTTTAGTGCAATTATATATACAGGGTGTCCAGTGCTATCGGTAACCAATGGCTATTTCCTCAACCTTTAGTCACAGAGATACACTTCCAATTGCAAAAATGTTTTAAATTTTATAATCTATTATCTCAGAAACTGTTTAAATCAATAAATGCATTTCTGAAAGAAATATGAAGTATAAATTTTTATGCAGTCCCCCGGTCCTACCATTTATATTTAGGAAAATCATCCGCAAACAATTTTATTTAAAAAAAAATCATCCACTTATGACCAAAATTGACCGACTTATAGCTGTTTAAAGTTGGAGCACTTTTTTGTGCTGAGAAATGGTCAATAAGGTCCCTGCTTGGCTGGTTGCCTGGAGAAATGATCAATACGGTCCCTGATTGGTTGGTTGCCTGAAACGGGACATTTTTATGCGTGAAAACGCGACCTAAGTCATATAGTTTAATGCTTCATAACTCGGCGAATTTTGGTCGTAAAAGGAAGATGTTCTTTTATTTTGTATGAAATTGTATGAGGATGATTTTCCTAAATATAATTGGTAGGACCGAGGGACCACATAAAAATTTATATTTCGCATTTTTTTCAGAAATGTATGAATTGATTTAGACTGCTTATAAGATATTAGATTTTAAAATTTAAAATATTTTTGAAATTGGAAGTATATCTCTGTGACTACCGGTTGAGGAAATAGCCATTGGGCACCGATAGCACTGGACACCATGTATATATACATATATATATATATATATATATATATATATATATATATATATATATATATATATAATACATGAAATGACTTAAAAAAGCCAAATTCCTTTCTAAATATTAAAAGATCATTATATATACAACGGTAAAACGCAATGCAGCTTTTATACATGTGTATAACTAAATAAACTCCTAAAAAGGTCAAGTACCTATATACCCAAAAAGATGTTAAAAGAGAATTTATAATGTGACGGCCGGGGGGAATAGCGACTTCCAACGCTCCTTTTACTGCCATGGCGAAACGCTCCCGGTAGCCGAAACCTTCAAACCACTCTCAACATGACACTCACCATCACCTCAAAAAACGTAAAACACACTAAAAACCAAGTCATTAATATGAAAAAACCCTAAAATTACTCTAAACAACACTTATAACTACCTAAAGATCTGAAAAGGAGGGTGGGGGATTACCCACTTCAGCATATTAAAACTATTGTATGGAATCATTAACTAAGTGGTTATATTATGTATTTTCAAAACGATATTAAAACACCATAAAAGAAATGGTCAAATACAAAATTATTCCCAAATCTGACTGTAATAGTCAAGGAAACCATATTGACTTGAACCATAAAAATACTTGTGTATGAAATTATTAACAATGTAGTTATTTTCATATACTACAGATAAAAACCAAATATCAATTTGCGGCCATAAAGCAACTAATGTATGAAACCATTCACAAGGTGGTTATTTTGTATAATTCAATTAAAAACCAAATAGCAATTTAGCCATTTCAAAAAGTGAATAAAAACCAACTTTTAAAATGCACCATGATATTCACGCTTAAAAGATATCTTAATATTATTGAAAAGATCTTTAAAATCAAAAGTTTGAAATCCATTTAGTTTACCTAGTTCTGTTAATTTATTCTTTAATTCTTTACTATTATTTAAAATAAGGTAATTATTCTTAGAATAACGTAAACTATCATTTAGCATATTTAACTAATTTAGTAGTAATTTACTCGCAATAGTAGAGTAGGAATTATGACCACTAGTTACAGTTCTAAATTTAATAGGATTTTTATGAAATTTAGACATAAGTGTATATATATATATATATATATATATATATATATAATACATGAAATTATTTATTTATTTAAACTCTTGCATGAGTAAAAATTTTATGTGGGCAGCAGTTGACTTTCTTTATGAGTGCAAATTCATCTTCTTTTTCTATTTGAAAATCCACTGAATTTGTAATTTTAATTCAATTTTCGTTTGCATTTGGTAGCTGAACGTGTTTTCAAAGACGGCACAGCAAAAATGAGAAAAACTAGAATATCTTAAGGACGGCTAGTTCTAGAATAATGGGGTTACCTTATTCTTTTCAGCGTTAGAAATTAAGTATAAAACATGCATTTAAGTGATACATTTGAAGATGCATATTCTTTTATTTTAGATTTTGAAGAATTTTGCGAGCCATTTCGAGAAAACAAGGCAGGTTCCTTTTTTCCAAATCGTACCAAACTCTAAACAGCACCAGGATAACCCAGACGTGACTTATCCTCTACATTTTGCGAAATTTGGTCTAGTAGTTTTTTCAGCTAGAGTGGATGCAGTCAGGTTTTGCTGGCCATTTCGCAGAAAAAAAGGGAGGTGCTGTAATTAATTCAGAATTGTACCGAAATCTAATCAGCACCAGGACAACCCGCGACTGACTTACCTATAAAATTTTATGAAATTCGGTCAATTAATTCATTCTTGAGTTCGAGGGATACAAAATTTGCACAGGCATACATAGACACACAATCACACACACACAGACGTCGCGCTAAAAATAGTGTTTAATTGTTCTAGAGGTCCCAAAATGCGCAGATCCGTCGAAAACCGTAATTGTGATTTTCTGCACGTTTCCAATACCTTCCCTGTACATTAAAAATCACGTATTGAAGAGGAAATTAAAAGTGTAGAGAATGAGCTTAATCAGTATAGGATTCATAGGTTATGTGATAAGGCGCATATTAACTTCCTTACAAAGTTATCCTTCTAAATTTGTACAATTCCATATAAATAATTTCATATTAAATTTAGCATCTAGCGTTTGTATCAATAATAACCAGAATCAGTATTAGCTTATTTTCATCAACAGGGCAATGGCATTGATAAACCATTGCTGCAACCATTTATATCCGAGTGAACATGGCCTGTTTACTATATAGACCTAACTTGTACACTCAAGGACGTTTCCTTACGAAGTTATTGGTGTGCTGATTGGTGAACCCTGTATCAGTCTAAGCAACTCAAGTATTTACTTATCTGGATTTTGATTTAAAAATACAACAGGTCTTTTTTTCTAGATAGCATTCTATAGGTCTAGATAGATCTATATTTAGATAGTAATCTAGATAGTATTTAGATAGAATCTAGATAATAATAGTAGATCCATATCTAGATAGTAATAGTAGACATTTTTCTAGATATCAAGCTAGATAGCAATAGTTGATCTATATCTAAATAGTAATCTAGATTGCATCTAAATAGTAATAGTAGATCTATATCTAGATAGTGATCTAGATAGTATCTAGATAGTAATAGTAGATATATGTCTATATAGGGATATAGATAGTATCAAGGTGGTACTAATTTAGATAGTATCTAAGTGGTAATCAAGTTAGTATTTACATAGTAATAGAAGATCTAGATCTAAATAATAATATTTAAGTTTTTGATAGTAATAGTAGATCTATATCTAAATACTAATGTAAAAAGTAAATAGTAGATCTATAGGGAAAGTGTATGATTTTTTACTTTTGTTTTTTACGCTTTCCAACATAGATGAAAAGTGTTTATGACTTTGGTCATTATGTCTGTCTGTCCGTTCTCACGATAACTGCCGTAAAAATAACTTTATCAAAATGAAATTTTAATATGTTCTTGAGACGATATGTAGGACATCGGGGAATGAAAATGAATAATATCGCTCAATTACTTTCGGACTTAACCCGTGTTGAAAGAATGAAACACATTTAACCCTATGGAACTAATTCTTTAAACATTTTTAAGCGAAGTTAAAATTCTAAAATTGCTTCGAAATTTTAGGAAATATTCAAATTATCACAAATGTATAAAAAACTTTCAGCAAAATATGTTCTGTAGTTTTTACAATAAGAATTAAAATAATAATTACACCCATGATATATGAAGATATCACGTGACTCATTGCAAAATAAAATATGGCATCCATTTTTTTCCACTGTGTAAAAATCGTGATGTTTAAAGATCGTTTATAATCATTTTTAATGTTGTATCCGTCATAAAAACGCTTTATTTTTGCATATTTTCTGTTTATCTAAATTCTCTGACAAAGCAATTACAATATTTTTGATTTAAAATTATTACTAAACTCTTATTATTTCTACAACGAAGTCTAATTTTAACGCATGCAGAATGTAAACAAATCAAGCGATTGTAAGGTAAATTGTTTTAGAATTGCTGAATTTTTTTTTTCGTACAAAATTATTTCACTCTAGAGTCTGGAGTATTGTTGTTGTTACAGATGACCTCCTGTTTCTTCGGAGTCAATTCAGGACCAGTAACGCTGGGAGCAGGAAAGAACAAAGTTTAGTACAAGAACGCATCACTGACGAAGGTCGGAGGGGGTGCAGCTTCACATTTGGATGAGGACCCAAGGCGGAAGACTGACTTTATCCTCGAGAAACATCCATGCCTCGGGATTCGAACCCGAGCGCACAAGACAGCAGCCGAAGACGCTATCCACTTCACCGCCTGGGCGGCGTCTGGAATATAAGTGCTATGAATGAAATATTCACTGATTTTACATTGAGAGGCAGACTATTTATATTTCAATGAAGTCATTTGAATTCGATGGAATTCATTTTGTGTAATTTGAATTGTCTGTTTCGATGAAGTTTTAAATTTTCCAGTATAATTAATTACTGTAGCACTATGATAATTTAAAAAATATCAGCGCTGAATGTATCGCATTTTAGAGATGTTGAAATATAATTGCATTTCAGTAGTTGGTAAGTGTTTCATATTCAATGCTTTACGCATGATTGATCCTTCCTGTTGATTCTTACTTTTATTATCTAAAAACGAAAAGGGTTGACTAAAAAGAAGTTGGGAAGCAAATTCTCGTCTCCTTTTTATTACTTTCCCTGCAATACATGGTAATGTATAGGGGAAGTATTGGAATCATGTCGAAAATCACAACTTGAGTTTTCGACGGATCTACACGTTTCAAGACCTCTAGAATACGAAAAAACTGTTTTTAGCGTGACGTCTGTGTGTCTGTGCAATGTATGTATCCATTCTAACTCAAAACCTAATACACCGAATTTCATAAAATTTGGTAGGTAAGAACCTTGGGTATGACCCTGGTGCTGATTAGTTTTTGGTATAATTCGGAAAAAAAACCCGCCTTTTCTTGCGAAATGGTCCTCAAAAATCTCATGTATTCACTCTGGCTGAAATACAATTTGACCAAATTTCACAAAATTTGGTAGATAAATCACATGTGGGACACTCTGGTGCTGATTAGATTTTGGTACGATTCGGAAAAGAACAACCTGCCTTTTTTTACAAAATGGCCCGCAAAAATCGCCAATATCTAAAAAAAGACTACGTATGTTCAAATGTGTCAATTAAATGTTTGTTTTATACGTAATTTTTCACGAAGAAAAGAATAAAAACAACTCTATTACTCTAGGACTAACCGTTCTTGAAATATTTCAGATTTTTCGCATTTTCTATGCCGCCTTTAGAAAAATGTCCAATTACCAAATAAAAGCAGAAATTGAATTAAAAATGCAAATTTAGAGTCATTTTGTGCAATTAAATTCAATTTGAGTTCTTAAAGAAATAAAGAAAAAATGAATTTCAGTCTGCAGGGAAAGTCATGTGCTGCCCATATCAGATTTTTCAACCACTTGCCATAATATTATACGTCCGCAAACTCGAAAGTGTTCCAATGCTACATTTTTGCATATTATATTGAGCGGGGAGGATAAAGAGAGATAAGTAGTACGCCTTTCGTCATCTTCCGAAAATATCGATCTCTTATGTGCGGGTTAAAAAGCCGGCCAACTAGATGTTTGTTCCCTTGGACTTTACCTTCATGACGTTAGCACTGAATATTATCTCTTATTTTAATGCTCTTTAATATTTGAAAAAAAAAAACTCTTGCGCAAAAGAATTCTAAAGTTTGGTAGAACATGGTTCACTTAGATAGAATCCACCCGAAGAATCACATCCTTTGAGTAAGTATCAATTACTGCTGTTTATTGAAATATATCTAGAATTTTTTATCTGTTCATGATAAAGATGCAGCTTCGATACATCTGATGAAGTAGTACTTGTTGACCTGCACTCATTATTGCTGTCTCATATTACTGATTATTATTACTGTACATATTATAGAGAAAGTGTTTTCACGAAAATTTTCGTTTTCGAGATTTTGATATCAATATATGCTTTAAGACCTCTTGAACCCGTTTTGATTATTTTTGGAATGATGACCATCTGTCTGTGGTCGATTTATTGTGCACACGGTAGCGGCTACAAACATTAATGGATTTTATTATTAATATTAATGATAACTTTATATTTGGCTTTGCTAAAAAAAATCTAGAACTAGATATATAGTCTTTTTACTTACCCTGCAATTCATGGTAATGCATAGGGAAAGTATTGGAATCATGTCGAAAATCGCAACTCGAGTTTTCGACGGATCTACACGTTTCGAGACCTCTAGAAGACGAAAAAACTATTTTTAACTTGACGCCTGTGTATGTGTCTGTCTGTGTGTCTGTGCAATGTGTGCATCCACTCTATCTTTAAAACTAAGTTACCGAATTTCATAAAATTTGGTAGGTAAGTCACTTGGATGTGACCCTGGAGATGATTAGTTTTTGGTAGGATTCGTAAAAACACAACCCGCCATTTTTTGCGAAATAGCCCGCAAAAATTTAATTTATCCGCTCTAATTAAAATACTAATTTACCAAATTTCACAATATCTGGCAAATAAGTTACCTGTGGGACATTCTGGTGCTGATTCGATTTTGGTACGATTCGGAAAATAACAACCTGCCTTTTCTACGAAATGGCCTGGAAAAATCGCCAAAATCCAAAAAAAAAAATAAAGACTACGTATGCTGAAATGCATCAATTAAATTCTTGTTTTATACTCAATTTTTGACGAGGAAAATAATATAACTCATTCCATTATACCTTAGGACTAACCGTTCTCAAGATATTTGAGATTGCTTGCATTTTTGTTAAGCCGCTATAGGAAAAATATCCAATTATCAAATAAAAGAAAATTGAATTAAAGATGCAAATTTACTGTTATTTGGTGCAATTAAATTCAATCTAATGGATTATTAAAGACATAAAGAAAATATGAATTAAGTCTGCAGGGAAACTCATGTGCTGTTGGCATGAAATTTTTTACTTTCCTTGCAATGCATTGTAATGTATAGAGAAAGTATTGGAATCATACAGAAAATCACAACTCGAGTTTTCGACGGATTTACACATTTCGAGACCTCTAGACTACGAAAAAACTATTTTTAGCGTGACGTCTGTGTCTATGTCTGTGTGTCTACGTATCTGTCTGTCTCTGTGTGTGTCTGTCTGTCTGTCTGTCATCTGTCTGTCTGTCTGTGCAATGTATGCATCCACTCGAACTAAAAAGCTAATGGACCAAATTTCATAAAATTTGGTATGTAAGTCAATTGGGTGGGACCCTGGGGCTGATTAGTATTTAGTAGGGTTCCTATAAAACATAACTCGCCTTTTTTTGCGAAATGGGCCGGTAAAAATTTCATTTATCCAAACTAGCTAAAATATTAATTGGCTAAATTTCATACAATTTGGTAGATAAGTTACTTGTGGAGCATTATGGTGCTGATTAGATTTTGGTACAATTCGGAAAAGAGCAACCTGCCCCTTTTTACGACATAGCCCGCAAAAATCGCAAAAATTAAAAAAAAAATTATACTACGTATGGTAAAATATATCAAATAAATTCTTGTTTTATACGCAATTTTTGACAAAGAAGAGAATATAACACACTCCATTATACTTTAGGACTAACCGTTCTCAAGATATTTGAGATTTCATGTATTTTTATTAAGCCGCTATCGGGAAAATGTCCAATTACCAAATAAAACAAAATTGAATTAAAAATGCAAATTTGGTGTTATTTGGTGCAATTAAACTCAATCTAATGAATTAATTAATAAATAAATAAATTATGAATTTCAGTTTGCAGGAAAAGTCATGTGATGCCCACATCAGATTTTTACTTTCCCTACAATATATGGTAATGTATAGGAAAAGTATTGGAATCATGTCGAAAATCGCAACCCCATTTTTCGACGGATCTACACGTTTCCAGACCTCTAGAATACGAAAAAACTATTTGTAGCGTGACGTCTGTGTGTGTGTCTGTGTGTCTGACTGCCTGTGTGTCTGTCTGTCTGTCTGTCTGTGCAATGTATGTATCCACTCTAACTCAAAAACTTATGGACCGAATTTTATAAAATTTGGTAGGTAAGTCACTTGAGTATGACCCTGTTCCTGATTAGTTTTTGGTACGATTTGTAAAAACAGAACTCGCCTTTTTTTGCGAAATGGCCCGTAAAAATTTCATGTATTCACTCTAGCTAAAATACTAATTAACCAAATTTCACAAAATTTGGTAGATAAGTTTCTTGGGGGATACTCTGGTTCTGATTAGATTTTGGTATTATTCGGAAGCGAATAACATGCCTTTTTTAATGAAATGGCCCTCCAAAATCGCGAAATCTAAAAAAAGCTACGTATGTTGAAATATATCAATTAAATGCTTGTTTTATATACGAAATTTTTGATGAGAAAAATAATAAGAACAACTCTATTTCTCTAGGGCTAACCATTCTCGAGATATTTGAGATTTTTCGCATTTGGTTATGCCGCTTTCAGAAAATTGTCTAAATACCAAATAAAAACAGATATTGAATTAAAAATGCAAATTTAATGTTATTTTGTGCAATTAAACTCAATTTAATGAATTATCAAAGAAATAAATAAAATGAATTTGAATCTGCAGCGAAGGTCATGTGCTGTCCACATCAGATTTTTAGCTTTCCCTGTAATACATCGTAATGTATAAGGAAAGTATTGGAATCTTGCTGAAAATCGCAACTCGAGTTTTCGACGGATCTACGCGTTTCGAGACCTCTCTTACTTATTATGAGGTTTCTGACTTATTATGAGGTTTCTGGTCATTCAAAAGTTTATAAACATCTCGTTTACCTAAACAATTCAGAGTTCCATCCTTAAAATTTACCTAGTTCTGCATTTCACTATTATGTGCCGGTGATGCGTATCATGCATGCCGCTTCAATCTGCATATGTATCTGCTTTAAATGTTAGTATATCGCACTTAGTATAAAAATTCTTGAAATCCCCCTAAAAATATTTATCTAAAAATTTAGAGTTTATTGAAGTTTTTCTTTCGTTGCTATGTATCGGTGTTGTACTCATTCCATACCGCCTAACTAGACGTTTTCATTCTAAACGTCACTAGACGTTCAGGTAGGTATCGGTGACCGTGTTATTCTGTTCCGGCTTATTATGAGATTTCTGGTGATTCAAAAGTTTCTAAACACTCCATTTACCTGAAAAAAACCCACAATTTTATCCTTTAAAACTTACCGAGTTCTATATTTCACTATGTGCCGGTGATGCATATCACGCATATCGCCTTAATCTGCATATCTATCCGCTTTAAATGTTAATATATCGCACTTAGTTAAAAAATTGTTGAAGTCCTTCTGAAACAATTTGCTTAAAAATTTAGAGTTCAGTCTTTAAGAAATACTAAAGATTTCCTGTCGTTGCTATGTATTGATTACGTATTTATTCCAAAGCATGATGTCACTAGACGTTTCCATTCCCTTTAAAAATTGGTATAAATTTTCATTTATCTAAAAATTCTAAAATTTTGTCTTTGAATAATTATCTTAGCTCACAATTTCATCGCTAGGTGTCTTAGATGAATGCACTCCAATCTGTCTCATTAGACTTTCCCATTCCCTTTTAAAAGTTTTTAAACATAGCATTTATCTAAAATTTTAAAGTACCATCATTAAAATATTACCCTAATTCACCTTTTTTCCGATAGGTATCAGTGATGGTGTCATTATATTCTGACTTATTATGAGGCTTCTGGTCATTCAGAGGTTTATAAACTTCTCATTTACCTAAACAATTCAGAGTTCCATCCTTAAAATTTACCTAGTTCTGCATTTCACTATTATGTGCCGATGATGCGTATCATGCGTGCCGCTTCTATCTGCATATGTATCTGCTTTAAATGTTAGTATATCGCACTTAGTACAAAAATTCTTGAAATCCCCCTAAAAATATTTACCTAAAAATTTAGAGTTTACTGAAGTTTTTCTTTCGTTGCTGTGTATCAGTGTTGTATTCATTCCAAATCGCGTTTTCATTCCCTTTAAAATTAGTATAAATTACCCTTTATCTAAAAATTCTAAAGCCTTGTCTTGGGAAAGTTATCTTAGTTCACAGTTTCATCGATAGGTGTCTTAGATGAATACACTCCATTCCGCCTCATTAGATCGTTCCCATCCACTTTTATAAGTTTTTAAACATATCATTTATCTAAAAATTTAAAGTGCCGTCCTTAAGATATTACCATAATTCCCCTTTTCGGGATAGGCATCGGTGATCGTGTCATTCTGTTCCGGCTTATTATGAGGTTTCTGGTCATTCAAAAGGTTCAAAACACTCCATTTACCTAAAAAATTCTGAGCTTCATTCTTAAAAACTTACCTAGTGCTACATATCACTATTATGTGCCGGTGATGCGTATCACGCATGCCGCCTCAATCTGCGTATCCATCCGTTTTAAATGTTAGTATATCGTACTTATTTGGACATTGATGCAGTCCTCCTAAAAATATTTACCTAAAAGTTTAAAGTCTCATCCTAAAATTATTGTCCTAATTCTCCATTTTACCATCAGGTGATAGGAATGGTCAAACTCTATAATCTTCAGTATGTGTTTTCATCCCTTTAAAACTTAGTGGAAATCGCTATTTAATTAAAAAATCCTGAAGTTCTTCTAAAAATTTGCTGTGTACCCTTCAGAATGCGTTTCTATCCCTTTAGTATTTAGTTGAAATCCTTATTTAGCTGATAATTCCAGAGTTGTATTTTTAAAAAATTATTCGCCATTCATCAGTTTGCTGTTATATGCCGAGTTGTGTATTGCGTTTCATTATGTTTCTAAGTATCCGCATCTACCTAAAAATGTAAAGTTCCGTCTTTAAAAAATACTAAAGTTTTACTTCGCTGCTATGTATCGATATCGCATTCATTCCAAAGGACCTCACTAGATGTTTCCATCCCTTTAAAAGCTTGTTCATTTATCTAAAAATTCTAAAACCTTATCCTTAAAAATGTATCCTAGTTCACAATTTCATCGTTAGGCGCCTTAGACGAATACACTCCGTTCCACCTGATTAGGCGTTCTCATCACTTTAAATGTTTCTAAACACTCTATTTACTTAAAAAATCTAAATCGTCCAACTTTATAACATTATGTAATGTCGCTGGATTCGCATTAAATCACCACAGAAGGGGTTTCCATCCTTTAAAAGTTGCTAAACACTTTATTTACTTGAAATTTTTTTTAAGTCTTGTCCTAAAATGACTACCTCAGATCTAAATTCGACCGGTAGGTGCCGGCTTTGGTCATCGTGCATACACCTGACTAGATAGATATTCCCAACTTTTAAGCAGTTAGTAGAAATCGTATTTACTTGAAAATTTTAAGTCCCAAATTCAAAAAACTCTCTTAGTCCCCACATTTTACCTCTATGCATCGATTATATGCATACTCCATGTCACCTCAGTAGACGTTTTCAGTACCTAAAAGTTTTAAAACATGTATTTAGAGAACTTGGGGTGCCATCGTAAAAATATTTATCTAGTTCACCATTTCACCGTTAGGTGTGTGTGATCACTCCATATCTTTTCCTCTCCAGGTGATCTCACAAAAAGTTAGTATATTCTCCATTTAGCTAAAAAGTTAAAAATTCCAAAGTCTCGTTCTTAAGAAACCATCGTGGCCACCACAATTTACTGCCTTACTCTGATCTTTCATATCACGCATACCTTATCAGTACGTGTTTTCTATTAAATAGCCCTAAACATTGCTAAAATGTTTCAAAGTCTCATCTTTAAAACACTACTGTTGCATTCATTTCTACTGCCATGTGCAGGTCGCGTGTATCACGCATGCCGCCTCAATCTATGTAGTATCCATCCACTTCAAATATCCTATGTGCTACATTTTACTCGATGTATAATGATTTGTGTTAAATTTTACTCGATATATAATGATTTGTATTGGATAGCGCATATTTGTTTAATTTTGAAAGTCGAAAACACACGTTTATTATAATTTTCGCATAATGGATATCTCTATCCTCAGTGTTTATATTTTAAGAAATGCTTCATGTGGGGTTTTCACATTTATATTCGATTCACAGATAAATTCAATTGACAGTTAAGTATTCGTAACCGTTTTTAAAATTACAAAGCAGTAATCGCTATATAGCTTTAGTGGAGGGATATTGAAAGAACTATTTTTTTCTTTAGAAATGGTTAAATTTTTTTAGAAATGGTTAAACTCTTTAAAAAGGGTGACCTTACCACAACCCTGTCGTAGGGATATTCCAAGAACTAAGTTTTTTTTTACAGGTGAGTATGGAGGAGGTGTGAGTAGTCTTCAGACTGTAATTTAGTCATTCTAGAGAATTTCGTGTAGCTAGGTGCTGCTTCAAGTGCCCTCTCCCATTCGTATATTTTCGTTAGGTAGCAATATTGGAGATGCTAAATCTGCCATTACTAATGATCCTATGCCTGATGTTGTATCTTTAAACAGGATTGGACATGTAAGTACTTGCTTAAAGTGTTCAAAACTCATATTTGTTAAATTTTTGCATGATTGACATATCTATTTCACTGTTTGTATTTTTAGAAATGCCTCGATTCACAGTTAAATTTAATTCACAAATATTCATAACAGGCTTTAAATATTTAAAATTAGACAAAAATCCCAAGTTGCCAATCTTTAATTCTTTAAAATTAGAAAAAAATCCAAAATTTCCAATCTTTAATTCTAATATCTCTTTCGACCGCTGGGTGTTGCTGGTGGCTGAGTCTCTGTTGCATCTTCGGAGCCTCTTTTTTTTGTCGACCCAGGCCGGGAGGCTTGCCTAATCAGGCTTATAGCTGCTTAAAAAACCTCGGCCAGGAAAGGAGTTCCTCTAGGTATTCACAGAAAGACGAATCACCAGACGAAAATTCACTAAAATATACAGGAATATTTACATCAATATACATCAATATCGTATTACTTCTACATTAGTTTACATTATTTTAAATCAATTATCTAATATTTAATATTTAAAATATCAAAGATTTCTTTTCAATACAAAAAATCTTTTATAAGCCTACTAACACAATATATACAATAAAATTCACGATACCTATACATTAATCAAAACAGTTATCAAGTATTTTAAAAATACCATTTTCAGTACTAAAAATCCAATATTTACATATTTACACAATACATGTACGAAAATTTGCAAAACATATGCAATAATATGTACAATAATTTTCACAGTAGCACACTCAATGCACTTTAATATATATACGATACCCAAAATACATATACAATTCATGCATAAGACATACAGTTAATATCAAATTTTAATATACAAATAAATGCCCGTAAGTTTTAATTTTGTACAGATGACCCAAGAAAAAGTAATGGTCTTTACCTAATTATCTAAATATATTGACTTCGATGGATTTAAAATTTTTCCTAACCAGTTAACTATTATTTAAAAATACAAATATTATTTAAAGATGCAACTTTAATAACAGTTTCAGTATAAAAAGAGACACATTTGAAAGAGGTGAAACTATAACACAATATTAACACTAAACTCTCAACCTTGCAATCGACCTAACGATTGAAACACATTTACTTATTCTTCGGATAGACCCGGGGTTGCCTACAGCCCCATTAAACTATAAAGTCCTACTTACCCTTCATCGGTCCAGAGAGATGGAAATCGCGAGTTAGAGGGCAGACGAATACATAATGGTTCGCGTCCCCCACCAACCCACAAGAACAGAGGGGGGAGTCCCTAAGATAAAAACGATGGAGATATGCCACGAATGGCCCATGAATCGTAAAAAATGTAGAAAAGATCTCTAGAGCATAGTTGAAAATTAACAGAAAGGGCCTAGTGAAAAGAGAAGGCACGTATGCCACCGTCCCACGACCCACAAAGGACCCTCCATCTCCTCACCACCTCCGCCCGGACAAAGCTGGACAGGAGGGAGTAAGGGACAGGGGCCCCCAACGGGATGCCGGACGAGGCAGCCAACTTCGCTAACTTATCAGCCGCCTCATTACCAATGAGAACCACCTGAGCTCTTACCCAGCTTAATGTAATAACCTCCCTAAAAAGGATAATAATTTTTCTAATATCGTTGACAGATCTGGAGCAGGACCTGGAGGAGGTGAGCGCACTGATGATAGATAAACTGTCTGTATAAATGTCAGCCGTATGGCCAGTACTCCCTATCCACATCACAGCTCGGGTAATCGCCTGCATTTTTGCCTGATATACCGTATTATAATCATGCAACTTGTATTGTTCTACATGGAAAGGAGAAATATTTCTGTAGATACAAAAAGACAAACCCACCTTGCCGCCGATCTTTGAGCCATCAGTAAACATCTGAAAGTACGAAGAGCCCGGCTCCCCCCTAGGACATATATGGATTCATTTAGGGGTAAGGTGCTACAAGGATCTCGCACGTCGAAGACGGCAAGAGGAGGAAGAAAACTAGAATGGAAAACGCCGACCCTTCTTTTCCAAAACCAATATTTTTTGTGGGCGCACTCAAGTATCGCCTGTATGGGAGGGATATTTAGGACGGAAAACAGAGCATTGTAGGATGTGGTGCGGTATCCTCAAGAGAAAAGGTCTCTGAAGAGATCTGAGACTTCGGCCCTGAGCTAAAATCAGGGTCCCAACCCTGACACTAGCGCAATACGCAACCACCTTCTCAACTACCGTTAGATACCATCTCTTAGGCATCCTCCTATTGGTACCCCACCCACAACCGGCCACCTTGGAAAAACCGCCAGCCATTACAACACATTTATCATGAAGAAACTCCAGGTGATTATTCCATGTCAAGTCAGATGAAAATACCATTCCTAAATAATTAACACTTGTCGTAACCGTTACAGTCTTATCCTGTAATTTCAAAGAAGAATTACGCTTAAGAGTGTTTTTATTCGCAAAGATAAATACTTTTGCCTTTTCACATGAAATATCAAGCTTTAGATCCTGGGTTACCCCCAACACCTCCTCCAGGAGGAAATTAATTCTTAGCTCAAGTTCTCGCCGGGTCCGACCAGCGGTATATACCACAAGGTCGTCGGTGTAGGCTTACAAGAAATATCATTCACTGCCAATATTCAAGACTCTATTAAAATAAAAGATTCCAAATAAGAGGAACTATAACAGATCCCTGCTGCCAACTCCTAGAGATATTTCTGGTAGTCCCATGGATTCCGTCTGTGTTCCTAAAACTCAGGTAAGAATAAATAAAATTTCTATATTAATCGGAAATATCTGTGTCATCCAGAACATCTACTAGCACGCTCCAGTGTAAACTGTCAAGGGCTGCCTTGATGTCAACTAGGACCATGGCGCCATGAAGGGAGCCTCTGTTCCTTTTTATTATTTCGAATAGTTCGTCACAGGCATCTTCAGTACATTTTGTTCTCTGAAACCGAATTATCTGTTATTGAACTTATTATTTTTATAGTATATCCAGTGATTAAATCTCTTAATAAATATTCTTTCCAATATTTTACAAAGAGCCCGTGGTAAACAAATAGGGCGGTATGTGTTACAGTGGGTCGGATTTTTACCAGATTTTTTAATATAAATAATCTCTGCGTTACTTAAGCATCTTGGAAAGTAATTAAACTTTACACATTTATTCATAAAATTCCGTATAAAATCGGGAAACTCTCTGTAGATTTCTTTCCAAATACTGTAATCTATTTTGTCAAGGCCAGGCGCCTTTCCCTTTTTTAAGTTATCCATCACAATCCTTACTTCATCCGAGTTGACATAAGAACCAATAGGCGGGCACTCGAAGGGGGAAAAGCAATGGGAATCACCATCTTCAGGGGAACAGTGATCCAAAAGGGAATTTATTTAACCTTAAAGGATGCTTTATCATTTCCCTTCATTTGAATCAATATTTCAGTTTTGCTCCTGCTAGAGCCCGTGAACGTCTTAAAATGAGATCCAAAAATGTCGTTACATTTGGAACAAAAATTCCTCCACACTTGTAATTTAGCCTCCTGAATATCGCATCTGCACTTGGCTCGAAACTTGATGTATTTTCCCTTTGCATTTAACAACTCCTCAGAGTCAGCATCCTCCCGTTTTAACCGGTTGAGCCTCCTTGAGAGGGCAGTGATGGAGTTGCGTGTAGCAGCCATTTCCCGAGTCCACCAGGAGAACACCCTTACTCTATAACGTTTCATTTTTCTTAACTTTTTATTCTTACTCATTTCAACACATTTCAGCAAATTTTCAGTACATAGATCCAGAGAAAAAAAAGAGTCATCTTCCCTTAATCTTTTCCATAACTCTCTCAAATAAAACTTTTTGAAATGGGATGCAGTTCCTCAAGCCTCAGATGTAGTTTTATATACGAAACCATTAGAAGACTCAACGCCTCACCCGAACGCGAAGCTGATATAGAAATGATCGCTTAATGTTTCCTGGTCATGTACCCTCCAATTACTAATCTTATCATATAGATTTACACTGACAAGAGTCAGATCTGGATATCCCTTCTCAGTGTGAGACACAAAAGTGAGGCCAAAAGCAGTGTTATTTCAAATAATTAAAATATTTATAATACAGAAATCTAGAATACTACGACCCTGTCGATCCTCAAAATCATAACCCCAGACCCTAGAGCGACAATTAAAATCGCCTGTCATGATGAAATCAGCTCCCAGAAAATTAGCCGAGCAAAGCTCGTCGATCTGTTCGTCAATCTCACCATGAGGGCGAAAATAAGAATCTGTTATTACGCCTGCAGAAGTATCACTAAGAGAAATATCTATTGATATTGAGGATGCAGTATTATATTTAAATTTATATCCCAACAGAGGATTGCAAATGATTAGGACATCACTCAGGGACCTGGAGGAGAAATGAGGAAGCCCGGGGGTGGGGACGGGTACCTATCACCAATAATGGAAGGGTCAAGTATACACAAGATATCTATTTTATTATCAAACATAGTTTGCATGGATGAGCTATAGGCGGCGGGGGAGTGATTAACGTTGATTTGCATAGGATTAAGTACCATAATCAATAGCACGAGACAAAATCTTGATCAGACGCTGAAAGGATCGACAAATTTCACTCAAACAAAAGTGATCCAACTTCAACTTTGTACTCATTTCTGGTTATTTATTAAGCAATTTATACACATTGGAGGTTTTTTGCAGGGCTTCTCTAAATGTTTTTCACCACAGTTAAGACACGTTGTTTCCTTATCGGTATATTTTCTGGAAGTGTGAGCCAATTTTCCACATTTCCTACAATACCTGATACTCAAAAGTTCTCTTGCTGGAACTCTTTTCCAGTCGAGCCTTGCACGACAAGTTTGAATTATTGGGTGAAAAAGTTTGGGGTTAAGTGTACCCAATGGGAACCAGTTCTTCCCTTTATCGAGAAATCCACAGTGAAGTTCGTATTAGAGAAGAAATCGTTTCTTCTGATTAATTCCTTCTTCAGACTAGCACCATCCAGATCAGGGTCTATGTTCGTAATAATAAATTTAGGGAGCCTTTGTTTGGGTCTGTAAATTTCAAACTCCTCCTTTAAGGCAGAGTTTGATTCCATTTGGTCTCTCAAAGTATCCAAATCAGAGTCTGATTCAGACTCCATAGCTAATCCTCCGTTAGGGATTGGTCTTACTCCATCTTCCTGCAGATTACTTTCAACCAATGTGACTGTTGAACATACCAACTTTTTGTTTTCTAGAAAGTTTCCCTTGGATTATGGCTTGAGAATCAGAACTTCCGGACATTAACCGGGTCCATCAGCATTCTCCATATGTAATACTCTTCTAGCTTCATTAGCATAGCCGCCCTTTTCTCGTTCTAATGCACACTTTCTATTCCAATTACCGATGAACTGATTTTTCTCGATTAGTTCGTTTGTATTTTCCATGGAAGATTTAATTTTTGTGCAGAAGACATCAAAGAGTCTTTCACTCTCAACCAGTTGTGTCTCTAGCTTAAAGATTTTTAGTTTCATATCATAAAGAACTCGTTCCACCGGGACTCCGGATGGACATTCAGGTATACCAGACAACTGAGCACCCGGTGGATTTGTCAAATTTAGAGCAATTTCACTATGCAATTTTTCAATCATTTCTTCCTTTTTTAGCAGAATACCCCTTAATTAACAGATTTACAACTCCAATTCGCTAATTCTGGCTTTCGCAGTTGAAGTACCCTGTAATGAGCAAGCCTTGGCTCTTATAGCCTCAAGGTCTCTCACAGTAGCCGATAATTATTTATTTCTCCTTTGATTCAAGTCTGTTTTTCCAATTAACTATTTCATCCTCAAGTACCTCAGGGGTATCTCCCCTTGAATCCTCCTTAACCTTATCCACTAACTCTCCGACCCGCCTTTCTGTATCTCTGGATTTTTCCGCCTGTGTGTTATAGATTTCTGTATTACTGATGATCTCTTCTTTCTTATTTTCCAATTCTATTTCCAGTTTGTTCAGCATTTCCAGATATTCCTGATTAGCTGCGGATACGTTTTCGATCTGTCTTGCTCTCTCCATCTCACTGTGCTTCAATTCCTCTAATTCCTCTTTAACTAAAACCAGTTTTTGTCTCTGTTCCTCCATATCTATTTCCATTACTTTTTGTTTAGTATTTAAATTTTTAATTTCTATTTCTTTCTCTCTAATTATTCCATACAAGTCCTGGTTCCAAGAAATCTGATCGTTTAATTTTGCTTCATAACCATCAGACTTTGACTGAGTATACATTTTATGTTTCGCCGACGTGGTTGTCGAGTGGTCAAGGCAAGCGTTTCCGTAGAAATCGCTCGACCGCCACATTGTGGGTTCGAGCTCCACGTAAGGCATGGATGTTTGTGTTGTGGGCGCAATGTGATCCGCCCCACTCTGGTGCGCCTGGGGCAACGTCAATGGGCGGCTAAATGGTTCAAACTCTGGCCGCTGTAATAAAGGCGAATGACGAAGGTCAAAGTGCCTGGCCATTTGGGGGGGGGACATTTTATGTTTCTCTCTAATCTCTTCTATAACAGGATTTATATAATCTCCAATTATACCCATAACTGCTGTTTGACTAAGCTTGGATCTGCTCACTTTAAGGTAATCAATCATTTTAGAAATTATCTCTTTAGAATTTTCTAATTCCTGTGCTTCTTTTTCATCTGCTGACAGCTTGTAAGCATAAGCTGACCATAACTCCTGAGGATTAGTCATTTCTGAAAACATAAACAGTACTACCTCTCATACCACAACGAGGTTCGGTCAGAGTTTCCGAACTCCCCCTTATTCCAGTCATGCGCAGAGCATGGAAGGTCAAGGAAAATTGATGTAGTCCTACACCGATGATTATATATTACATATACAGAGTTTGAATCTTATTTACAATAACTATGGTTATTACATTACAATACAATACATAAAATATTACATTACAATACATAAAATATTCACAAGACGTAAACAAGGCAGTTCCTGCAGATACAAAAGCATAGTTTCGATAAAGTTCTTTAAAGAAACTTACTTAGTTGTAAGGAGAGAATTCCGAATATACCAGAGTCAGAAGATACGATATCCAAAAGTCGATCAGAACTTCCAAAGGATGTGCTATACCAGAGTCAAAAGATACGATATCCAAAAGTCGATCAGAAGTTCCCAAAGGATATGCTATTTACACCGTACTTGGACGAAAGCACGGCCTAATCGCACTGTTGAGAAAAGGCGTCAAATCTTAATAATTTTCACTAAATACCTCTTCCCAAACACAAAAAGAAGTCTTAAACTTGTCGGCAACAAGTACCCTCTACAAAAATCAAACAATATTTCAGCAATTTCCTCTAAAAACTATAATTTACATGAGTTACATGAGCACCAAAGAAACACGTCAACACATCAAAATGGATGACATCATCGCTCGCTTCTGAGCCTCTGGCGCAAAATTCTTAGGTATTACTGTAGTATTCCGAATGCTGAACAAAAAAAAACCAGTACAGTCTGTACTCATTCCCCTTTTGGCCGCTAGGTTGTGCTGATGGTTTCAAGTGTTCAGCGTACAATCCATGAGTCTCACCTTCATCCAAAACACACATTCTCTCAATTCAAGTAGTTTAAAACATGCATTCACCCAATTCAAGTAGTTCGAAACATGCATTCACTCAATTCAAGCAGTTTAAAATGCGTATTCACCCAATTCATGTAATTTAAAACACACATTCACTCAATTCAAACACTTCAAAACATCTCTTGTGGAACTCAAACACTTTAAAACACATTTTTGTTAAAATTTAAAAATTGAAAACATATTTTTCTCAAAATCCGAAAGTTGAAAACATGTTTCTGTGAGAATTTGAAAGTTGGAAACATATTTTTGTGAAAAATCGAAAATTTGCATACGTGTGGAAATATATGTTATTTCCCATAGAGAAAATAATACATGTATGATTTTTAAACGCACGAAAATCGCATTTGTTAAAATTTGAGAATTGAATACTTACATTTGTTGAAATTTAAAAGTTCAAAACATATTTTTGCGAAAATTTGAAAGTTGAAAATACGTTTTTGTGAAAAATCGTCATAAATTTGCACATGTGCGAAATTCAAGAAGTTCAAAACACTCATGTGTGATTTTTAAACACACGAAAATCGTATTTGTTAAAATTTGAAAGTTGAAAACTTACATTTGTTAAATTCTGAAAGTTGGAAACACGTATCTGTGATTTTTCGTTTAGGTGTGTTAAATAGTGTTTAGGTGTGTTTAATAGTGTGAAACACACATTTAATTCGAGATCTAAAAATAGAACTAAAAAGCATGGCATATAAATATATGAATACCGACAACAATTGATTCGAAAACAGACAGCAATGCAGATAGTTTGAAAACAAAGTATATGACTACTCAAATAACATGGCTCACATCGTAAGTCTTGAGCGTCGTGTTGGAGATGTATGATTTTGAAATTTATTTCTCATATTTCGCGTAGTATTTCTTTAAGCTTCTCCCCCAAGACAATAGAAATGTATAAAAACAATAGAAACATTTCATATATTGATTGCATAAACACGAAATAAAGTGGTAAAGAAAGCGAAGCTAACTATACGCAGTGCGCGCATATTACATTTTCGACATGTTTATAAAAAAGGCAAAACAGAGTAAAGTCATCAGTGGCGGATGTAAGGCAGAAAAACTGATTTTTTGGCTCCACGTTTAAACCTGGGATGACAAGAACGCGAGGTTTAGGTGTTGAGCAGATTTTTGGCATGTACCCACCGTATGTTTTGTTGATTTCACTGAGGGATGCATCCTAGATAAAAGTGATCTTACGTAATCTGCGGTGAAATCGACATAAACAGCGATGTTATTCTGGTAGTTGAAGTAGATATTTAAGACGGCGTTGTTTAGTGAATAAAGATTGCTAAGAATTCATTTCTTACGTAAGTATTTATCAAGTAAATTTTGAAAGTAACGATAATTTAAATACCTTGGCTTAAATTATATTTACGATTATAATAAATTTGATTCCATTGAGATAGATACACATAGGAATTGTTATTTGTTTAAATTTATGCATTTTAATATACCATGGTGTTGGAACATAGGAATGGTTTGTGACGAATTTCCGTCGCAAGCAAATCCAAATTATAGTGACTGCTCTGTCTTATTAATCGTAACAACAAAAGCTAGTTTTATCTTTGAGACCGGTTGATATATTTTATTAGATGTTTATGCAGTTAATAACGAAATATTTTTTATTGTTTAATTAAATAAACTAGGTTTATGAGGGCAAATTAAAATTTTATGAAGCCGCTGATGAGTTTAAAATTTCTTTGCCTTCTATACATTGCTATCCATTCCAATATATTTAATCTTTTTATTAATCAATTTTATTTCTTTGTTTTATGGTCTGTTTTATTTCCCTACATCATTTCATTCGTATCCGATCTGCGCTCGAATGTTTTCTTTTCAATGTTTTAATTAATTTGTTTAATTATTCTTATGTGCTTTGCAGTATTTGTAGTATTTCTTCGTTTTCAAATGTTGTTCTTTTAGTGTAATTGTATATACAGGGTGACCAGTGCTATCGGTACCCACTGTCTATTTCCTCAACCTTTAGTCACAGAGATACACTTCCAATTGCAAAAATGTTTTAAATTTTATAATCTATTATCTTGGAAACAGTTTAAATCAATAAATGTATTTCTTTTTATTAATCAGTTTTATTTCTATTATCTTAGAAACAGTTTAAATTAATAAATGCATTTCTTTTTATTAATCAGTTTTATTTCTTTGTTTTATGGTCTGTTTTATTTCCCTACATCATTTCATTCGTATCCGATCTGCGCTCGAATATTTTCTTTTCAATGTTTTAATTAATTTGTTTAATTATTCTTATGTGCTTTGCAGTATTTGTAGTATTTCTTCGTTTTCAAATGTTGTTCTTTTAGTGTAATTGTATATACAGGGTGACCAGTGCTATCGGTACCCACTGTCTATTTCCTCAACCTTTAGTCACAGTGATACACTTCCAATTGCAAAAATGTTTTAAATTTTATAATCTATTATCTTGGAAACAGTTTAAATCAATAAATGTATTTCTTTTTATTAATCAGTTTTATTTCTATTATCTTAGAAACAGTTTAAATTAATAAATGCATTTCTTTTTATTAATCAGTTTTACTTCTTTGTTTTATGGTCTGTTTTATTTCCCTACATCATTTCATTCGTATCCGATCTGCGCTCGAATGTTTTCTTTTCAATGTTTTAATTAATTTGTTTAATTATTCTTATGTGCTTTGCAGTATTTGTAGTATTTCTTCGTTTTCAAATGTTATTCTTTTAGTGTCATTGTATATACAGGGTGACCAGTGCTATCGGTACCCACTGTCTATTTCCTCAACCTTTAGTCACAGAGATACACTTCCAATTGCAAAAATGTTTTAAATTTTATAATCTATTATCTTGGAAACAGTTTAAATCAATAAATGTATTTCTTTTTATTAATCAGTTTTATTTCTATTATCTTAGAAACAGTTTAAATTAATAAATGCATTTCTTTTTATTAATCAGTTTTATTTCTTTGTTTTATGGTCTGTTTTATTTCCCTACATCATTTCATTCGTATCCGATCTGCGCTCGAATGTTTTCTTTTCAATGTTTTAATTAATTTGTTTAATTATTCTTATGTGCTTTGCAGTATTTGTAGTATTTCTTCGTTTTCAAATGTTGTTCTTTTAGTGTAATTGTATATACAGGGTGACCAGTGCTATCGGTACCCACTGTCTATTTCCTCAACCTTTAGTCACAGAGATACACTTCCTATTGCAAAAATGTTTTAAATTTTATAATCTATTATCTTGGAAACAGTTTAAATCAATAAATGTATTTCTTTTTATTAATCAGTTTTATTTCTATTATCTTAGAAACAGTTTAAATTAATAAATGCATTTCTTTTTATTAATCAGTTTTATTTCTTTGTTTTATGGTCTGTTTTATTTCCCTACATCATTTCATTCGTATCCGATCTGCGCTCGAATGTTTTCTTTTCAATGTTTTAATTAATTTGTTTAATTATTCTTATGTGCTTTGCAGTATTTGTAGTATTTCTTCGTTTTCAAATGTTGTTCTTTTAGTGTAATTGTATATACAGGGTGACCAGTGCTATCGGTACCCACTGTCTATTTCCTCAACCTTTAGTCACAGAGATACACTTCCAATTGCAAAAATGTTTTAAATTTTATAATCTATTATCTTGGAAACAGTTTAAATCAATAAATGTATTTCTTTTTATTAATCAGTTTTATTTCTATTATCTTAGAAACAGTTTAAATTAATAAATGCATTTCTTTTTATTAATCAGTTTTATTTCTTTGTTTTATGGTATGTTTTATTTCCCTACATCATTTCATTCGTATCCGATCTGCGCTCGAATGTTTTCTTTTCAATGTTTTAATTAATTTGTTTAATTATTCTTATGTGCTTTGCAGTATTTGTAGTATTTCTTCGTTTTCAAATGTTGTTCTTTTAGTGTAATTGTATATACAGGGTGACCAGTGCTATCGGTACCCACTGTCTATTTCCTCAACCTTTAGTCACAGTGATACACTTCCAATTGCAAAAATGTTTTAAATTTTATAATCTATTATCTTGGAAACAGTTTAAATCAATAAATGTATTTCTTTTTATTAATCAGTTTTATTTCTATTATCTTAGAAACAGTTTAAATTAATAAATGCATTTCTTTTTATTAATCAGTTTTACTTCTTTGTTTTATGGTCTGTTTTATTTCCCTACATCATTTCATTCGTATCCGATCTGCGCTCGAATGTTTTCTTTTCAATGTTTTAATTAATTTGTTTAATTATTCTTATGTGCTTTGCAGTATTTGTAGTATTTTTTCGTTTTCAAATGTTGTTCTTTTAGTGTAATTGTATATACAGGGTGACCAGTGCTATCGGTACCCACTGTCTATTTCCTCAACCTTTAGTCACAGAGATACACTTCCTATTGCAAAAATGTTTTAAATTTTATAATCTATTATCTTGGAAACAGTTTAAATCAATAAATGTATTTCTTTTTATTAATCAGTTTTATTTCTATTATCTTAGAAACAGTTTAAATTAATAAATGCATTTCTTTTTATTAATCAGTTTTACTTCTTTGTTTTATGGTCTGTTTTATTTCCCTACATCATTTCATTCGTATCCGATCTGCGCTCGAATGTTTTCTTTTCAATGTTTTAATTAATTTGTTTAATTATTCTTATGTGCTTTGCAGTATTTGTAGTATTTCTTCGTTTTCAAATGTTGTTCTTTTAGTGTAATTGTATATACAGGGTGACCAGTGCTATCGGTACCCACTGTCTATTTCCTCAACCTTTAGTCACAGAGATACACTTCCAATTGCAAAAATGTTTTAAATTTTATAATCTATTATCTTGGAAACAGTTTAAATCAATAAATGTATTTCTTTTTATTAATCAGTTTTATTTCTATTATCTTAGAAACAGTTTAAATTAATAAATGCATTTCTTTTTATTAATCAGTTTTATTTCTTTGTTTTATGGTCTGTTTTATTTCCCTACATCATTTCATTCGTATCCGATCTGCGCTCGAATGTTTTCTTTTCAATGTTTTAATTAATTTGTTTAATTATTCTTATGTGCTTTGCAGTATTTGTAGTATTTCTTCGTTTTCAAATGTTGTTCTTTTAGTGTAATTGTATATACAGGGTGACCAGTGCTATCGGTACCCACTGTCTATTTCCTCAACCTTTAGTCACAGAGATACACTTCCAATTGCAAAAATGTTTTAAATTTTATAATCTATTATCTTGGAAACAGTTTAAATCAATAAATGTATTTCTTTTTATTAATCAGTTTTATTTCTATTATCTTAGAAACAGTTTAAATTAATAAATGCATTTATTTTATTAATCAGTTTTATTTCTTTGTTTTATGGTCTGTTTTATTTCCCTACATCATTTCATTCGTATCCGATCTGCGCTCGAATGTTTTCTTTTCAATGTTTTAATTAATTTGTTTAATTATTCTTATGTGCTTTGAAGTATTTGTAGTATTTCTTCGTTTTCAAATGTTGTTCTTTTAGTGTAATTGTATATACAGTGTGACCAGTGCTATCGGTACCCACTGTCTATTTCCTCAACCTTTAGTCACAGAGATACACTTCCAATTGCAAAAATGTTTTAAATTTTATAATCTATTATCTTGGAAACAGTTTAAATCAATAAATGTATTTCTTTTTATTAATCAGTTTTATTTCTTTGTTTTATGGTCTGTTTTATTTCCCTACATCATTTCATTCGTATCCGATCTGCGCTCGAATGTTTTCTTTTCAATGTTTTAATTAATTTGTTTAATTATTCTTATGTGCTTTGCAGTATTTGTAGTATTTCTTCGTTTTCAAATGTTGTTCTTTTAGTGTAATTGTATATACAGGGTGACCAGTGCTATCGGTACCCACTGTCTATTTCCTCAACCTTTAGTCACAGAGATACACTTCCTATTGCAAAAATGTTTTAAATTTTATAATCTATTATCTTGGAAACAGTTTAAATCAATAAATGTATTTCTTTTTATTAATCAGTTTTATTTCTATTATCTTAGAAACAGTTTAAATTAATAAATGCATTTCTTTTTATTAATCAGTTTTATTTCTTTGTTTTATGGTCTGTTTTATTTCCCTACATCATTTCATTCGTATCCGATCTGCGCTCGAATGTTTTCTTTTCAATGTTTTAATTAATTTGTTTAATTATTCTTATGTGCTTTGCAGTATTTGTAGTATTTCTTCGTTTTCAAATGTTGTTCTTTTAGTGTAATTGTATATACAGGGTGACCAGTGCTATCGGTACCCACTGTCTATTTCCTCAACCTTTAGTCACAGAGATACACTTCCAATTGCAAAAATGTTTTAAATTTTATAATCTATTATCTTGGAAACAGTTTAAATCAATAAATGTATTTCTTTTTATTAATCAGTTTTATTTCTATTATCTTAGAAACAGTTTAAATTAATAAATGCATTTCTTTTTATTAATCAGTTTTATTTCTTTGTTTTATGGTCTGTTTTATTTCCCTACATCATTTCATTCGTATCCGATCTGCGCTCGAATGTTTTCTTTTCAATGTTTTAATTAATTTGTTTAATTATTCTTATGTACTTTGCAGTATTTGTAGTATTTCTTCGTTTTCAAATGTTGTTCTTTTAGTGTAATTGTATATACAGGGTGACCAGTGCTATCGGTACCCACTGTCTATTTCCTCAACCTTTAGTCACAGAGATACACTTCCAATTGCAAAAATGTTTTAAATTTTATAATCTATTATCTTGGAAACAGTTTAAATCAATAAATGTATTTCTTTTTATTAATCAGTTTTATTTCTATTATCTTAGAAACAGTTTAAATTAATAAATGCATTTCTTTTTATTAATCAGTTTTATTTCTTTTTTTTATGGTCTGTTTTATTTCCCTACATCATTTCATTCGTATCCGATCTGCGCTCGAATGTTTTCTTTTCAATGTTTTAATTAATTTGTTTAATTATTCTTATGTGCTTTGCAGTATTTGTAGTATTTCTTCGTTTTCAAATGTTGTTCTTTTAGTGTAATTGTATATACAGGGTGACCAGTGCTATCGGTACCCACTGTCTATTTCCTCAACCTTTAGTCACAGAGATACACTTCCAATTGCAAAAATGTTTTAAATTTTATAATCTATTATCTTGGAAACAGTTTAAATCAATAAATGTATTTCTTTTTATTAATCAGTTTTATTTCTATTATCTTATAAACAGTTTAAATTAATAAATGCTTTTCTTTTTATTAATCAGTTTTATTTCTTTGTTTTATGGTCTGTTTTATTTCCCTACATCATTTCATTCGTATCCGATCTGCGCTCGAATGTTTTCTTTTCAATGTTTTAATTAATTTGTTTAATTATTCTTATGTGCTTTGCAGTATTTGTAGTATTTCTTCGTTTTCAAATGTTGTTCTTTTAGTGTAATTGTATATGCAGGGTGACCAGTGCTATCAGTACCCAATGGCTATTAACTCAACCTTTAGTCACAGAGATACACTTCCAATTGCAAAAATTTTTAAATTTTATAATCTATTATCTTGGAAACAGTTTAAATCAATAAATGTATTTCTTTTTATTAATCAGTTTTATTTCTATTATCTTAGAAACAGTTTAAATTAATAAATGCATTTCTTTTTATTAATCAGTTTTATTTCTTTGTTTTATGGTCTGTTTTATTTCCCTACATCATTTCATTCGTATCCGATCTGCGCTCGAATGTTTTCTTTTCAATGTTTTAATTAATTTGTTTAATTATTCTTATGTGCTTTGCAGTATTTGTAGTATTTCTTCGTTTTCAAATGTTGTTCTTTTAGTGTAATTGTATATACAGGGTGACCAGTGCTATCGGTACCCACTGTCTATTTCCTCAACCTTTAGTCACAGAGATACACTTCCAATTGCAAAAATGTTTTAAATTTTATAATCTATTATCTTGGAAACAGTTTAAATCAATAAATGTATTTCTTTTTATTAATCAGTTTTATTTCTATTATCTTAGAAACAGTTTAAATTAATAAATGCATTTCTTTTTATTAATCAGTTTTATTTCTTTGTTTTATGGTCTGTTTTATTTCCCTACATCATTTCATTCGTATCCGATCTGCGCTCGAATGTTTTCTTTTCAATGTTTTAATTAATTTGTTTAATTATTCTTATGTGCTTTGCAGTATTTGTAGTATTTCTTCGTTTTCAAATGTTGTTCTTTTAGTGTAATTGTATATACAGGGTGACCAGTGCTATCGGTACCCACTGTCTATTTCCTCAACCTTTAGTCACAGAGATACACTTCCAATTGCAAAAATGTTTTAAATTTTATAATCTATTATCTTGGAAACAGTTTAAATCAATAAATGTATTTCTTTTTATTAATCAGTTTTATTTCTATTATCTTAGAAACAGTTTAAATTAATAAATGCATTTCTTTTTATTAATCAGTTTTATTTCTTTGTTTTATGGTCTGTTTTATTTCCCTACATCATTTCATTCGTATCCGATCTGCGCTCGAATGTTTTCTTTTCAATGTTTTAATTAATTTGTTTAATTATTCTTATGTGCTTTGCAGTATTTGTAGTATTTCTTCGTTTTCAAATGTTGTTCTTTTAGTGTAATTGTATATACAGGGTGACCAGTGCTATCGGTACCCACTGTCTATTTCCTCAACCTTTAGTCACAGAGATACACTTCCAATTGCAAAAATGTTTTAAATTTTATAATCTATTATCTTGGAAACAGTTTAAATCAATAAATGTATTTCTTTTTATTAATCAGTTTTATTTCTATTATCTTAGAAACAGTTTAAATTAATAAATGCATTTCTTTTTATTAATCAGTTTTACTTCTTTGTTTTATGGTCTGTTTTATTTCCCTACATCATTTCATTCGTATCCGATCTGCGCTCGAATGTTTTCTTTTCAATGTTTTAATTAATTTGTTTAATTATTCTTATGTGCTTTGCAGTATTTGTAGTATTTCTTCGTTTTCAAATGTTGTTCTTTTAGTGTAATTGTATATACAGGGTGACCAGTGCTATCGGTACCCACTGTCTATTTCCTCAACCTTTAGTCACAGAGATACACTTCCTATTGCAAAAATGTTTTAAATTTTATAATCTATTATCTTGGAAACAGTTTAAATCAATAAATGTATTTCTTTTTATTAATCAGTTTTATTTCTATTATCTTAGAAACAGTTTAAATTAATAAATGCATTTCTTTTTATTAATCAGTTTTATTTCTTTGTTTTATGGTCTGTTTTATTTCCCTACATCATTTCATTCGTATCCGATCTGCGCTCGAATGTTTTCTTTTCAATGTTTTAATTAATTTGTTTAATTATTCTTATGTGCTTTGCAGTATTTGTAGTATTTCTTCGTTTTCAAATGTTGTTCTTTTTGTGTAATTGTATATACAGGGTGACCAGTGCTATCGGTACCCACTGTCTATTTCCTCAACCTTTAGTCACAGAGATACACTTCCAATTGCAAAAATGTTTTAAATTTTATAATCTATTATCTTGGAAACAGTTTAAATCAATAAATGTATTTCTTTTTATTAATCAGTTTTATTTCTATTATCTTAGAAACAGTTTAAATTAATAAATGCATTTCTTTTTATTAATCAGTTTTATTTCTTTGTTTTATGGTCTGTTTTATTTCCCTACATCATTTCATTCGTATCCGATCTGTTCTCGAATGTTTTCTTTTCAATGTTTTAATTAATTTGTTTAATTATTCTTATGTGCTTTGCAGTATTTGTAGTATTTCTTCGTTTTCAAATGTTGTTCTTTTAGTGTAATTGTATATACAGGGTGACCAGTGCTATCAGTACCCAATGGCTATTAACTCAACCTTTAGTCACAGAGATACACTTCCAATTGCAAAAATTTTTTAAATTTTATAATCTATTATCTTGGAAACAGTTTAAATCAATAAATGTATTTCTTTTTATTAATCAGTTTTATTTCTATTATCTTAGAAACAGTTTAAATCAATAAATGCATTTCTTTTTATTAATCAGTTTTATTTCTTTGTTTTATGGTCTGCTTTATTTCCCTACATCATTTCATTCGTATCTGATCTGCGCTCGAATGTTTTCTTTTCATTGTTTTAATTAATTTGTTTAATTATTCTTATATGCTTTGCAGTATTTGTAGTATTTCTTTGTTTTCAAATGTTGTTCTTTTAGTGTAATTATATATACAGGGTGTCCAGTGCAATCGGTATCCAATGGCTATTTCCTCAACCGTTAGTCACAGAGATACACTTCCAATTGCAAAAATGTTTTAAATTTTATAATCCATTATCTTAGAAAAAAAAGTCATCCTTTTACGACTAAAACTGACCGACTTATAGCTGTTTAAAGTTGGAGCCCTGTGCTGAGAAATGGTCAATACGGTCCCTGATTGGTTGGTTGCCTGAAACGGGACATTTTTATGCGTGAAAAAGCGACTTAGGTCAAAAAGTTTAATGCTTCATAACTCGGTAATTTTGGTCGTAAAAGGAAGATTTTTTTTTTATTTTGCATGAAACTGTATGAGGATGATTTTCCTAAATATAATTGGTAGGACAGGGGGACCGTTTAAAAATTTATATTTCGTATTTCTGTCAGAAATGTATCTATTGATTTAAACTGTTTCTAAGGTATTAGATTTTAAAATTTAAAAATTTTTTGCAATTGGAAATATATCTCTGTGACTAACCGTTGAGGAAAAGCCATTGGGCACCGATAGCACTGGACACCCTGCATATATAAATATAT